>JAGFMF010011457.1:960751-1014896 GCA_019455555.1 Galemys pyrenaicus | reverse complement strand
CTCCCTGGCCGGCAGCAGGGATCGAACTTGTGCTGCAGTGGCTGCGGTTTGCTTCATAGTGCGTTGCTTAACCCACTGCGCCACCAGGGAGGCCCTAATATCTTTTTTATGTAAGCATTTGCCACTATAAATGTCCCTCTTAACAGTACTTTTGGTGTGTTCCATAAATTTTGGTATGGTGTGTTTTTATTTATTTTCAGACATTTTCTAAATTACCGTATATTGTTTTCTTTGACCCTTTGGTGATTTAAAAGTTGTTTAATGCCACCTTATTTGTGAACTCTTTCTTCTGCTGTTGATTTCTAGTTTTATCTAGTGTGACTAGTAAGGATACTTTTTATGATTTCAGTCGTCTTAAACGTGTTAACACTTTTTAGGTGATCTAATGTGTTCTACTTGGGAGAAGGTTCCATATGTATTTGAGAAGAATTTATATTCTGTTGTTGGGTAGAGTGTTCTGTGTATGTCTGGTTTATAGTGTTGAATTCAAGTACTTTGTTTCCTTATCGATCTTTTGTGTGGTGGTTCTGTTCATAATGGAAGGTGAGGTATTCAAGCCCCCCACTAATGCTTGTTCTTTCTCCCTTCAGGTCTGTCAGTGCTCTCTTCACATATTTGGGAACTCTAATCTTCTAGGTACCAATATACTGTTGACCTTTCTGGAAGAATTATGTAATTATTGTTGTAAATTTCCTTCCTTGTCTTAAAGGTTATTTTGTCTGATGAAACTATGGCCACCTTACTCTCTTTAGGTTTCCATTTACATGGAAGGATTTTTTTCTATCCTTTCACTTTTATGACCAGGTGTGACCAAGGGAGTCTCTTCTAGATGAAATAGAGTTGAATCATTTTTTATTCATTCAGCTGATCTATGCCTTTTAATTGGCATAGACTGGTTAAGTTCCTTTTATTTAAAGTAATTGCTGATATGAAAGGACTTACTATTGCCATTTTGTTCATTGTTTTCTGTATGCTTTATTGCTTTTTGCCCGTCTTTTCATCCCTTGCTATCTTCTTTTGTATTTCATTGAATTTTTTGCAAAGACATGTCTTGATTCTTTTCTCATTAATCTTTTCATATATTTTATATATGTATTTTCTTTGTGATTATCTTTTACAGTGTATTAGTTATAGCAACGCATTTGATAAGTTAATTTCAATCTCATACAGAACGCTTCTCCTTTATATCTCTGCCACGTCCACTGTCATTGATGACACTGTCATTGATGTCATTATCTCTCTCTGCATTAGCATAGTGTATAATTCCTTTTGTGCTTTCAGTTTTTAATATCTATACCTGATTTAACAGTAATTTATGCACCTGTATTATATCCCTCCCAGATTCTCTGTATTTTCCCTTCCAAGGAAGCTTTATGTTTTCTTTGGACCGCTGACTCTAGTTGGATTTAGTGACTTTAGGGGGTCTCTCTTGCCCTATACTTTGGTAGTAAAAGGACTCCCCAAAAGCAGATTATTCAGGGAAGAACAGGAATCTTTTCATTAGTGCCCCCACTACCAGTGTGAAATATTAATAGTCATTACAGGAGAATGTGATTCTTGATCAGGTGAATTGAGGTCATCTTGATGTCCATAACCAAGGAGGTGGATAAACAGATGCATTATATCCATGTGCGGGATGTTCAGAGGAATAAAGAGCACTATGAGTCATCTTGGAAGCATCCCAGAAACATAACACTGAGTGAAAGAATCGCAGAATGTTTATGGTATCATTTTCATTGGACACACACACAGATTTTTCTAGCTTGTGAGCATATAAGGATCAACACGAAATACAGCGATCATCTGGAGGAATCTGCTTGCAATTTGTAATAGTGCTATCTCTAAGGAAGCGCTGGGCACCAGGACTGGAGAGACATGTCAAAGGGGATGTTTGGTTTTATCCGTAGTGTTTTAATTTTTAAGAGAACTCATGTTTATCTACTCTTGGAAGAAGTTCTTTGCCCCTAGCACTCCTCAGAGTCTTGAGTCAGAAATTCATGGGAGTTCCTAGATGGTGAATGTGGTCACCAACCCGTCTCTCCCAGCTTGGTTAACACATTAGCAGGTCACCAGACTGGAAAATGCTTCACAGAAAGTCATCTAGATGGACAAAGATAATCAGCAGTCCTAAGAAATACATGCACAAGGCTAGGGTGAAGAAAGAGGAGAGACTGTGTTCACTTCCCCCCTCAGTGCTGCCCTTAAACTTGCTCTTTATGAAGCTGGTCCTGCCCTAGGTACTGCGCTTCACAACTCTGCTTGGCCCTCAGAGCAGGTCTGAGTCATTGCCTGCTTGCAATAGAGCTTGTATCTGCCAGACTTCACCAGATTGTATCCCTGGAGAATAGAGAAGGGATACTAGTGTTAAGGAAGCAGATGAGAGACACATAGGAGGAATTGGAGACAGAGAAAGTGCTGACATGACAGGGGTGTTCATGGAGCAAGGCACACTTGTACTGATTTTTAGGAATGAATATGCCCTGGTGTGCCCAGGTTGTGAAACTCTCAGTGCTAAGTTTGGGCAATCTGATCTCCCTACCTGACTCTGGATTTGGAGTGAAGAGTGTGGACCTATCTGGGGTGAGCAAGGTTAGGGGAACAGTGGGTCCCCAGCCATCTTCCTCTTTTCCTTCCAGGCCAGTGTCATGATGCTACCTCTTTCTCCCCCAGATTCGGTGAGCCTTGCATATCAGCAGGTACAGAAGGTGGACTGTACCTCCCCTCGGCCTGTCCTGATCCTGGGTCCTTTACTGGATGTGGTGAAGGAAATGCTGGTGAACGAGGCACCTGGCAAGTTCTGCAGATGCCCCCTTGGTAAGGGTGCCCTCTCTGCCTGCTGGGTTGGGTCTGTCTTTCTCTGTGTGCACGGGCCTCCAGGGGCCGGACCGCAGGGTGTTTCAAAGCCCTTTTGACTTACGTCAGATCAGCATGTGGCCTCTGCTTCTTCTCTAGAGGAGGACAGCAGGACCAGGTTCCTCACAGCTCTTGTGCACAATGTTCTCTTCCCAACCTGGCATCCTGATTCCTGTGTCTGTGCTTTGCAGAGGTGATGAAGGCCTCCCAGCAAGCCATCGAGCGTGGAGTCAAAGACTGCCTGTTTGTCGACTACAAGCGGAGGAGTGGCCATTTTGATGTGACCACAGTGGCTTCCATAAAGGAGGTCACAGAAAAGGTAACTATGGCCATAGAATGAGGGTGGGTGCCTGCCCTGGACCTTCTGCTCTGTGTATGTTTTGGACCGTCAGTGAATGCACCTGTTTCTGTTGCTTCCAGCTGTCCCTCTTGGGGCTTGCTACCATTGTTCTGTGAGCTTCTGCCTTTGTGAATGGGAAGCCAGTCCTGGGAAAGTATATAGAAGTCACGCTGTGATGTGTCAGCTCCTCCTCTGAGGGGATCTGTGGAGATCTTTAGACTCTAGCAAAGGTGTCTCATGGGGAGTTCTACAACAGGTCCCGAGAAGCACATGGGAGCTTGCGTGCAGAAGTTTGTTATGTGGGCCTTATTCTAGGGAGCGGGTGCACAGCTTCCATTAGGGGTCCTGACTGAACCATTTCTGCATCTTTAGACTTTCCAATTTAATGGGGTCTATTTGTCAGGTAGTCGGAGGAAAAGTGGGGAAATCTTCAGGGTGTCTTGGAAAGGTAGCAAGTCTGAGGATGTGGGCTCTCCCTGGCTCCATCCTTCTTTTCATTTCCTCCTCTATTAATGGAGGAGCTACCTGCTTACAGCTTGCTGTATGGAATGCCCTGTTGAAGTGAGCGAGTTTCCAACTGGTGTCCAAGGAAGGTAGAAAGCCTGCCAGTGTGGGGGATCTTGGGAAGTGGGGAGAACCATATGTAGAGTGTTCTGGCTTGCCTTTGGTTCACACTAGCTGGAGCCAGGAGATGTACTCCAGCCACAGCCATTGCAGGCTCACTCCCTTTCACTATTAAGGCTGAAACAGGGCAGAGGAGGGCCCGAGAGCCCCCAAAAGGCCATAAGCCAGAATTAAGGGCTATAGCGATAGGGGCTATAGTCTAACTGAGGACAGTGCCCGGTACAGGTCACTGTCTATGGGTTCTCACCCACGCGCACAATTGCAAGAGACCTTAGGCCACAGGAACAACAACCATGGGGTTTATTTACAAACAGGGAAACAAAAATGCTTACGCATCTAGAAGAGGCTGGCTGCTTCATCCAGACATGTCCGTGATGGTAGTCAATGGTCACCAGGAGTGCTAGGCAGCACTGGCCAGTAGCAATGACCACTATGGGCCTGCAGAGGCAGTGTTCAGCTCTTGTGAGTTGGTTTATACCACCAACGAATAGCTCTTTGAGACACCAGGCCCAGGGCCTTTGGTGCTCTTTCCAGTCAGTGTCAGAGACAGGACCAAGGCGTCCAGTCTCTACAGAGTCCTTCAGCCTCTCTCCCCTCCTCAGGGGGCTGCTGCTGGAGGCTTCCCTCCTTGCTTCAGAGGCTGGAACCATCTTCTCTTCGGGGCTTTCTGCGTCCTCTGCAGGGGCTCTTCTTCTTCCTCTGCCGCTTCTCCAGACTCCTTCGTCTGGGCTGCTGCTTCTCCGACGTCTTATGTCCGATGAGTTCCTCTGAATGAGTGCTTCAGGCTCCCTTCGATCCTGCCTTATATTCACTTTCAGGGTGCCTCCCCTACAGTCTGATTGGTCCATTTTTCAATCGTCTGATTGGTCCATTTTTAAGTCCTGCACCTGTTTGGTCTATTCCATATTTCAGGAAGTATAATTTACAAAACTGCTCTATCACCACTGACTTGTGGTGAGAGGTGGAGTCCTGGCAACAAAGCATCAGTCAACCCACAGCTCAAACCCGACTGGTCCATTCCATGATCCAGGCAGCACACTGCTACATAAAAGGTTTCTGAGGAGCCACTGCCACAAATAACTTGCAGGGAGCAGCACACATATCTGCTCCTGCCTGCTGTAGCCCCGTATGCTCCGGCTTGCTGTAGCCTGGTAACAAGGCCGCACAAGTCTCTGGCTCTTGACTGGCTCAGTCTGGCACAAGTTAGGTTTCTGAGGCCAGACTAGGTGTAGGGCCTTCAGAAGTTCCCTCTTCTGGCAGAGGGAGGAAACAAAGTTTGATCTGTCCAGACCCCACACAGCCTGGCTCCAGGCTTCAGCCATCATCATAGCTGGCAGCTGATGGGGCTCCTGGGTCAGATTCCCTCAGCTCATCATTTGCAGTCTTCTTGTAAGTCTGGTTTTGCTGCCTCTTGCATGGGTCGAACCTTACGTGTTTGTGTATGGTGAAGGCTGTGTGAGGTGAGGGGTGGGACTCACACAAGGGTGGGTGGTGTCCTTAGAGGGGCTCCAATGTTCCTGAGGCCTGACCCCTGCACCTGCCCACCGGGACTCAACGTTCTGTCTCCTGCAGAACCGGCACTGTCTCCTGGACATCGCCCCCCATGCCATTGAGCGGCTGCACCACATGCACATCTACCCCATCGTGATTTTCATCCACTACAAGAGTGCAAAGCACATCAAGTAGGTGACTGGCTCTGTGGGGCTGTGTCTTGGGACTTGCTGTGCACTGGGCTGCTGGCTCCAGCAGCCATAGTAGTTAGTTAGGGTCTGGTTTGGGGCAGAAGGGTCAGAAATGCTTGGAGCTTGCTACCATGCAGCACCTGGAGGAAGCACCTCTTCTCTCTTGAGCACCCACTTGACATTCCGGTTGAGGCAGTGGCAACTGAGTACAGTCCTACCCTCTTTACCGCCTCCACCTGGCCTTTGCTCACTGAGTATGACTGTGGAGGTTCTCGTGTCGCCTTTGTGTGGTTCCCCTCCCTCCTTTCCCATTCTCCTGTCTCTGGATTTGGCTCTCACAAGCACACGGGAACTAGGTGCTCTGCCTTGGGTCTAGTTCAGCCGTGAGCTGCTGTGACTTTGAGCCTTTGCGCTCACTGAGCTTCAGTTCCATGTGGTTGTGTTGACAGTGCCCCTATCCATCGTGCCTCTCTGGGCTCCCACGACTTTGGCACCTGTGCAAAGGACCCCGGTGTCTGCTCTGTGTGTATGCACTGGGCCACTCACACACCCCTATTTCTTTTCTTCCCTCAGCCCCCGCCCCTAACCAGGGTTTTCACTGAGCCTTTAGGCCGTTGATAATGATTTTGAGGGATGCACGTGGGGGCCCTTGTGGTGATGGAGATCCCTGTCACTCGGGACAGGGAAGGGAAGGAGGAGGGCTTGGGGACATAGAGGTTCATCCTTGTTCCCTGTTTTCCTGTTAGGGAGCAGAGAGACCCCATCTACCTGAAGGACAAGGTGACTCAGAGGCATTCCAAAGAGCAGTTTGAGACGGCTCAGAAGATTGAACAAGAGTATAGCAGATACTTCACAGGTAGGTGTGCATCTGGCCTGGAGAGGAGCAGCAGACAGGGGGGTAGGGAACAGGCTTCCCAAAGCCACTGTTCTCCCAAGAGATGATCCTTCATGACGAGCATTTCATTGTAAGTGTTCTCAGTGTGGGTGGACGGGTCACCCGCAGCCATTACAGGCTGAATGACAAAGGTCACTAATTTTGGCCTTGGGTCACTGCCGGGCCTCATCTGCCCCATGTTCACATGTGTGGCCACAGGTCTGTCTCCCTGTAGCACAGCTTGGCTGTGGTGGCCCTGACGGTCTCTTTTCCAGCAGTCTTCAAGGCAGGCCGGTTTTGCTGTGAGGTTTAGTATAGAAAAGCCACCTTTCACCTTTGGTCTTTGACACAAAGCAAACCAAAGGAAGCATGGCTCCAGTTTACTGGCCACCACATTTGTGATTTTAACTTCTATAAAATCAGTCACATTTCATAGCAGTTTCTGAGTACTCACTGTCAGTTCTGTATGGACTGTGGTGAGCAGCTGGGACACGCTGCGTCCCCCAGTGCTGTTCGGAGAGCACGCTGAGAGCCTGGTCAGGTGTCTGTTGGGCTCTGGGTGCTGAAGCCTGCAGTGCAGACCTGGGCCAGAGCTGGAAGCGTGTTGTCATCTTCACTGAGACTCTTCTCTGGGCCATGGGCTGCCACTTCCGGTGCCTGAAACCCATCCTTGTGTTCTGTAAACTCCTGCAGCTGATTGCACCCTAATAACCTCCCTTCCCCCAAATAGCTTTCCCATGTGCTGGGACGCCCCATGGCCAGACCAGGCACACCTGTCCGGGCATTACTATAGTCGCGGTGGGAGGTTTATGGGAGTGGCCGGGTTTTGCGTCTCCATGTCACAGGGGCTGGGGAGCCTGGCAGCATCTGACGCCAACGTCATCTGAGCCCACACTCACTCAGCATTCTGTTAGCAGCTGGCAGCAGAGACAGCTGAAAAGCAGAAGTGATTCCTACTCACTTCTTCATTTTCTTTTTCTTCCCTGACTTCTTGCCAATGGGAGTGGAGCAGTAGGGTCAGGTAACTCAAAACAGACAGAAAAACAAACAGTAAAAAGGACACTTGTGTGGCTCCAGCCCAGGGTCTCCAGCCCAGTGACGTGTGTCTGGACGTCTTTTGCAGGGGTCGTCCAGGGAGGTGCTTTGTCCAGCGTGTGCACTCAGATCTCGGCGATGGTTCACCAAGAACAGAACAAAGTCCTGTGGATTCCCGCCTGCCCACTGTAGCAGAGCTGCGCCGGGGAGCGACCGCGGCTCGTCCACTAGTGCAGGTGCCCGGCCCAGGTCATTTTCAGTGACAAAAATTGAAAGTCCATTTGTATATACGCGTGAAGGAGAGTGACCCAAGGACGAGGATTTCAGAAGCACGTCCTGTACAGACAGAGCACCACGGACAGACGGGGTCTGAGCCCAGGCCAGCAGACTGTTCCTCTCACATGTGTGCTTTAAGACAAACACGAAAGACTTTTGATAAGAGCGGTCAATACCAACCTTTCTTTAGCCAGCTCATCAGAGATGCTGCAAAGAGAACCTTTCAAATCACACGTTTACAAGCCTTTTCTAAGTATTTGGTTGTTTATGTTTACTTGAATGGCTCCACATTGTCGGTGCCCAGCCCCTTGCCCCTTTATCAACTCCCTGGTGTTGCTTGGATGTTGTTTTTTTTTCCTGTTTTCAGCAAAACAACTCTGGAACCTCACTGGGGGCTGCTTTGCCTTGGGAGGTTCTTGTCAGTGGGACCAGAGCTTTGACCAATGTCCTGCTTCTCCACGGCTCCTCTCCTGGAAGGACGTCTGTCTGGGCTGCAGATGCCCACCCCACCTGTGGTTCAGGGCCAGCGCCTTGAGGGGCTGCCGGCCAGCGGCAGTATGTCCCCTCCTGCTCCAGGGAAGACGCCCTTGCCAGTCTTACTCGTCTCCCAGACTTTCTCTCCTGCCTTCCCCATCCTCTCGCTTCTTCTCCACCTGCGTGTCTCGTTCCAGCATTCTCTCTGGTCCGCCGGGGTTCTATGGGTTTACGAGGACACGGCTAGTTTCGGGCAGGGTGTGAGGTAGGGCGGAGGATGCTGTTGGGTTTCCTTGAGGTCTGTAAATAGTGACGACCTGGACAGTGCAATTTTGGCAGGGTAATTCTTAAAATCCAAAGTGGAGCAGACACGTCAGCTCTTTCTGACATGGAAACATTCATGTTTCAGACTTTTGAGTTGAGAACTCTTAGGGGAAGCAAATGACTAGTATTGTCACTGCCAGAAACCTAAGAAGAGAAAACAGAATCTTTTTAGTCCTGGCTGCAGCGCTGGTGGTGTGAGTACTCCATGGGGATGTCTTCATTTGAGGAATTTTTTTTTTTTTTTTTGCACTTCAGACAGCTGGATGTCTCTGGCTGTAGATTTGATGTGGTTCCTCCTTAAACTGTGTGTCCTGTTAATAATAGGTACTGTACCGGCTCTGTGTGTCAATGGGGGGGGACCTATATTTTAATACTGTTCCTAACATTTCATTTTACTAGCAGGAAATCTTTGATTTCATTTTATTCTTTGTAATTCTAAACACTAGGTTGTAGTGTAGCCATACTGACATTTTTAAAAAAGGGATATATTTTCTTGTACAGTTGTTCAAAAAGAAACATGTTTCAGTCCTCAATGCTGCCCTTTGTTTTGCAGGTACAAGTTTTCTAGCGCCGACAACTAAAAAACTGTAGACTGTCTGGAGGTCTTACACGCCCTCGGGGGCTGTTTCTCTGAGTTGCAGACAGATGGGACTGTAATGGTACAGTGTGCACAGGTACTGTTCTGACAGACTGGGATTTCTGTACTAAAACCTTGCTTTGTATCCAAAGTTAAACAGACTTTAGTACAATAAATAAAGGTCAATTTCTGTAACTTGTGATGAAGATGCCTCTATTTCCCTTGTTTTCCACCTTCCGTTCCCACCGCTTCCTTCATTCCTATAGTTGTGCCGGCTCCCTCCCCTGCAGCGTGTCGCTAGAACTGGCTGACGTGTGAGCGTGTTTCCAGAAGCAGCTCTGCGGTTATCCTCTTGTGGTAATCCCGGGCTCCCTTTACTTGCTGCGTCAGCCTCCCTCTGACTACTCCTTCCTCCTGTCCATCTGTCCAGCGTGTGCTGGGTGCTGGTTGCAGCCACGGTGTACAGGCCTCAGCTCTGGCCTCTGGTGCTCACATTCACACCTGCAGGTTTGGGTGTGAAACGTAAAAGGGACTTAAACCTAATACTTTCAGGCAGGATCCTGTCTTGTGGGGTCAGTGCGCAGTCCAGGCCCTAGAGTGGGAGGCCCAGCCTGGCCTGCGCCTACACCGACACACTGGGCCTCCGAGCTCTCCACCACGACCTGCTTGGGCCTGAGAGTCCCTTTTCCAGGGTGGTGGGAAAAGTGGCCCTGAGGCCTGGGTCTGAGCAGGGGAGAGGTCGCTTGAAGGGAGAGGCTGAGGGTAGAATGCTCTGGAAAAGCCTCTTGTCGCTGCAGTGGCTGGGCCAAGGAAGATGTGGTGCGGGTTAGTGCAGCCCTGGTCCTTTCCGCTCGGTGGTGACCTGTCACAGATCTGCACTCTTGGCCTCACCTGTGGCCATAGGAGTCGCAGAGCGGTGTGGGCTGTGGCAGGTGAGACGAGGTGGGGCCATTGCCGCTGGCTGGGCCCAGGAGCCCCCTCCTCATGCCCACTGTTGCGTCAGGCAGTAATGCACCGTCAAAACGGGCAGTCGCGGCGCAAGCTGTCACGGCAGGACACCCTGAGAAGGCAACTCGCCAGTTACTCGGGGCAGGAGAACAAAGAGAAAGAAGTTCGAAGCAAACGAACATATGCCCAGGCTATCTAGGCTCTTTGGGGAGATGAGTGTGGATCCTGATTACGGCCCGTGTTCGAAGACCAAAGTCAAGCTTCCTACCCCCACTGGTGGTTCCGATGTTAGTCACGGGGGTTCTGTGCAGCAGACTCTGGGACACGAAGTTTCCCATCAGTTGACGGCTCCGGGTGAGGCCCCATGACATGTACTCACTGTCCTAGGGAAGTGAGCACCTGCTCTTGTTTACCTTGAGAGGAACCTTCGCAGGGTCGGTGGTTTGCATGCTTTACGTTTAGGTGATTGACTCACTGGGCTGAACGGACTTGGTGCTGGAAAGGCCAGGTGGCCGTTCAAGCCTAGCAGACCCATGCTCACGTGTGCCCAGTCTCAGGGCTGCCCCCCGCCCCTTTCCTTGACAGCCCAGACCCAGCAGCGCCTGTGTGAGGCTGGGGAGCAACTGCTGTGTAGCTATGACCCCCACTTGGCTTTGGGGGTGGGGGATGCTTGTTTTAGGAATGTTCCTTTCAAAGAGTTCGGTTTTGATGCCCAAACCTTAGCAGTTCATCCTTGTGGCATTACAAGTGATTTTGTTTTCGTCTTTAGACTTCCCTGTATTTTCCAAAGTTCCTACAGGAAACTTGATTTCCTTTTACAATTTCAAGGGAAACACTATGCCTTTTTTAAAAAGGGCCAGTTACAGAAGACGTGATTCTGGAGGCACTAAGGCCTGCAGCACAGGTCCCAGGAGAGACCACCAAGCAGCAGTGGGGGCTGTGCTGGTCTCTGACCCACTCAGAGATGGAATGGGGTGGGGAGGGCCCTGCCAAGTGCACCTCCGCCCCAAGTTGGTGTCTTTCCCATGCCAGCTCAGCTCATTCTGGAAAGGCAGAGCTGACTTTCCACAATCCTGCAGTCCTGACACCTTACACAAATTTCTCTCTTGGCCTTGGCATCCGGACCTTCAAAGGCAGTGCAGACTAGATGCTCTCTGGGCCTCTGCTCGTGCTGACACGTGAGTGCGACATGTGCTGTGATCTGGGTAGGGAATGGGACCCAAAGGGACTGAGCGTGGTTTCCCTCCTGGCCTTACAGAAGCTGAGCAAAGTCCCAGCTCAGGAACCTTGACATGTAGAAACTTTCAGAGGCTGGAGCGGGCCGCTCGACACCTGATGCTCAGGAGCCAAACCCCAAGGGATCTGGACGAAGAGGCAAGCACCAGTCCAAAGCGATGGCCTCTCCTTGGCTGAGACAGAACTCCAAGTCCTCCCACAGCAGCTGGCCCACTGGAGTTGGGCACCGGGAAGCTGAGCTACTGTCCTTTCGGGGCTTGGCAGAACAGAGGGCCGCTATGGTGAATGGTGCCAAGTACAGGGTATGCTCAAGGTGGGACACAGCAAACTGAGTTCAGGATGGCCCTTTCACCAGGGTGGACTCTTAGGCTGGACCCTGGGTAGGCAGCACCCTCCCACTGCTGCCTTCTGATGTTCTAGGTTGTGGGTTTCTCCAACCTTATTTCATCTGTCCATGCTCTTATCTGCTCATACCTTCCAGAATAGTCTGACCTTTGATGCCTCCACCTTTAGGTCTTCTTGCTATTGTGGACTTACATCATTTTCTTTTTCTTCAGCTAAAATTTATTATACAGAAAAGCATATGCAGTATACACTTACACTCCAAGATGACAGTGTATCTGTCTTTAAGGAATGCAATGTTCCTGCTACCTTAGAAGCCCTTCACCTTTTCCACCAAAGCAAGCATTGTACTGACTGGTGGTTTAATGGCTTCCTTGCTTCTCTATCTTTGAAACAGTATAATTGTTCAGCTTTAAAATCCATGGGCATCAAGCAGAACTGAGCTGTGTGAAGAAAGGACAATGTTGCACTGTTAGATGATGTTCTCTGGCAAAGAATCAGGATGAACCAGGTTCCGGGAAGTCGTTAGGATACCCTTTGGGAAGCCCACGAGCCTACTTGAATGAGGCCTGGGCCTGGGTCGCCGAATCAGGGCAGGCGCAGCACTGTCGATAGCTCAGGTCCTGACGGGCCTGGCAGTGGCCTGGGTTACACTTCCCTGTTTTCACACTCAAAATAGCCGATGTCTGGATTCCAGGAGTCATAACTGGGTTCTTCTGTGGAATAAAGCACAGCTATCTCCTGATCTGGAGAGTAGGAAGTTAGCAGCTCATGCAGAGATACGCCTAGTAGAAATAAGACTCCAGGTCAGGGTCACCTTGACGTCCTGTCCCTCGCTAAGCCACGTGAGGTGGCAGAGACCTGGTGCTGCCAGCTCGGATGTTCTGTGCTGGGTCCCTGCTCCACAGACTCACTGCCTCCTGGAGCGTGCAGACTTTCATCCTGGTTCCTCTTTCCTGACTCTCCTGAGAACTCCCTGGGAATTTTCTTCAACTCTCCTCTCCCTTGTTGGGTCACCTGTTGTTACCTGTATCACTGGAGAGAAAGCGTTGGCCCCGGATTTGAACTCTTTCCGCACAGGAAGGTAACTGAGTTTTTCTTCTGGCATTTATCTACAGCTTCCTAAAACAGTTCTGAAATTTTTGTAAGAAAAAAAAAAAAGCTTCTGGAACTTTAGTTATGCATGTATTGGATATCGTAGATGGGCTCCTTCATTTTATGATCTATTAATGTCATTTTGTTCTGTCACAGAGATTCACTCAACTTTTATCTTTCAATCCCTCGAGTTTTCTGGCTTTGTTACAGTTTTATTTTCTGAAAGTTTATTTTTGAATAACATTCAATTTAATATCATTTGTTTCATGCATGCAATATCTGAAGTTATTACAGATTTTCTTTTTCCTTCTCACATAATTCTAATTCTTCCAAGTTTTTTTTTCTTCCCTGTCTGTCTTGGTCTTAATCTTGAATAGCAAAGGCTTTAACCTCAAGTGTCTGGTAATCCTTGGGTATCCACTAGTGATTATTGTGATTTAAAAGTTCAGAATAAGTGGAAGGGATAAGGACTTACCCTTTGAGTTTTTCTGTAGTGTAGCCTGACTGTGCTGCTCAGTGGGGACTCTCATTGGGGGTTCCCTTTGGGCTTTCTCTGGGGGTTGGGCACATTTCCCAGGAAGAGCTCTCCCTCGCAGCTGGGAGGATCAGCCTGGCAGCATCTTTGAGCCCAGTGAAGGGTTCTTGGCATTGGGCATCCAGTGTGCTGGCACTCTGTGTCCAGAATGGCACCAAGTCTTTGACCTGTGCTTGATAGTCCCTAGATCAGAAGTCTTCTCTATCCTTTAAGGGAAAAACTCCCAGCTTGTGCTGAGTTGAGAGAAAGGCAGTACCCCTACAGACTGGAGACCAGCAACCTGTTCCCCACCCACTTTCCTGAATTTCACGTTGAAGCCATCCTCTCCACGCCACCTTCTAGAAGTGACTGCCGCACTTCCTTATTTTCAAAGACTTTTGGCTTTTTCCTGTGTTGGTTTAGGATTTGCCATGCTCGGGGCTGCTAAGTGATTTGCCACTGATTCATCTGCTTTGTAGCCTTGAAAGTGATTTTGTGGCCCTCACCTTTCTGTTCTCCCCTATTTCAGACTGATGTCTTTCTAAAATAAAATTCTTTTACTGTATTTACTTTATTTTAATGAGGTTGTAATGAGCAACGAAGTTAACCTAGAAGTAACGGTTTATACTTTGTGTTTTGTCAGCATTATTTTACTCTCATTGGGGTACCGGAAGTGCCTAAAATACATACCTTTTCCTTTTAATAGCAGCAGTCCTTTCCAGTTTGTGGGTGTGAACTCAGACTTCAACTAGAGATGCAGAACTAGTCGAGGCAGGTGTGATGTATATGGAAATCTATAAATTGGTTACAAGGGAGATTGGCGTACAGATTTCAGGTGCTGGCTAGTGAGTACGAAGTCCATAGCCCCGGAGTCAAGGCAGCAAGGTCAGAGGCTGGTGGACTCACCAGCTCCGACTGAAGCCTTCTGCAGACAGACGGGGAGAGGAGAGTATGGAGGGAAGCTGCTGTCCACAGGTAGAATGCTTTTCTCTTTTTCAGGGAAGTTTCAGCTTTTAAGAAATTTTAAGGCTTCTGTTTCTAAGATCGTTGAGTTGAAAGGCTCCCCCACTTTATAGAGGATACTCCCTTGCTCAGTATGGCTGATTAGGGGCTTTCATTCCATTGCAAGATACTCCACACAACAGCTAATTTAGTGTTTAATTGAATACCTGGGGACTGTAGCCTGGCCAAGCTGATGCATCAAAAACCGTCCTTTCTTTTTTTCTTTTTTATACCAATACCTTAATCAGTCCCCATCAAATGGGAATTTGGATTATGTTTGTTCTTATGATTATAGGCTTATCTCCCTAGTACTATGTGGAGTTCACAGTTTACAGAAATGGACATCCAGCCTTTAGGCAATTACAGTAAATTGCCTTAGCCTTTTTCTTACTCTGTCACCTTTTGGGATAAAAAGGAACTGTGCTTATTTTAGAGTTGCCCTTTGGCTTCTCATGGCTGCTACCTGCTCTGAGGAAGATAACAGTTTAAGCTACTTTATGTTTACTTAAGTCCACAGAAGCTGGACAGAGATGCAGAGAATGAAGTGACTGATGATAAGAGAGGGACTGGCAGGATCCCTGGGTGCCCCCTGCAGTCTGGAGGGTGCTGTGGGATCAGGCTGCCCCCAGAACTTTGGGGGGTGGTGTGTGGCTGGCACCTGGCATGCAGTGTATCTCGGAACACATAACTATAGAAAAGAACAGTCAAAAATTGCCTCAATTTCAGTAACTGCATGCTGGTACTGGTTCTCCAGGGACGTAGATAAAATAAGCCTAAAATTGTGAAATATGCTGGAATTGATAGTGGCTCTTTGTTGACTTACGGTTTATTTTTAGTAAGGGTATCTGCTGGTAATTGCAATGAAGGTAACATCTCAGTTGTACATTTTACAAGGTTACTTTTTTCTTAGAGTAACTTGTTTTTACATTTGTGTTTGAAACATTACTTATTTTTCCTAACATTTTACAATTTCTCAACACTTCATTTGTTTTTTCAATACCAATGTGTTTTAAGACTTTTGTTTTTCATGGCCTCTTTGTTCTAGTACTTCTGTGTGCTGCAGGGGCTAGGTGAAGGAGGCTTCATCTAGGAGGTTAGGAGGCTGCTATTTGAGGTCATCTTCATTGGTGGTGAATACAACTGTTTAAAACCAAAAATCTCAGAGTTGAGTTTGAAAGCTGTGTCCATATATCTGTCCCTGAAGTACAGAAGACAAGTTCCTTATTTCAGGTCAAAGTCTAGGTGATTAGTCCTTAAAAATGCCAATCAAAATGGACAAAGTTGGGGCGGAACCTATCAAAATGTCAACAAATGAAGAAAAACATGGGATGGAAGCCCATCAGATGACCTTCTCTGGATCCCTTCGGTTTACCTAACAGTTCAGATGGAAGGCACAGGGACTAGGGGAGAGCATCTACCTCTGTGCCAAAGCAGTGCTTCACCCTGACTGGTGTCCTTCGTTCAACTCGGTCACAGCAGAATCGATTCCCTCCCTCTGCTGTGTGATGGACGCTCGACATGCTGGCATTCACAAGAGGTCAGGTGTGACCGCTTACTACCCAAGCACCCAGTCAGCAAAGGTGGCGGCATCCACCCGGCCTGGGAAGGGAGCTCAGGGTGACAGCTACTGCATCTGAAGCTGCATCAACAGGTACATGTGTTCCCGATACACTCTCGGGCACTGTTGTTGGGTCTGCAGAGAAGGTAATTGCCAGTGCTGATCACACTTGAAAAGGTTGAAGGTCTTCATGGTATCTGTCCACAAGTGGACACTGATAGCCAGTCTTTGATCACTTACAGCTCTGCACCAAATACTGAGTCAGTGTATGGCCCGGGTTGGGTCCTCATGATGGACATATCAAGAACATGACCCCCGTCCCCAGGGAAAGAGCAGTGTGGCAGCTTGTGCTCCATAACAGTAGTCAGCAGTTAGTGGGGAGCTAGACTGGGGGAGAGAGACCGGGCTGCTACAGTCCCTTGAGTGGCTGTTCCTGGTGGCAGTAGATGAGGTTAAGAAGGTCAACAAGCCCCATGCTCCAGCCGTGCTGCAGGGTTTTACTCAAAGGGTCCCCTGATGTCTCACTGAGGCCAGCAGTGGTAGAACAGGAAGCACACACCATTGTGTGCTGGTGATACCGTAACTTCAACTTTTCAGGCCTAGTCCCCCAGCCAGGAACAGACCCCCGGCTGCGGTGGTAGCACTGAGTCCCAGCCACTAGACCTCCACAGGTTGGTGTCTCACAAAGCTGCAACAGAAACTTCACTGACACGCTGGCAAGCAAGCAAGCGAAGAGATGCACATTTGTTTAAAAAAGTTTATTAAGGAGCAAAGGAACAGAAATGAAGTGGGAGTCCCAGGCCGGGGAACCGGGCCAGAGAGGGGTAAGGAAGCCCAATGGGCCAGTGTCTAGGGCATATTTAAACCTTTTTTCTCTATTCTAAAATGTTGTCCTCTCTGTGGCTGTACTTCCCTGGGCAGTTGTGTCCAGCTTTACAACTTGTCTTAGTCTTCCTTTCACCTCCACTCTGTCCAAGTTCTCTTAAAATTTACTCTTATCCTTATTAGCTTTAAAATTTACTGGCCTCCCGGATTTCTCTGTCCTTATCTCAGCAGCTTTTTTAACTTCCCCAAAGTTCCTGCCTGCACTGTCCCTGAAGCTGCCTAATGAACCCTAAGGTGCCCTGGGACTCTCTAAGGTCCATGTCCCAGAAGGGCCAGCAGGAGCTGCAGTGGGTGCTCCCGAGTTATCAAATCAGCAGGCAGGCCCAGCGCGGGCCTCTCACGGCAGAGACAGCCCCAGGATGCACTCAGTGCCCTTAAGTGAGTTGAAATAATTGGACATGGCACTTGAGAAATTAAGGAGAAAAAATGCAGGGATGGAAAGAAGCCAGAGGCCCACTGCTGGGGAGGTTTGTATCCCCTTGTGAGCCCACCCATCTCTGGACCTGCTGTGGATAAAGGCTTCTTGGATTCATTGCTGAGGCTTCACCCCTGCAGGTCTCAGATGACACCCCAGGACCAAGTGGAGGTCTGTCTTCTCTGTTGCATGACAGGACATGGCATGAAACACCCGGAGGGAGGGGGGAAGCAGGGGACTTCAGTATATCAGTGGATGGAACTAAAAGTGCCTCTGACTTAGAAGATCCCTCTCTGGAAGGATTTGATAATCAGATCTTCCTGTAGCTTCCCCTCCCCACCCCCATCCCCTTGGCTTCAGAAGTAGAAAAGACAAAAACATACACTGAGCTGCTGCTCTCAATCTCATTGCAGTCCTCATCCCAGAAAGATAACACATCATCACTCAGCCTACTGCTGCCTGATGCAGAGACCAGCTGCATCAGTCATGAATTCCTGCTCCACATACCCTACCCAGAAGGTGCATATGCAGCGTTGTGTATCTGTTTGTGTTTTTTTTTTCTTTCACATAACCCCCCAAACCGTCGCCTTTTGCTCTATGCGTTCACTCCTGTGGTGGCAAGTAGAGCTATTACAGTGGAGACCAAAAAATGCAGAGTGCCTTCATCCACAATAGCCTGGAGGCAGGAGGAGAATGCCAACCCCAGTCAGGGCAACGGGTTCAGGTCCTATCCTGTGAAGCCCGTTTCCTGACCAGGAGGCACTGTTGAAGTGCTGCACAGTCCTTAGCGACGGCCCAACATAGGGGCAGGTATTTGGAATGGGGGCAGGTGTTTGTAAGGGGCATCCTCTTAGTTACGTGAGCTGTTATTTCCTAGCTTTCTTAAGCAGCTGAGAACAGAGAATGTGAGGAGGAGAAAAAAAACCAAAACGTTTTAGAGATGTTTTCTGTCAGGCCAGACTGAAAGCCCTACTTTGTGCTCACATTGTGGGGTGGGGGAGATGAGAGACGACACCCCCATTTTGGAATTGTGGGTAGTAATTCTTAGGCACGGAAATAGCCTCGCATAGCCTGGGTTACAGGAGGGGATCTTCCACTAGAATTGACCAGAGTGCCAGCTGTCTCTCACCCACTTGGTCCTTACCTTACACTGTGTCTGCTGTGTTGGCTAAGACCTAGAGGTATGAAGGGAGGAACCTGGGGAAGGACTCCAAGTGTAGTTCCTCAAGTGTCCTGAGAAGAGAAAGACTGCGTAATGCTGCCCAAGGCAGAGGGCGGGCGGTTTCCACTGAGGTCTGAGAGAAGGCAGTGGCCCTCTAATGATGCCGCTGGGCCCTGGGGGTGGCAGTGCTGTACAGATGTGAGTCTCTGTGTCTTGAAAGATGAAAGGGCTGGCCCCGCACATCTTGTGCTATGCGTACCACCATAGGAAGGGGCCCTCTGTTTACAGAATCCCCATTATGGCCGTGTCTTGGACTAGGTGGTTTTCATATGTGCTATACTTGATATTTCCTCAGGGGTAAATTTTTTAAAAAATGGTCAGTATTTGTAGCATTTATTCAAACTGAAATGAAACTCATTTTTATGAGATCAGTATAACTAGGTGTCTAGTGAAAAGAGCCAAATCCTATCATTTGAGAACAACAGATAATTATTTTGATTTATTGAGCCAGATATGGTTGACTTAAAATTGTAGTCTTGGAAGCACTTATTTAAGGTGAAATAAATCCTGCATAAGAAATCTTTTTCTAGACGTGTGGTAGAACAGCAAACAGTATACAGCACAGCATGAGTGGAACAGTTAGAGCCCAAGGTCTCTGCCACCTTCGTGGTGATCACACTTAGCTTCGGTAATAACTGGAAGTAAATAAAAGACCACTCGGATGGGTGTAAGCAGAGGCTCTTTATTCCCAGCTTGCTAGAGCAAGGGAGTCAGTCACCATCACTTGTCTTATTAGAGACTCAAAGGAGATAGGAGAGTGAAAAATCTGGAAAGTAGACAAAAGAAAGACTTGAGGTATTCCCCGACCAGAAGCTAGGGCCAGGGGAAATGCAGGCGAGCTCTCTGCAGTGGGGCATAGCCTGTGATTGAAGTACACATTTGCCATTCTCCTGCTGGGCGCTGGGGCAAAAATTAGGGAAGCTGGCAGGTACTGATCAAGGCCTGGCCATTTGGGGCTGACTAGCATCTGCCAGTTGTGGGTCCTTCCATGTGTGTCTGGTATAATCACCTGCCTGTGCCCTAACTGCAAGGGAGCCTGAGGAAAAAAAGTTTTACTTGGGGAGGTAGGACCCACTAACATGAATAATTTCCCAGCTGAAGGAAGGATATTCAGAACACATTGGGCAGTTTCAAGCATAACTGGACCCCACAAATCCAGTTGTCTTCAAACAAGAAGTGGTGTGTTCATAACACGTCATATCACACAGTCATTTTGTTATGGGGCAGAGAGAGAAGCATCCCAGAACCCCCATACCTGCCTGCTCTAAATAGGTTCTGCCATCTGCTGCATCAAGACAAAACATATAAGACCTTTACTGGAAAGGAACTTTAATACAATTAGCGCACAACCCAGAAAAGACAAAGAATATGGTTTCCAAGTCTAACACCCAAAGTTAGCCATCCATTCATGGTAAAAGTCCACACAAATAGGATTGGCCCAAAGCAAGGCCCGAAAGCCTGCCAAAGTCTAAAGCACCTTCCAGTGGTGACCCATAGGAAATGGTCAGAAACAGGTAAGTCTGGAAGGAAAAGAACAAAATCAAAATCAAGATACTGCCATTGTTAACCTCCCCATGGATCTCTCACCCACATCTGTTTCAACTAGTCCAGGACTAAGAAAGAAGCAAGCGCAGTTTCTTCACATGTCTCTCTGCTCCATGTGCCTCCTGCAGGTCTCCTTGCTGCTCTCCATCCTGCTGCCTTCTTTCCCCTGGTTTCCTCTCCTGCTCCTCCTCCCTGCTCAGTTCCACCCTGCTTTGGGTGGGGCAGGGAACCTGGAACCTCCCTTTTTCCTGGGGACCACCCTCTTACAATTTTATAAGCCTATCTTGAAGATCATTTAATAGCCTAAAGGCATGCTCAATAGATTACATGAAAACACACACAAAGCCATACATGGAGGATGGTTTCAGTTTTTGAGAGGATGCATGGGAAAACCTTACAGTTAACTCAGGAGCCCATTCCTCTGAAAAGCACATGCCAAAATGGGATTAGACATATAAGAGGCTTACTGGAAGAAATGGCCTGTAAAGGGTAAGGAGAGAAGGAGTTGGGTGTACAGAGAAACATTCAGACTGGAGGTAGGTCTGACTCTTTTAAAGGGAAAGACTTTTGAAGGAAGGACTGAGTAGGAAGAGCCTCAAACTGCAGAGTAATTCTGAGAAAATCTGAATCCGACCAGCGGGAAGGCCCTCCACTCTTCGGAAAATTCCATTTTGGGCAGGAATTGGCCAACACTATCGTGTCTGCTTTGCTCAGTCATGGCTGGGAGCAGCCCAGAAGCCATATGGCTTGGGGGTTCACAGGGACAGGTGCCGTTGAACTAATAGTCAGTGGCCCCTCTGTACCCATAGGAGATTCTTGCAGGAGATCGGGTGGCCCATCTTCCCTGAACTGGAGGGGCGGGGAAGATGGGTCTCTCTGAGCCATGCTCCCTTGCACACAGTATTACATAGCAAGTGATAGTTACAGTTACTTTCAAGTAACCCATTTGCTATTCTTTTGAGTCCCTTATTGCTGGCAAATATGCATGGACATAACTGACGTAAATTGCAACACAGGGACAACTGTCATCCATGCAACAAAGTTCTGGGTGAAAACAAGCATGGCAGCCTGAGGCCCCAGAGCCGCTGCAGTTAGTTACCTTCCAGGGTCACTTGGAAATCCTTGAGGTGGGATCCTTAATGAGGGGGAGTGAGTCTTCTTTGGTCTCTTAGTGTTGAGTCAGAGACTGTCAAGGAGCTACAGGATGCATCCATGAACAAACAGGAGGTGACCCTCTGTGAACTCCAGAGGAAGCATTGATAACTGCGGATAATGGTCCTTACATGTGCCCAAAGAACTTCATATATGAATTACATATATGTTAAATTGCAATCCTATTTGCAGTACTATTATCCCCATTTACAGATGGAGAAACTGAGGCACAGATAAGTTGAGAAACTCGCTTAAGGTCATACAGCTAATCAGTGGCAGTGCCAGTGCCTGGACACCTCCAGGGTGATGGAAAGGGTGACCACCCCCACCCATCCTGGATAACTGGACCAGACCCAGAAACACCACCAGTGTCCAGAGGAGCAGGTGATCTGCTGATCCATCAGAGGACATAGCTTTGCCAAAGGCCATGGGGACCAGAGGAAGGAGGAAACCAAGCAGGAGCTGGAGCCTCTCCTCTCGCTCTGCCAGCCCTGGTGAACACCATGGGCGCTGCAGTTTTGCTTAGCTTGTTGTGTCCTTAGAGCAGAGACAGCCTGTTAATGCTCTGCCCAGAAGGCATGTGAGTCCTCAGGTAGTTTCTGTCCTGGCTGGCTAATACCATGGCTGGAGGTCTAAGGTTGTCAAGCCAATGTCCATTTCCAGCATTGAGGAAGACTGACATCAGCTGTTAAGGATGGGCCAGAGAGAGGTGTGGGACCCTTTACTCCATTGTGACCCCATATACCAGTAATTGTGGTCCAGGCCACAGACAGAGGGGGCCATATGCTTAGCTAGGACAATGACATCAATACATAAAATGTCCTTACACAAGAGGCCCTTAGCTTTTGGAACTCATCCTTATTCCTTGCACCCCACCAGCCCCTGCCCTCCAGAGGCAGCTGTGGAGATGACTTTCAGAGGAACACCACTGAGGCTGAGAAGCAATCTTAAAAATCTTAAGGGATTACACCATTATGGAAGGCTGTATGGAAGTCCCTCAGCCTACTAGAAATGGAACTACCATATGATCCAGCAATCCCGCTCCTAGGAATCTACCCAAAGGACACAAAAACACCGATCCAAAAGAGCACCTGTACCCCTATGTTTATCGCAGCAGTATTTGTAATTGGTAAGACCTGGAAACAACCCAAAAGCCCAAAAGTCGATGACTGGATCAAGAAGATGTGGTACATATACACGATGGAATACTATTCAGCAACCAAAAACGATAAACTAGGGCCAGTCATAGAAACATGGATGGAGCTAGAAGTAAAACAAGTCAGAAGGCAAGAGAAAAATATCGGATGACTTCACTATTAGGAGGATTGTGAAAGAACAACAACAACAATGAAAAAAAAAAAGGAAGCTCAAGGAAATGGACAATTACAACCAAAAGAAAAAAAAAAAAAACAACTCAACAAGACCAAAAATGTCAAAGATAAAGCAAAGGGACCATGGAGGGGAGAAGGGGAGGAAGGGAGGGCAAAGACGGGGATGAGGGCAGAAGGAGCAGAAGGGACTGAGGTGACGGCGCATGGACGAAATGGTGGTGGGAACTTCCTGGGGACTACAAATGATGTCCAATATAAATACATAAATAAATAAAAATAAAATCTTAAGGGATTATTTTCAAGAAATTTTTAAAAGAGTTTAGCTGCCTAGATGCATACAGAACCTGCTGCTTGCCGGTATACCCAGGATCAGGGGTATCTGTGCTCTTGCATTCTTACCTGGGAGATCTCTGTTGCTGTATTTCCACCCACAACCTTACCATCCCCGCGCTGGTATTTGGGCTATTCCACTGCAGGGAGAAGAGTGCCCCAGCCTGCACAAGCCCCACAGCCCAGCCAAAGCCTTGAGGGACCTGTGCTGCCCTGGGAAGCTGCTGCTCCCTTCAGGGCACAGTCTCCACAGGAACAAAGGGAGGCACAGACTCTGCCTTCCATTCCCAGACGGAGAGACGACCTGGCCGGGGCTCCGGCCTCAAGCTTGCACAGCACGTGGCTGGTAGATGCCCTCCCAGCGCTTCCCAACTCTGTGCCTGGGGTGCTCATCTTTCTGAACTGCAAGAGCCCAAAGGTGGGCTAAAGGACACAGTTGGCGGAAGATGCTGTCCAAGTTCCTGTCTGCACCTGCTACGTGCTTGGGCCTGTCCTGGGCCCTAGTCCTCTCTCTTGCCTCCCTAGCATACCGCTCTCTCCAGTGCAGGCTTCTGGGCAACCCAGAGGGAGGCCACGCACCTACCCGGTGGCTCTCATAGTCATTGTTAATGGTCTGCAGTGACCGTGGTTAACAGTCATTAGTAAGGAAGCTGGCACCATTGTTCAGGCTCACTTCACAGAAATGACAGATGTGACCACAGGCCCAGATAGGCAGAGTTCTTTGTTCTGCTCAACACATAGCCAACAGCCCTCCCATTGTGGCTTTGACCATCAGGCATTTGGGACTACTCAGAGTAGATGGACTGGGGAGAAGAGCTAACCCCAAGTACCATGAGGTCAACCTTGGTGTTCGGTCAAGGAAAATGATCGGGTTTTTCTGCCCTCCCGCCATCCGTGTCAATGACAGACACCTGCGGTCCTACGTGGATGCCTGATGGCAGCCACCGGAGCAGGGTCCGCATGCGTGGGTGGGTGCACTGGGCTGAGAGACTGCATATACGGGCGGCCTCACAGGGGCACCGGTAGTCTTAGACACAGGACTGAGCAGCAGTCGAGAGCCCAGAGAGCATGATGATGCACCGGGGCTAGGAGGCCTGCCCACCTTCTGGCCCCCGGCGCACCTGCCTGCCGTGTACCTGATCGCCTCTGATGTAGAAAGATCACTAA
The DNA here is from genome assembly GCA_019455555.1 of Galemys pyrenaicus. Lineage (NCBI taxonomy): Eukaryota > Metazoa > Chordata > Mammalia > Eulipotyphla > Talpidae > Galemys > Galemys pyrenaicus. The sequence continues at coordinate 991,095 of JAGFMF010011457.1, read as the reverse complement.
AAGCCTGAAAAAGCCACCGAGAGCTCCAGGACTCCTCCTTGACCCATCTGCCCGGATCTCAGAGGAACTGCTGTGTGCCTTCCTGCCCCTACACTCGGTGATGAGGACAACCAGTGAGGGACTCTGCATGAGGTCAGACCTTGTGATCACCAGCTAAGTGACCACCAGCTGTGATCACCAGCTAAGGGAGGCTGTGTGGTGGCCCCATCTGTAGGGTACATGGAAAAGTTATTCCACTCTCCCGCCATTGGTGTGATGACGGACACCCGAGGTCCTGCATGCATAAGCCTAAGTGGGCATGCGCAAGTGAGTGGCCCTAGGTTGAGACACGGGGCATAGAAGGGCGGTGTCACGAGGACGCCAGCAGGGAGAGCAGAGGAGAAGAAGAGAAAGAAAGGCAGAGGCAGCAGCAGTAGAAGTAGGCACAAGAGGCTAGAGAGCCCACAGAGTCCAGATGTGCCTGCCAGCCTCCTGGCCCCCCCCTCCCCGGCACCTCTGCCTGCCATGTACCTAGTTGCCTGTGATGTAAATATCAATAAAAGCCTGAAAAAGCCACCGAGGGCTTTAAGACTCCTTTACCCATCTGCTCGGAATCATCGAGAACTTGCTCTGTGCCTTTCTTGCACCACACCATCGCTCTTGTATATTTACACTGTGCTGGTTCAGCTCTGAAGGCTGCTGGGAGCAGAGGCGCTCTCCCTGGGACCTCATCGGCCGGGTCCTGTCCTCAGCAGGGGCTGCCACCCAGCAGGTCCCGGAGCACTTCAGGGGAGCATCCAGACGGCAGGTCAGGAGGATGCCCGAATCCTAGTTTCCATTCAGCAATGGCAAAGAATGGGAGATTTTCTGAGTCAAGAAAAGACAGCAGCAGTTCCAGACATGCTGTTTGATATCTGTGAGTGACAGGACTTCATCCCTTCCAGCCCCCAGTTTCTGCCCTTTGCTCCCAGATGGCTGGCCCTCCTTCAGAAGATTGCCCTTGAGAAACATCTGTCCAGGTAGAGCCCAAATTTTTATCGCCAGACTCCGACTCAGACAGGAGGATGCCAACATAGCAGAGCCCAGCTCCCCTACCTTGGGGAGGACTCCCTGGGCTGTGCAGAGGCGGTGCCTCCCTTGCCCTAGTCTACCTCTCTGCCCCTTCCTGGCCTCCTGGGAACAATTCCTGAGGAAATCACCAAACACATTCATGACTCCATTTCTGCTCTCGCCAGTTGGTCTGAACCAACATCTTTGTGGAGCTGTGAGTTGGCGAGGAGCTTCTGGAACTCACAAGGATTTCACAGAACCAGAACCAGGTGGTGTCATCATGTGGGTGTCAGTTGAGTCACAGGTGTGATAATTGCACAGTGAGTGGAGAAGGGGGTCAAGATGGACAGTGACTCTGCACCCAGGAATGGGGCAAAAGCGCTGAGCTGGGAGGGTCAAGGGCAATTCAGGGCACCGTGGTGGTTTTGCTCTCAGAGCTTCCAGGCACAGCACAGGTGAAGGGCAACGACAGGTGATTGGATTTGCTGGCAGGGACACACGCTTGTTAGCAGGGCTTGTATCTGGGATAGGGTAGCAGCCAACAAAGGTCATTTTAAGGGATGAAGGGGTTGGCTCTGCTTCAGTACTCAGAGTGATAGAGATGGAGAGTTTGAAGGCACAGGACAGGAACAGAACAGTGACATCGGCTCTATCACAGGGAGTGGGGAGTGGGAGCTAGGGTGCAGGTAGAGACTCTGGCATTAGGAAGGAGCACAAGAAGCCAGACCCTAAGTGCACTGGCATGGTATTGAAAAGAAAGGAGTAGAACATGAGGGTATGTCAGAAAAGAGAGGGCCTTCCTTGCATGGATTCTGTATTTTCGCCTGTTTAGCAGGAAGCAGTATCATAGACTGAGCACGGGGTGAAGTCAGAGGTTGGCGGGGGTCTCAAATAGTCACTGCAGTATAAAATTAATAACGGGAGGACCTTTATCTTTTTCAATGAATGGTTTTTAGATTCTTTGAATAGATACTGTGGAATTACTGGATCATATGGTAGTTTTAACTTTCCTTTTTTGAGGAAACTTCGTACCGTTTCCTAGAGCGGCTGGACCAGTCTACGTTCCCACCAGCAGTGCGTGAGGGTTCCCGTTTCTCCACATCCTCACCAATACCGTGGTTTCTGGTCTCTTTGAGACGCACCGTGCTCACAGGTGCGAGGTGGTGTCTCATTGTGGTTTTGCTTTTCATCTCCCTGATGAGAAATGATGGGCAGTTTTTCATTTGCCTTTGTCCATCTGTATGTCTGTTTTGGAGCAGTATCTTTTTACAGCTTATGGCCATTTTTTTCTTTATTGTTTTTTGTTTGTGTATGAGTTCTGTATGTATTTTGGAAATTAACTCCTTGTCAGAAGTGTGATGTGCAAATATCCTCTCTTAGTCCACAGGCTGTATTTTCGCTTTTGTGGTGGTTTCTTTCATGGTAGAAAAGCTTTTTAGTCTGCTGTAGTCCATTCGTATGTATGTTTTTGCTTTCGTCCATCCCTGAGGTAAATTCCGAAAGACACCCCTGAGGCTTTGCATCCATTTATGTCCATGTATTTTATGGCTTCAGGTCTTCTGTGCATGTCTTTTATACACTTTGAACTAATTTTCTTGTATAGCAATTGCATTAGACTGTGGTCTAGTTTCATTCTTTTGCATGTGGTTGACCAGTTTCCCCCACACTGTTGAAGAGTCTTTCCTTTCTCCATTGTAACTTGTTGGCTCCTTTCTCATAAACTGTGAAAAGGCCAAGGATCAAGAGCCCCCCTCGCTGTTGGATGGTTGTCAGTGGATGTTGAGGTTCCCTGGGGCAAAGTAGTCCCTGTGCTAGGGGGCAGTGTCTGCCAGGTGCCCAAGATGGCAGAGGAGGAGAGGGAGGGTGATTTGGGGAGAAGGGCAGGGGAGTGGCAGGTGTCCTCTTGGCTCCCTGACAGCTGTAGACCCCCGTACCTGGGCAGGCTGGGCGCTGGCAGAGGGGGGTGGTCCAGTCTCCTAGCGGGGCTGGGTGCCCCACCTGTGGGTCTCTGCTCAAAGCAAGAGCTTTGGTGGGAGGCTGTGAGTTGGGAAACATGTGCTGGGTACCTTCTCCCTGACACCCCCCAACTCTCTGACTACTCCTTCATGTTTCCTGGTTTAAAAGGAACATCTCCAGGGTCCAGAAAGGGAAAAATAGCTGCCACCTCTGATAGCATGGCGACAGGCGGTATATGATGGTGCAACTAAAGGGCGAAACAGAAATCTTACATATTTGTTCCATGACTCTTAACACTGATGTTTTAAAATGGATTTTTATTTTGGGTCAGTGAACTAAAATAAGTTCTCAGCACCCTCTCCTAGAACGATGGACTACTTTATGACATAAACCAAATTTGGACTAAGGCCTCCAGTGCATGAAGGGGGTCAGGGGCTGCTGGTTCTTGCTCAGCACCTGCTTTTTGCTCAGAGAAGCAGTCTCCAGAGGGCCAAATCCAAAGTACTGAGTGCTACTTCCCTCACAGGAGTTCAGCACCCTCTATGTAGGCTCCATTTAAGTTGACTTATTTTTCTGAAGTGCTTAGCACCTGGGATTTTAAACAGCTGTGGAGCAGATGTGCTGACAGGAAGGGACTAGGCCTCGTGGGGCAGATGCTGTCTCCCTCCTCTCCTGAGCCAGCTAAGGGGGAGGCCGGCCTGCGGCCTGCCAGAGGGGTGCGGGAGGGGCCCACGAGGAGCGGCAATGAGGTTTACATGCTCCTAGCTCGCAGTCATGTGACTTATTGTGTCCCTGCCACTATCCCACACACACTGACACAAACTTGGTGAATATTAGTTGTCACTATCCATACACTTCAATTAAGAGATTAAAAACCCCAAACCTGACATATTTCTACCTTTAGTTGTCAGAGAAATTAAACTGAATGACATAAATATAGCATTCAGGGATACTGGGGTGAGGGCAGACAGTAGTTTAAATTACTATCAGCGTGTTTCAGAGAGAGCTGGCTGTGGGCCACTTGGGGACCACCCTCCAGGGCTCATGGGGTCCTCACAGGGTCCTTGGGGGTGAGGCTGGCGCGGGGGCAGTCCTCAGATGCCCGTGCACCAGGACACTGCTAAACACTGTCGGGTTCATGGTGCAAATATGGAGATTCACCTTCCCTTGCGAAATGGAGTCCTCTAGAGCTTCTGGGCTTAGGGGCAGCTTGGGGTATTTGAAAGAGAAGTTGCACTTTTAATGGGTGAACTTTAGAGGGTCTTGTGTCTTTCTGTGACACATTTGGAAAGTGGTAACTGAAAAGTGAAAACAAGAAACGGAGTGAGATGAGACAGTCAGGTACTTCTCTGCATTAAATCCAGAAGGAAACAGCGTTGTATTGTCTTTCAGAGACATTCTGGCTTTTTCCAAAGAGCAGAATTCAGCTCTGCTATGGCCCAGCCCTTGGGACAGACAAAGACCGGGCTGCGGGGAGGGGGCTCATCCATGTGCACAGCACAGGACAGGGGGCCCTGTCCTCAGGGCAGTGTGGCTACGTCCATACAGAGGAGCAGCTCCCAGGAACCACTTCTCCTGCTCATTGGGAACGCAGTCGAACTTTTTTTTTTTTTTTTTTAGATTTATTTATGCAGACAAGCACTGGGGTCAGGCCAGAGGTGTGTGTGGGGGAGAGGATTCACCACAGAAAGCGGAGAGCATAACAGGCAGATCAATGGAAGTACACTGCTGAGGGGAGCAGGAGAGGTCTGCTGCGCCATGTGGGTCCCCTCCCTGGCCGGCAGCAGAGATCGAGCTCATGCTGCAGTGGCTGCGGTTTGCCTCATAGTGCGTTGCTTAACCCACTGCGCCACCAGGGGGGCCCTGAACTCTTTTTGGCTGTAAACCAGGACGCTGTATGTGTCCAATTCAGCACATAAACAGCTTTAGAGGCTGGGCTGCGGGGGTAGGAGTGGTAAAGAGACTTCACGGTATGTCTGGGCAGCGCAGGGATCATGGCAGCATCGGGAAAGAAGTCTGGAGCAGACAGTTCGGGCAGGCCGGGCGCATACTGATGGGGTTCTTTGGCACCGTGAGTAGCATCTGTTGAGCAGAAAGCGTTCCAGACTGAGTTGAAGGCACTTGGACAGTGGGCATCTTCCCACGTCGGGACCTAAATATGGTGAAGTTGGGACACAGCTGTGGGAAGAGAAGTGAGAGGCCACTGAGGAACCACTGCAATTAGGAACAGAAACCCGTGGTTTCCTGAGCTCAAGGGGGCTTGACCCACAGGGCGGACCTTTCTGATGCCTCTCCTCCCCTGGGTGCTTGCTCCAGCCAGGCCTCCTCCTTGGAGACTCTGTTCAGGGGCTGTGGTCTGCCCAGTCTGCCCCAAGCACCCAGGTCTCCGACACTGAGCTCCTTTAGCTCAGCTGTCAGCCCATCGGCTTCCCTGACTGCGAGCCTGGGCACAAGGACAAGTTCTGACTGCAGGGAGGGCCCGGCTTCCCCCGGCTTCCCAGGAGGGAGCTGAAGGGCGTGTCTCGTGGCAGCCAGGAGGCCTCAGCGCCTGGAGGCAGCAGCTGCCCAAGCCTGGAGCTGGCTGGGCATGGACGATGGACTGAGGCAGCTGAGTGGTCCTCAGCCTTGTCACTTCAGGCTAGAAGTGCTGGGTGATGCTCCAGATCTGCCTCCCGTCATCCTTGCCATGGAAACCAAGGAAAGCGCTGGCCCCTGTCTAGATCGGCTGGAGGCTCCTGAGCACCACGTGTCCTGTCTCAGACGGTCTTCTGGACAGACCTGGACCCCACAGTCCCAGAGGGCAGCTATCAAGGGCCAAAAGCAGAGGGCCCTGCCTGTGGGGGGCATCCCAGGCCCTGCCTACTCTGTGCCTGGGCTGACACCTCATCACTGGTTGCCATAGTGAAAAAGTTGCATCATTTTTCTCTGAAAAGCAGAGGGGCCTGTGAGAAACCTCTGAGCCTGGCTGCTGCCTCCAACAGGACAGCACCCGGATGTGTGGCCCTGTCCTCCTGCTTCCTCAGCTGGGGGTCACAATCCTTCCCTGTGGATTCTCCCTTATATTCTTGAAATACTCTTCTTGGCAACAATAAGGGATAAGAAGCCAAAGCAGGGAGTCTTCTTGGCTCCTAGGAAGAGAAAGCTCAGTCTGGGTCCTTGTCTGTCAGTTTTGGGGTACAGACACGTGGCATGTTGACCCAGCACCTGTCAAATTCTGGCCCCTCAGCTAAGGCTTATTGAGAAGGTTCAAGGACAACTGAGTAAGGTACACCCTGTACTGTGGGAAAGGACCCGCCATGGGAAGCTCAAGCAAACTCGTTTGCAAAGGTGACCCTTCCCCAAAAGGACAGCAAATTCTCCTGTCCCTGGGTTCCCTGGGGCTGCCCTTTGGAGAAGCCTGGCCTAGCTCTGTGCATGTGAAGGTGGAGATGGGGAGGAGCATCAGAGACTGATAAGCGGTGTTGGCAGGTCCAGCCTCTCTGTCTGCGTAGGACAGAGGCAGTCTCTGAGTGGGGTTTGTTCCCTAAGTCTCCCCTGGATCTGGACATAGTGGCCCTGCTCTGCCATCCAAATTCCTTGGATCCTGATTGGGATCCCACCCTGGTGAGCCACAGCCAGCTCAGCTGACCCTTGGTCCCTGGGATACCTGGGCTGGGCCTCACTCATGCTCATGCCCTGTAAGATTCCCGCCATTCTCCTCAGCCCTGTAGTCCCCAACGGACAAATCCAGTGAACCCCCAACTTGCCAAGGGGCAGGGAGGAGCCCAAAGAAATGCAACCCAACAGGATCAGGGTCTGCAGGGGCCAACCAGTACTGGAAACCTGAGATTCATTTTCCAAATGTTCACTCAACCTGGGGAAGGATCCTTGGGAATAAACAATCTTTGGGAATTGACAGGAAAAAAAAACAACAAAAAAAGCTTCGTTCATGTCACTGTGGATCATGGCAGTTGCTGAAACAGGCTACTGCAGTTTGATACTGTGAAGGAGGCTCTGAATGGATTGGGGAGCATGGAGAGGGTGTTGTCGGGATGACGTTTTGTGAGTCCAAAGTTCTCCAGGGGGCCCTCCCTGCCTAGCTGTGTCCTGCTTTATTCCAGCTCTTTCTGTCCAGGTAGCGGGGGATGGTGAGGTGGGATTAGAAATAGCCCACAGCTCAGGAGGCCTCTGTGAAGGTCTGTGTGGGCATCGGGAACAAAAACACAACTTACTAGCATCTTTCTCTAGAAAGTGAAAGACAAGCAAACACAGGATGAAAGGGCTGCGTGGGGCTCTGGCCAGTCCACGCGGGTAGGAGGGGCCCTGCTCAGCAGGAGAACATGGTTTTGGGCGTCACCATGGGCGCCCACCCTGGTGGATCGGTGGCCAGCAGGCTGCGCGTCCCTGGTCCTGACTCCTCAGTTATCTGAGGAGACGCGGTACCTTCCAGGGCCTGCTCGCTCCTGGGCTGGTTGCTGTGTCTTCCCACCTCTGCTCTTCCTTCTCTCTCCATCCAGCAGTGTCCTTTCCACCTAGCTGCCATGCCTCTGCTGGCCTCTTCCCCCAGGGCCGGTCTGTCCTCTGTGATAGCTCTGCTTTATCAGGGCGCTTGGTGCCCCCAGGAAGGTGGCATTTTGTCCTCAACCTCATGCCTGCCCAGGTGGCATCCCCTTCCCAGATCAGGTACCAACACTTGCCAACCCCTTGGAGGGGGTGGGCACTGTGGGAGCATGCAAGCAAAATAAAGTGGTCAAAATATAGTCAGCCACCCGTACTATATTTAAAAATATATTTAATGCAGTATCTTCTTTCTGTTAGAAGAGAGCTTAAGAGGCTAAGAGCCCCAGGGGCTGATGCTTAATCTTGACAGACATTTCCTACAGAAAGCAGAGGTCAAATCTTTAACTCAGAAATATGATTGTGCACTTCAGCAGAGACCAGCTAAAGGCTTTGGAGCACCTGGTAACATGGGGAGCACGCGGCAAAGCAAGGGAACTCTTGGTGAGCCGGGTAGCCATCTTGCCCCCATTTGACCCCCATTTAAGTCTCGGCTATCTGCTTTGATACCCTGGGCAGAGTGGCCTCCCAATCCTCCTCAGCCTTACTGGCTTGAGTCTTTTTAAAAATTATTGTGGGTAACTTGGTAGTGGAAATTTTGTGGCAACTCCACCTCAGAGGAGAAATGAAACATTGTACAGAAGCGAACAATGATATAAACTGTATCTATACAAATGGGCATCTGGGCATCTATACGGAGCGTGCCCACTGTAGGCAGGACAACGTGTCCTCACGCGGCTGGCAGCCTCGCCATTGTACCCTGGCGCCAGGGCAAAAGGGGAAACAGCAACTCACTGGCTGCCTCGTCCTGTTTTGGCTTCTTTTGGCTCCTCCCGGTCTTCACTTTATCCGTGGGAGGCAAAACTCCGAAAGAGACAAAGGCAGCCAAGAAGACCCTCAGGAAAAGGGCGGTTCAGATGGTGCATCTGCAGGGACTGGACCATCTCTGAGGTATGCGCTGAAGCTATGCGTGAACGGGTTTCTTCTTAAAATTGTGTAGCCCCTCTGCTCGGTTGGCGATTCGAAGGAAAAGCAAGCCCTGTGGATTCCAGATTGCCCCCGGTAGCGACTTTTTTTTTAATGCCTGACAATGTGTGTGACATTTGAGAAAAGGCACGTATTCTACACACATTCAGTGATGGCAGTGGGCTCCTCGGCTGCTCTTTCCCAGGTAATGCAAAAGCAGCTCTAATCAACTTGCTGCTACGAAAGTTTTGCAGCCAGCATTTTGGGGGTTTGGGTTCCCTTGGAACATCTTCGAGTTGCTTCCCTTTCCTTCCCTGTCAATGACCCTGCCATTCCTTCTGTCTGCTCACCCCTGCTCTCATCCTCCTCTTTGCTGTTCTTTACATTTGCTTCCTGGTGAAGCAGTTGCTGAGAGGGAGCAGCCTGTGAAAGGTCAGGTGACCTCCCCGTGGGGTCACGCCGTCTTCGCCAGGGAATGTCTCACCTGCTAATGCAGCTGTTGCTTGGAAGGTTACTTCCGCCTCCTCTTCCTAGTTGAGGTTTTGTGGGTTCAGGAGGATTTGCCAAATATCAGCTTGCTTTCTAGCAGATGAAACTTGGCTCTATCTCTTCGGACCGGGTCTTCACCTGCCCTGGGACCTCATCCACCTTGGGTCCCTCGTGGACAGGTGTCCACACAGAGATGAGGCCGGCTGCCGAGCACCACACGCTTGCAGCCTGCCACCCTCAGTCCTTCCCGGTGTCTTCAGAGGGCTTCACACCTATCTGTGTCAAATCATCCTGCCAATATGCCAGTTGTAGGGGCAGGAAGGCACAGAGCAGGTTCTCCGTGGATCCACGCAGACAGGTAAAGGAGAGTCCTGGAGCCCTCAGTGGCTTTTTCAGGCTTTTAATGATTTTTCTACACCTCTTGTAGTGAGGCAGGCAGGCACTTGGCAGGAGATTGGTTGGGGGGTGGGACGACTGGAAGCTGGCAGGCCTCCTAGCCCCTGGCGAATCTTTATCTGGGCTCGCTCTGACATTGTCTTTTTGTCTCGTAGCCATTCTCTGCAGCTCTCTGCTCACTGTCCTCTGCCCACACTGTCCTGTGACGCTGCCCTTATAGGCTCAGCTTCCAGGCTCAGGTGTGCCACTTACGCATGCCCACTCCATACTCCAGGTGTCCACCATCAGGCCTGCATGCCCTGAGTCCACGCTCCCAAGCGCATCCTGTGTTCAAGGCTGCAGGTTACAGCCACAAAGGGCAGCAGCCCAAAAGCCTGAACAATCTCCATTTACCCTACAGCCTTTGATCAGAGAACAGCTCAGCTGTGGCCTCAGAAACACTTTGTTCAGACAAGTGTGCCATCCAGGGAGGAACATGAGTGTGAGAGGGGAGAAGTAAAGGGCTTTCCACGTGGTGGCAGGTCAGCTGCGTTGTGACAGATATCACAGCCAACATGCCCACCTCTGGTTTGCTTGCTCTTTCTTGGGATCAAGCTCACATGTGTAATGTGTGCCTGTGCCAGATCCCAGGGCCTGGACCTGGTGCTTGGCCTCCTCTCTCAAAGGTGAATGTGCCCTCCTGGGAACGCTACCAGTGCACCTGTATGGCTCAGCCCCAGGGCTGCTTCCACGTTCACAAGGTCTGCGTGTGAGATTGGGTCTTTGTGTGCAAGGAGAGTGAGAGATGAGGAAAGGGCGGGGGCAGCAACTTTGAGGGAAGATTCTCCTCAGCGGGGCTACAGGCCTTGTCCAAGACACTTGTGGCTCTGGGGAGTGATGCCTCCCACCCATGTAGCTCCTTCCACTCATGCTGCCTCTATCCTCACAGCACCCACAGTGAATGAGCACCATTTTTGGGGGTTACGGCTGGCTGAGAAGACAGCGCTGTGGGAAATTTGTTACTTGTACAAGGGAGCTACTCACCATATTATTTGATGTCACTGAACTTGAACTTTATTGTTGGCATTATTAAAGCCTTTTCCCCCAAATCACTATATTGTAACTTTCCGTAGGAGCGACACCCAAAGGTGTGTGTGGGGAGGGCCGAGCTCTGTTCTGATTTCATCACAATGGACGTCTACCCCCAAAATGGAACTCACAAGGAACTCCAGTGAGGAGGCAGCTGTGTCTGAACCAACATCTGTGTGTCCCCTGATGCTCACTGGCTGTTTCAGAGGGGCCTTAGATTCCCTGAGGGCTTAGGGAAATGGTCTTCTCAGCCCCATGGGGTCCTGTGGGGAGGATGGGCTGGAGCTGGGACCTAGAGGCAGGGAGGTAGCAGAGGCCTCTGTCTCAACTCTGAGGCCTCCTGGAGGGTTGAAGAGACTGAGCCCTTGTACTCAACCCACTTATGACCCAAGGGCTCCCTGGCTCATGATTTCTTTGGATTGACACCTCCTGTTTCATTTGGAGTCTAGGTGCCTGCTTTGAACTTTTCACTAAATGACTGTGACACATGCATCATCAGCTAGCTTGGGGATGGGGTGGGAGAGGCTTAGCAAGAAGGCAAACTTGAGGTAAACAGTGCCCATGGCCCATCCCATTGAGATGCAGGCCTCCATGTAATTGTCCACCAGGACACAAGGGAGGCTGTGGCCTATTCAAGTTGAGCGTGGTAGCACAGTCATGAGGCAAAGGAGGTAGTGCAGGCCATAAGGGGAGTGGGGCCTTTGCATTTCCAGATCTGGAGAGGTGCCAGGTGGCATAGACATCAGGAATTACAGTGTTTATCTTTTTTAGCAGAGAGTATTCCTCTCGGCTCACAGCTCTTAGCTGTGGCAGAGACTAACTTTGATGCTTTCCTTATCCCCAAAGGGGCAGAGGGAATACAGCTGGGGAGTAAATCACACAGGAGGGGGCACTAGGGAGGAAGGAAAACTAGGAGTCTAGCACTTGGTTCTGCCTAGTTTAATCCTTTGTTTTAAGAGCTTTTAGGCTACAAAATTAAGGCTTTCTGGCTTCAGTGCTGACCAGTGGTAACTATCCTTTGCTATTTGACTCCGTTTAATCTACGGGGCTGAATTTGCTTATTGTAAGAGGACTGGAAACATGTTCATATTTGTCTTCTAGTTCTTTTCACTTCCTTTTGGGTCAAGTCCCCAAAGAGTATATTGACATGAATTTTGTGTGAAACATAAGGACTTCTGGATGGAGCAGAGGGAGAGAAGATTTTGCTCTGGACATCAAGGATTAAGTACAATATACACGATGGAATACTATTCAGCAATCAAAAAAGATAAATTAGACTCATTCATAGGAACATGGATGGAGCTGGAAGGGATTATGCTCAGCAAAATAAGCCAGAAGGCGAAAGAAAAATACCAGATGGTTCCTCCCCTAGGAGGAATATAAGGGAACCAAATAAGCATCAAGGAAAATAAGAACAGCAGCAGCAACAACAATAATAATAACACAACAAAAACAAAAAAGGACAAATTGGAGATACTTGGTGGGGAAGGGAAAGGGAGAGGGTTGAGGGCAGATAATGGCACAAGGGACTGAGGTGATGGTGCACTGGTGAAATGATGGGGAATACATGGGGGTTACAATTGATGTCAAATATATATAAATAAAGAACAAAAAGGATTAAGTACAAATGACTGTGAAAGAAGGCAGGTAAATCATCCTAGGAGAAGCATAAGACACTGTGCTCCCTGGCCTCGCATTTTACCCATGGCACCCCCACATCCAAGCAGGGCATCCTTGGTATGCTGGGAGGGCTGAGAGCAGGGCCAGGCCTCAAGAATGACTGCTAGTAGGAAAAGGTGGTGGAGCTGTGGCTGGCTGCAGCCCGGTAACAGAGCTACCTTTTGACCCTGGCCCACTCCTCTCCAGGCCGAGCCCCTCCACAGTAGCAGATGAGGCATTTCCTTGTGCTCCCATCAGCCTTCCCCAGCAACTGCTGGTCTGAAAAGAGCCCAGCTGCTTCCCAGGCTAACTTCCCAACATGTAGCATCTTAGGAGAGTGCTCACTGCTTTGCTTTTGTTTCTAATTCCCCTTCTATGCCCACCAATCCATGTGGGTTTGCAGAAATCAATGAAAGCAAAAGAGCAAATCTAGAGAGACCCTGTTAGGGTGGGGTTGTATAGTTAAGCCTCATTAGCTTCAAGGCAAATAGGTTCCCTTTTTCCTGTTGAGCTGATCTATTTCCCATGTTTCTTGACTCAAAGCCCCTTACTCATCTCTTTTGAGGTTAAGAAACTGAGTTCCCATTTCAATTGTAGAGAAATATAAGGAGAAACTGTGGCTTGCTATCTTGCTCAGAAGTCAGAAAGAGGGTAAGTTTACTTGAGGGGTCTGTCTGGAGCTCCTCCTTCCTGCTTATATACTTTCTGCAGGGGGCCCGGTTGCCCTGGCAACATGGGTGGGGCTAAGCCAACCAACTGCCAAAACAGTTAGGTAAGAACTTTCAGTTGGTCCCATCAGGTAGACTAACTGCATTCACGGATGAGGGGCATGAGTCAGTTTAACTGTGATTAAAGCCCAAGTGTCCTCTCTGAATCTAGGTGGCATTACCTGCACCCTCAGAACTTCACTGCCACTTTCAGTCCTCATGGAAACACTGGACTTGAGGGGTCTCAGCTCTGACCAGATGAATAAACATGGTTTGATTCTGATCCAAGAGAAAAATCAAATGCCACATTCCACTAGGGCAAGTTTTCAAAGTGTGGTCAGAGGACATGTGATTCACAATCTTCTAGGGTGACCAAGTCCCAGCCCTCCTCCGCCTCCCTCTAGGGATGAGCCTGGAAAACGAGTTTTTAAGCAAGCCTCCCAGGTGACTATACATTTTGAGGATCACAGATTTAGGGGATGAGGTTGCTGGAATGAGTAGAAAATTACAACTGCATATTTTAAAAATCAACTTTGAACAATTTACATATACTAAAATATGCCTGCTTAAAATATATAGTTTGAAGACTTTTTGGTACATGCCCCTGCTTTTGCAACCATTACCACAGTCCATATAAAGGCATTATCTTCATGAACATTTGCAGTCATTCCCATCACCCGCTCCAGCCCAGCCCCCCTGACCTGTTCTCTGCTATAATGAATTAGATTTAGAGGTTCTAGAGCTTCATATAAGTAGAATTATACAATATGTCCTTCTTTGGCCTGGCTTCTTTTGCTCAGGATAATGTTTTTGAGATCCACTCTGTCACTGGATTAATTAAAGAGGAACTCTGTCAGTTCCTCTTTATTGCTGAGTGATATTGCACTATTTGGATCTATAAGACTTTGTTTTTCCATTTACTTGTATTGTTTTGGATTGTTCCAGATTTGGGCTGAGTAAAATTGTTATAAGCATTCTGCAATCCATTCAAAATTAATTTTTGTGCATGGTGTGAGTTGAGCATTGAGTGGTTTTCTTTTTATTTTTTTTTCTTTTATTAAAATATTTTAAAATTTACATATACTTGCCATTAATTGTAATCCCCATGTATTGCCCATCACCATCTCACCAGTGCACCATCACCTCAGTCCCCGTGCTCCCATCCTCCCTCAACCCTCCCCCTCCCCTCCCCACCAGGTGTCTTTTTAAACTCCTCCCACTCTGCTCCTGTCAAATTGGGGATGTAGTTGTTCAAGGCACACTGGAAAAATCCCCTTCCTCCCTTCAATTATCTCGGCACCTTTCCAAATCTGCCAACCATATCATACATACAGTGGGGTCTCTTTCTGGATTCTATTCCATCAATCTTCACAGCTACCCTTACACCAATTCCCCACTCTGCCGATTCCTGCAGCTTTATGGCATAACTTCAAAGTGTAACAGGGGTGTCCCCAGGAAGAGGGGAAGTTCCAGGATCCCCGCCCCACCCAAAGAAGAGTGGAGCTGAGTGGGGAGGAGAAAAAGCTAGAGAGGAAACTGGAGAAGGAAGGAAATAGGATAGAGAGCAGGAGAGCCAGAGGAGGCATGGAGCAGAGAGACATGTGAATAAGCTGTGCTTGTTTCTTGGTTCTGGACTGGTTGGAACAGATGCGAGTGAGAGACCCGTGGGGAGGTTAATGATGGCAGTTTTCATCTTGATTTTGATTTTGCTCTTTTCCTCCCAGACTTGTTTGACCCTTTCTGACCCTTTTCTATGGGTCTCCACTGAAAGGTGCTTTAAACTTGTGGCAAGTTTTTGGGCCTTGCTTTGGACCAATCCCGTTTGGCTGGACTTTTTACCCATGAGGGATGGATAACATTGGGTGCCTGATTAATAACTATATTCTTTGTCTTTTCTGTATTGTTTCCTAATTGTATTAAAGTTCGTTTCCATTGAAGGTCTCATATGTTTCTTCTTGATGTGGCAGATGGCAGAAACTAGAGTGGGTAGGTTTGGGGGTTCTGGGGTGCCCTCTCCCTGCCCTGTAATAAAAGCAGGTTTCTAAGTCCTCCAAGTTCATTGGTTATTTGCATTTCCTTGTATATTTTTATGTCAGTTTATCAATTTCTACAAAAAGCTTGCAGAAATTTTGATAGGAATTACATTGAATTTATGGATCTAATTGGGGAAATTGACATAATTTAAGACTCAATTACACTGAGTTTTTTAGTCTGTAAATATGGTTTATCCAAGCTTTTTTTGTATTTCAGGAATGTTTAGTAGGTTTTCAGTATACAGATATTAATTTATTCCTACATATTTTATTTTTTTTTGACTGCTATTGTGTCCTGTTCCCATTCTATGTCACTGGTATGTATTTCATTAGGAATACAGTTGACTTTTGGGTATTGTATCCTGCAACCCTGCCGAACTCTTACTCTAGTAGCTTTGTGATATAGTCTTAAGGAGTTTCTACATAAATGATTGTGTCTGGCAAATAAAGACAATGGTACCACTTCCTTTCCTATCTGTGTTTTTCTCTCTTCTTGCCTTATTGTAGAGAATAGTCACCAGTAAACTATCGAGTAACAGTGATAAGCTGTCTCCTGATTTTAGGGGAGAATGCATTTGCTCCTTCTTTGTTCTATATGATGATGATTGTGGAATTTATATAACATTTCACATAACCAAAGTACATTGATCTGAACCAGGAGATTAATTATTAATTAATTACTATAATTATTAATGAAGCTACAGACATTACTCAAATTTCACAAGTTGCCCCTTTAATGCTATTTTTTTTCTGGCTCAGGATCCCATTTTGCATTTCGTTGTCATGTTTCCTAAGTCTCCTCCAACTTAAGTCAGCTCATGACTTTGACACTTTTGTAGATGTTACTTCACACAATGTTCCCCAACTTAGTTTTTCTGATTTTTTTTCTCATGAATGGGTTGAGTTATACTAATTTGGCAAGAACACACAGAAATGTGTTCTTGTTTTGACCTCATGGGGCATTTTATCAAGTAGAACAATAAGTCAATATGCCTTATCACTTATGTTGTTAAATTTTAGCCATTATTTAAGAGGAAAGTTTATGGATAAAATATAGGATGCTCAGTTAAATTTGAATTTCAAATAAATAATATGTCCCAAATATTGCATGGGGGCATGCTTACTTATCCTAAAGCTTACTGGTTGCTTATCTGAAATTAAAATTTAATTAGGTATCATGTGTTTTTATTTGTTAATTCTAGCTGCACTAGCTGTACATAGTTGCTTTTCAGGTTACATCTGACTTTTTTTTTAAAGATTTATTTATGCATACAAGAGCTGGGATACAGACCAGAGGTATGAGAGGTGAGAGGTTTCAGTAGAGACAGAGTGGGGAGAAAAACAGGTGGACCTACTGAAATACATTAATGAGGGGGGCAGCGGGTGAGGCAGGAGAGGTCTGCTGCACCATGTGCGTCAGCTCCAGGGTCTGGGATTGAACCTATGCTGCAGATAGCTTCATAGTGCTGAGACTTAACACTGCATCACCAGGGAGGCTCCACATCTGACTTTATGTGGAATCACCTTGTCCTTGCTGGAGATTGGTGTTGGGACTCTATTTCATGAAGATGTTTGTGTTTATAATAGATTTTAACCTCAGATTCTCTCTGTCCAGGAGATAAAACTACTTTCAACAACCTTCTCTAATAAAGTCACAAAGAAACTTTTCACAACTCTCTGTAAGGGCTTGGTGGTCCCTTAGCTCAACTTAAAATCTGTTTTGGGATGACTTACCCAGTTTAGGAGAGAGCTTCTAATGACCTCTTTGGACATATAGAAAAAGATGCATGTAGCCCTTGCATATGTTGGTGGGCAGAACAGTATGCTCGAGTAGACTTCTGTTCAGAGCACCAGGTAGCTATGCATAGATAAGGTTCATTGACACCCTGTACCCAGGGAAAAAAGATACAAGAGGGGTAGTGTGTGTGTATGTCTGTGTACACGTGTGCGTGCAGCCTGTGTGCGTGTTTGTGTGTGTAGAAAATATTCTCTTTAGCATCCAGAAAGAGTGAACCAATTTGCACAAGTTGCCTGGGGCAGAGATGGGGTGTCTCCTGTATAAAGGCACTTAGACCACAAGCTCAATCACGCCCCCAAACTTGCTGCTAGGGGAACCCGGTGAGGTGGATTTCCATGAACCTTCCCATTGCATCCTAGTAGGCAAGAACCACAAGGGTTGCAAAAAGAAACCACTAGGAAGGAAAGACAAGTCTGAGTGGTTGTTCTAGAACAAGATAGGGGCAGAAGCCCCAATGGACTCAGTGCTCCCCACTCGCAGAGTGATTTGAGAGGCAATAGCTGAGCACATGGGTGAGAAAGATAGAACCGGTGAAGCCTCAGAGCCCAGAGGGAGACCTCACTGTAACCTGGACAGGAATCTGAACTGATAAGAGCATCCTGCTACAGGCCACTTGAAACAACTTTGCAGGATTGACTTTCAATAGTGACACCTTGTGGAAGCATCTAGCAAAGGCAGCAGAGGACTGAACTTGTTCTTTATCCGCCTGGTGCCAGGAAGCTAGATTGAGATTAGGATTCTTGGTCAGTGCAGGGGAGTAGGGAGATGCTGGACATCCTGGTCAGAGCTGGAGCTGGGCACACGGACGGTGGCATCAGCAACACAGCGATTCCTCTATCTTCTTTTTCCTCTTTTAGGTAAAAAGAGCTTAACCATGAAACAGAATGTTTTCATAGTTTTATAAGTCATATTTTTAGATAATTGTGTTTTGAATTCAGTAACCATTTTGCAATAGGTAAAATGATTTGAAATGTTCTTATCATTCATGTCTTTAAAAATTATGAACTACATGTATGTGTCAAAGCTAGAAGGCTGCAGATAAGATCTTCTCTCTTGAGCTGAGACCCACACAAGGCACTGCTGCAATACGAATAGTAACAAAACTCTGTGTGTGTGTGTGAGAGGGAGAGACTGTATATAAAGCTAAGCCCAGTCACTACAATTCTTAGAGGCCCCAGACGACAGAGGTAAGTACAGATGCAGACAACCAGGTAGACCAAGGGAAGGCTAATGCACAGCTGCTCCCTTTCCTTAGTCTATGTTGGTGGGTGGGGGGTAGGGATGATGATGCCGGTGACTCCATGCCGTTTCAGCCAGACTGGGTGGCTTTCCCATTCAGGTGCATCTCTTCCATCCACGTGAGCTAAGTATTTATTTCAAGTCCACTTAGGCCCTATATTTTAAAATGCGTATTTTCCAGTTGTACTGAGAAATAATCGGCACACATGGCTGTATATGGTTAACGTGTATGACGGTGTGATTTACAGATACTGTGATCTCCAATCCTCACATGGATGGTGGTAATGCTGCAGAGGGTTAGGAGCTTCTAAGAAGAAATCTGATTCAGTCCCCACTGAGTTGCACTGGCCCTTTGACTGTACAACCTCTTCAGCCTCTCTGTGACCAGGTTTACTCATATGTGAAATGGGGATCATAATAGCAACCCTCATCGTGCCACTGTGAGGTATCTCTACCTTACAAGGTGCTTACAACCTATTCTGACAAGCAGCAAGCATGCGGCAGCCCGATTCTCCTGGGAAGCAGCGGGAGCCGGCCGCCAGGAAGGAAGTGCTTGCCTTCCCCACAGACGGCCCACACCTCGCCCACACTGGCGCCATAGTTCTTTTACCCACAGCAGGTGCAGCACTGATTTTGAAAAGGTACAGTCCTCCTTTCCTTTCCCCATAGAACTGAGAAATAAGCCATCTTTCCTCTCAGAGTAATTGAATCTGGACTGTCGATCTCATAGTTCACCTTAATGTGTTTGCCCCCACAGCCTGTCTCTCTGAGAATTCACTTGCTTTCTCACTCCCTCAGCACTGCAAGTTTAAAAACAAAAGCTTTCTGAGCTTTTGAGTTAGGTCTGCCCGCTGTTTCTGTGGCCTAGATGCACTGAAGAATGTGCTGTCTGAGGCGCTTCCATTATGGGCACAGGCTTCTCTGAGAGCTCGCTTGAATCCATCAGTTGCTTTATGATCTATGGAGTACATTTTCTAGATTTTCCCATGAGTGGCTCTTGAGTGGGTTCATTCACAAGCAAAATGTACCCAGTTTTCTCTTTTTATCCCTGGCTTCACCCACCTCGGCTTCTGATGTTTTGGAGGAGAGAGTGTGGGGTATGCCAGGAGGGGACTTGGGTTCCAGATGCCGATTGTCATCTATCAACTGTGAACTGAGCAGTCTTTTCACCCCTTGGGGTCTAGGGTTTTCTGTTATATAGATGGTTGTTACGGGGTTCGCTGAGGATCCCTCCAGCTCAGGAGTCTCTGATGTTTTAGCTCTTCTCCTCACTCCAGAGTCAGAGCAGATCCTTTATCAAGCCCTTAAAGGCACTGACAGGGGAACCCCCATCTGCTGCTGGGAGAAGCTCAAGGATGCCAGTTTGCACCCCAGATATAGGATGCCACCCAGCTCAGCCTGTCTGGGTCCTGCCTCCCAAAACAGGCTCTGCTTATGTGGAGGATTCAAGTGTTCCTATGGGACTCCTTGGGGATCCACTTTGGGATCTGGAACTTTACCTGCTTGCCAGTTAACCAGCACTTCAGGAGACTAAGGGCCACTCCTAAGAGGCTCTTCTCTTGCACCTCTGTGATATACAGTGTAGGACTGTGTGCACGGTATATATTCACTAAGTGATTTTGGATAATGCTATAATAGGTCAGTGGTAGGACGTGGCTATTAAGAAACTGTCATCTTAGGCTGCCTTGGAAGCATGCTCACTAGAACGAGGGAGGCGACAGCTTCACTGCTGTAAGCCATAAAACCTCATCTGTGGAACTAAGTGTCCTTTTAATTGTCCACTAAACCTCCTTGAGAACTGGGCCATTGTTCCCCCTTCTTGTACCATATTGTCAGCGAAAGCACTGGGCCTGTCAGATACTAGGCTGAGAATAATATGTCGCCTGCCTGACAGAGGGGGATCTTGCTCTTCAAGGAGGGTCATTATCATGATTGCCTCCTGAAGGGCAACAGAATGTTGGGGATACTTAACTCACTGACCTTGGGAAGCCTGAGAGTCTTCCCCAGATATTGGAATAGCACACATCCATGTTATCTCCTGCCTCACTAACATCCCTCCCCGCGTCTAGTCACAGGATCCTGATTTTGTTTCAAAATTTCCACTGGGACTCTTTCTCAAGGTGCACGAGGCTCCCCCTACAGGGATGGAAGATCCCCCCAGCTAGTTGCCTGGAGTGCTGGCTCTCAGGTTGGGCCCTGGGCCGGCAGCACCAGCTTTACCCCTGAACTTGTCAGAATATGGAAAATTTCTGAGTTGACCTCAGAATCAGAAACTTCCAGCATAGGTCCCAGCATCTGTTTTAGCAAGCCCTCCGGGGCATTGTGATGCAAAGGCGGACCTCAGGTCATCGGAGAGTTGGACTTTGATTTCGCTAGAACATTAAGAACAGTTGGCACCCAGTCGTCTGCAGAGGGTTGGGCATGGGGCGCTCTCAAGACACTAACCGGGATCCCTAAAATCTGCCCTGTCAGGAACAAAGTCTTCAGCTTCTCCAACTCTTTTATTCTTTATTCTTTTATTCTCAAGTTTTATTAATTTGTAAAAGAAAGTCATTTACATAATTGTATAATTTGGGTGGCACAACTTTATCCCTCCATATGTGCACATGCTTCTCTCATCCTCCACAAAACTCCAGTGCCACGACCATGTTCCCTCCCCATTGTCTCCTCCCTCCACTCTCCATTCCTCTGGCAACCAGTATAATATTTAGAGTCTAAGAATTATTTCTGCTGTGCCTTGCCAGTTTATTTTCTTTGGTCATTTATATTTTGAAAAACCTGAAGCCATCTGGTAACTGTCTTTCACTACTGGCTTATTTCACTTAATATAGTCACCCAAGATCATCATTTAGTCAGTCACAAAAGATACTATTACATCATTTTAATAGCTGAGTAATATTCCATTGAGCATAGATTCTACAATTTCTTTATACAACCATCTGCCATTGGGCATGTGGACAGTGGTGCTATGAACATAGGAATGCATTTATCTTTTCATATAATTGATTTTATATTCTTTGGGTAAATACCTAACAGTGGTAATGCTGAATCATATGGCATTCCTGTTTTTATTCTTTGAAGGAATATCCATAGTGTTTTCCATAGGGGCTGCACCAAAGTACATTGCTACCAATGGTGGATGAGTGTACCTTCCCCACATCCTCACCAATACTTGTTTCCATTCTTTTTGATATGGTCCATTTTCACCTGGTCTTGGAGATATCTCATGGAAGTTTTGATTTCCCTTAAAGTAAGAGATGCTGAACTCTCTTTCATGTGCTTGTAGCCGTTTGAATGTCTTTTCTCGAGAAGGGTCAATTTAGGTCTTTTGTCCATTTTTTAATTAGGTTTTGTTGTTGAGTTATATGAGTTATTTATATGTTTTGGAAATTAACCCTTTGTCAGACTTGTGATGTGCAAATATATTCTCAGTCCAGAGATTACATTTTGATTTTTGTGGTGAGTTCTTCCGAGGTACAAAAGCTTTTTCAGTTTGATGCAGCCCCATTGGTTTTTGCTTTTGTTTTCCTTGTCAGTGGCGTTGAGTTCCCAATATATCACTGTGGCCGATGTCCAGGAATGTATCACCTGTTTTAAGTCATGTATGGTTCCAGGTCTTATATCCAAGTCATTAATCTGTTTTGAATTAATTTGTATGTATGAAGTTAAGTGAGTTTCATTATTCTGCATGTGGCTTCCAAGCTCCTCAGCACTGTTAGTGGAAGAGGCTTACCTTTCTCCATTGTGTTTTTGTGGCTCCAGCTTTTCTTCAACTCTATGAATTTCCCCATCGTCTCCAAATAAAAATCCTTTATTTATTATTATTTTTTTCCTGTTTCTTTGACTCAAAGAGCCCAGGTGACACTGGCTGAGAAGGAGGTGATCAGGTGACCCATAGAGTCCCTTCCAGCCTGGCTGACTTTGAATGAATGAGTCAATAAATAACTGGTTGTGGAGTGAAATCAGCTGTCCTCTAATTCGAGCTCTGAGAGAAAGTAAAATTAGTGTCAGGAGGAAAAGAGGTGAGGAAAGCGATTTGATGCTGATTGCTGCCTGGACCAGGACTGGAAGGAGTAGCAGGACGCTGACCCTAGCGGGAGCTTTGTTATGACCTTGGGGAAGTCAAGTGACCCCTGAGTCCCATTTCTCTCTCTAAAGGAGAGGGTTGTGCTGTGCTCTGTGTGTTCCTCTTCTGCAGCTAAACTAAAATGCCAGCGTGACTACGGTAGCCTTGGGGTGGCCCGCCTGGAGTGTTGCCTGCTGGGCTCTAAGCAGTTTCGAGAAGAAGTCCTCATCATACTAATCTGGGCCAGATGCTGAGTGCAGACCCAGCTGAGTCATCAACAGCCCTGGCTTCCTGAGGCCTGGGGGCGTGGGGGGTGTCAGCTAAAGGCTAGTGCCATCTGCTTTCCCAGAAGCACCCTACTGGGTGACGCAGTAGAGTAGGGGAGCAGGAGGCACTGGCGTTGAGGAAGAGCGTGCAGGGGTTCTGAAGGAAGAGGGATTTCCCAGCTGGTTTGAAGATTTATTGGAAATGAATTTTTTCTAAGGAGACATTGGTATAAATGAGTGTGCATGCATGGAATTCAGAAGGGCTGTGAAACCCAAATGCATTTGGGACTGAACGTTTTCAAAACCACCAGTTCTTCATGTTTCTGTGGCTGTTTGGGGGCCATCTGCAGGCAGGAAGACTGAGCCAGGAACGGGACAGTGCTGGGCTTTGCCCTGTGGAGCTCTGTGCCCTCTGCCGCTCTCTCTGCCTCGCGTGCCTCCTCTGTGGAATGCTTCCCGGTCCCCCTGCCCTCTGGGTTTCTGCTTCTTGTTTCTGCATGTTACCTTCTCTGCAAGAACCCATTTAGATCACAAGTGATTGATAACCAATCCACAACAACTTGGGGACGCAGAGGGCCTTAAATGGTATGTAGAATCAAAGCCGGAAGTTGAACCAGCAAATAAAGGGATTTTAGGAACAGCTGGCACCAGGACTCGAATCTGCTGGCAGTCTCATCTTTGCTTCCCTGTCTCTTGCTGTAGACTAGCTGCTGCCACATGGTGGGAGACAGGGCTGCTGCCAGGGCCCTCAGTTCACCGTTTGCAGTTTCCACTACAAGAGAGGGACTGGATTTTACTATCTGTATAACATGAAGCTGTCTTACTACTTATTTCTCATTTCGAATTAAAAAGAAAATTCAAGTGGCCAAAAGCGACAGTGCCTTATCACAACAATGGCAGCTTGACCAACGAATACCTGGGTGACATTGCAAAAGTGACTTCAACCCTCTGAACAGTTTCTCGTCAGATATGGGGATGAACCTGGATCCCAGATCAGAGCGGGAGTTGGGTCTGTGTGCTTCCTGATGCTGGCAGATCACCTGCGGCTGGGAGCAAAGGCCCTGGAGCTCCTGCGTGACTCTAGTCTCCATTTTGCGCCTTAGAGGCAGTGTGACCTTTCGCTGCTCCCTAACTTCGTGCCCTAGCGTCTAAAACAGGGCTAATAATAGCACCTACTCACAGGGGGCTGCGGGGGTTCCATGAGTGTGTGTTAAGAGAATGCAAACTAGTACCTAGAATGTAAACAGTGACTGCATCTACTAAGCACTCAATGCCGACGTTTATTCCTTGCTGTCTCCACGGCTCTGGATGCTGCTTTGACAGGGTCCCCACATGGCTGCAGCTTAAATAGAGTACTCAGTGAGTTGTGGGCATTCCACATCAGCTGGTGACTACTCTTCGTCTTTCTTTTCTTGAGAAAGAGCTAGAGTGAAAACTGAGATGATGCTCTTGTAGGAGTAAACTTGAATTGGTTCTAATTCAAGTTCACATACACATGTGGCATTGGTTTACAGCACTGTGCATGACTTAGCAGGAGAGATGTGCATCTTTAGATGCACGATACCCTATACCACACCCAACACCAAACCACCTATAGTCCTTTTCCATAGCACCTTTTGGTCCCTCCCTGCCTCCCAGTCTACTAGCCTCAGTTCTGCAGTCTCGTTATCTTGGGTTTGTTTGCTTTAGTCTTCTCTAGTTTATATTTTTAAAAAGTAATCATGGCAGAACCTTGATTCCTCGTTATTAATGAATTGCTTTTAAGAATGGATTCCATTCTGAGCACTGGGTTGAGTGTTCCACATTCATTCTTTTTTTTTTTTAAGATTTATTTATTTATGCTTACAGGAGCTGGGGTACAGGCCAGAGTCACAGGAGGTGACAGGATTCACCAGACAGGGTGGGGAGCAGAACAGGCAGATTGACTGAAACACACTGCTGAGGACAGCAGCGGGCGAGGCAGGAGAGATCTGCAGCTCCATGTGGGTCCCTCCCTGGCTGGCGGCAGGGATTGAACTCGTGCTGCAGTGACTGAGGTTTGCTTCATAGTGTGTTGCTTAACCCACCTGCCACGAGGGAGGCCCCACATTCATTCTTTATTCATCACAACCACACAGCCAGGCACATGTTCTTAACCCTCTCTCACAGCTTCAGGAACTGTGCCCCTGAGAACAGTAACTTATTAGAGGTCATACAAATGCTTAGGGAGGAGCCGAGATGCATATCCAATTTGTCCCCCTCCAAAGCCGGTATAGGAGCCCCCTGTCTTCCAGGCACATTCTTTCTGCTGGGAGCTGAGCCTGCGTGGCGGCTAGGTCTCCAGGCGGCCTCAGTCAGGTCTTTCCGTCAGCCTCTGTTGCCCTTTGCTGAGTCAGGTGGGGCTGTAGACAAGCTTGTGTTCCACTGCCTGGCGTTTCTCTTACGGACCTTCGTGCTCCTTCGGCCTGACGCTTGTCCTCATGTAGATGAAACACTCTGTGGTGGACATTGTGTCTAAACTACTGCCCCTCTCCCCTCCTGCCCCACCCCACCCCCACCATGGCAGGGAACACAGCTGGTGCTGAAGATTTGGGTGGAGTAGAGGGATGGAAGGCGCTCATTTGTTCTACTCCTCCCCAGGTGATGGCGCCAGCCTGCAGGCTTCCTGATGCTGGCAGGGAGGGGACAGTGCAGCCTCAGGCCATGTCAGGTCCCCACCTGGAGGAGCATCAGGTTTCAGCTGTGGGCTGAGTGGCAAGGAGAGAGGCCAGGGGAGCAACAAGACTATAGCAGAGAGAGTAGCCGTATATGAGGCCAGCCCTGAAGTGCGCAGAGGGTTCAGCTTGTCCCATGTGTGCATGGAGGGAGTTCCCCCCACAGGATACGTGGCCAAAGTCAAAGCAACTGAGTATTTAAGAGGGACCATTATTTCTATAAGCCATTTATCACCTTTCTTCATTTTGTGTATGACCAAAGCTTCAGAAAATGGAAAAGCCCAGGTCTCTGCCTCTGTCAGTCTCTCAGAGCCTGGAGGTGTTGAGGATTCCACTACCCCTCAGCCCTATACACCCCGCTCCCCTGACAATGTTTGGTAAAAGAAAACCAAGGTCCCTAGTCCTTGCTGACTTGTCTTCCCTCTGGACTCCAGCTTCTTATCTGTGAACTGGCAGACGCTAACTGCTGAACTCCAGGCTCCCCTCTGGCTCTATATGCTAAACAAATAGTCTAAAAACCTTCCTCAGAGATGTGGAGCTTCTGACAGCAACCTAATTTAGGACTACCATTCATTCATTCATTCATTCATGCATTCATGCACTCAATTGGGATTGACCAGGCACTACCTTGTGCCCTTAGAGAAGGCAGAACTGAGAACCCGACAGCATGGCCACTGTCTCAGTGGGATAGGAGGCTTAGTGGGGGAGACAGACATTTGAGAAGGCAGCTGCCACATGGTGTGAGATTGTTTCTGTCCTCCACCTTTGGCTCAGCCTGGCTTCCGGATCACCACAGGACTCCCCTACCCAGCCCCTGATATCAAGACAAATGTTGGATGAAAGAGACTCAGAGAACAATAGATGGAAATAGAAATGTTTCTTCCTGTTGGCATTTTTTTCTAGGTGTTGGGCCACAGGGGAGGATGAGGGGAAACAAAGGGTGGGAGCGGAAGGAGCAGTTCTGTCTGGCAGCAGCCTAGTTTGGAGGGCTTGTCTGCCTCCTCTGCAGGCCACTGGTGATTCTCCTGAGCTGGTCAGACAAGAGGGAGGCCCAGGGACACCAGAGAGCAGGTATTCCCAATGCCCGGAGGCCTTATCTCTTTCTTTTGGCGAACCTTCCTTTCTATCGCAAGAGTCTCTGCTTTTCGGGATGGAAGTGGTAACACAGTCACAGCGAAAAGTCAATGGCTGTCAACCCTTAAGAGCTCACTGTTCCTAGGGGTAATGTGGGTGAGGTGGGAATTGCATTTTGATGGTAACCATAAGGGAATGGCCTCCACTAATGGGATTTCACCTATCAGTGAGTGAATTAGGGGGACTGGCTGAATGCCTGAGGCTAAATGCTTGATGCCTGATGCTGTTTTCAAAATAAGTTTCTTAGATTTTTCATTTAATTTACAAATACCTACCTTGAGGGTTGTACTCAGTGAAGTCTCACCAGACTCAAATCTTCTTTCTTTTTTTTAAGATTTGATTATTTATGCATACAAGAACTGGGGTATGGCCAGAGCTGTGGGAGGGGGAGAGAGGATTTGCTAGAGCCAGAGTGGGGAGCAGAACAGGCAGATTGACTAAAGTACACTGCTGAGGGGAGTAGAGGGTGAGGCAGGAGAGGTCTGCTGCACCATGTGGGTTAGCTCCTTGGCTGGGGATCGAACTCATGCTGCAGTGGCTGTGGATGCTTCATAGTGCGGTGCTTAACCTGTTGTGCCACCAGGAAGGCTCTGGACTCACTTCTATTCTTCTTGATCAGTGTCTTCTGGGATCACTGCACTCTGAAATACCTTCTTGGATCCTCCAGGGATCTCTCCACTAGCAAGCAGTATTCCCACCTATCTCCCCATTGTTGGGGGTTCAGGATTGTCACCTAGCCTGAGATGCCACACTTGCTGAGGATAAAAGGTTTGACTTGGGGAGACCATGGCCACTCCCTCTTTGATGTTAGCTCCATACCCATGGTTGCACCCCAGCATGGCACCCATAGTATAGATAACCTCCTTAAGTCATCAGGAGATCTTCTATTTGGTGACCCAGGGAGGTACTGTGTTTCAGGAGGAAGGAAAGTGCTAGGTTTGAACCTGTCCCTGTCACCAGTTTTCTGTCACATGTTCTCAAGCAAGTCTCTTTACATTTCTAACTCTCAATTTCCTCATCTATTGCAATTCTTGACTACTTTGAGAGGATCAAATGAAATAATATATGTAAAAGTACTTTTATTGTGTCCACTGGAGTGTTTTGAAAACAAACCCCAAACTGGCATAAGTCATACAAGAGATTTGTTGGTTCCTGCAGTTGGAAAGTTCAGCAATTGGGCAGGCATTGGCAGCATAGTTTCTCTGTTAGTCAGCTCTGGCTACTGCGGCCCCTCCTGGTAGTCCCGTGTTGGAGGAATGAATGGCTGAAGCTCCAGGAGTTATCTTGTGTCACTGAATGTAGAACTCACCTTCCAAGGATGGAGGAACAGAAGTAAAATAGCAGACTCACAGCTGTCACTTCCAGACCAGAGGATGGTAGATGTAGCATTCAAGAGCAGGAGGAATTTAGGGGCTCAGAGTTTGCTGCACTATTACTAGCTGCAGGTTTTGGAAAACACTTTAAGCCATCACTTGAACCTCTGTTTTTCCTATAAATCAAGTTCTCCTAGTATGCTAGGGGATGGTATAAGGAAAAGAGGTATGACGTCAGTAACAATAATAATGACAGTTAATACCACTTCTCAATGCTTGCTTCCCAGTTTCTATGTTGGGGTTTTGCACACATGAGCCACACACAGGACATAGGTGTGGATCATCTACATATGGAAGGACACATGGTTATTGGGGAAGGAGGCACAAATGCCATTCTGGAACCCCCAGACTTGGGTGAGTTCCACAGCACCCTCTGGTCCCCTGTGCAAACTTGGATGAAACTGTGTCCTCCCTGATCTTCAATACATTGACAATGAAGAGGTTGGTCCAGGTGACCCTTAAGGGCCCAGCCAGTGAAGCAGTTTGCAGAGATGGAGTGCTGGCTTCATCCTATTTAGTCTGAAGAGGCTCCAGGAGCCACCTGTTCTCATTATAACAATAAAAGAGAGATTTTTGAGAAGGAGAAAACCTCCCCAAAACATCCATGAAACCTGCTTTTGTATCCCACAGGTCTGAATTGGGCCTCTGAGGAGGCCCCAGTAAGTAGGACTCCTTGTCTCTAAGTTACAAAATTGTTGAAATACAAAATGAGACAGTAAACTGTTACCTGTTGTACTGGTACTGCTGGCGGCTGTAACCCAAGGTGAGAGTGCCATCAGGCCCACTTCCAGAACTCTCAAATCATACTAACCTACTTGTCCAGCAGAGGTCTCCCACTGTGGGAAACCTGCCAGGTAGGTCAGCCTCCCAGCATGGAGGGGCAGAGGCGACTGTGCTCTGTCTGGTAGTTTAGGCCTCCTCAGAAGAGATAACCTGACCTGAGCATGCCCCCTTGGTTCTCCCCAGAGTTCCAGTTAATTAGGTTAATCTGCCTCTCTGAGCACGTGAGGGCAGAGAGAAGTCTGCCCTTTTTCCCTTCAAGGTTAGGAAACCTTACGAGTATCTTCCCCTCCCCCTAAAATTCCAATTCTAGAACCCTCCATATGGCCAGGAGACTATGATACACTAATTAGTTTGGTCCTGGCCTAACCGATCTAATCAGTATGACAAGAGGATGTGAACAGACCAGTTGGATTAGAACAATAATGGGCCAGTGCAGTCATAACTGAGGTAACTTCTTTCCTCTGCTCAACTCTGTGGCTACAATGGAAGAAAGCTAGAAGAGATACTAAGGAGATAACTACATTTTCTACTTTAGTTATATATATATTTATATAAAGTTATATATATATAGTTATATATATGTGCATATAGATACATGCACACACACACATATATATATAAGTAATAACTGTAATTCATAGAATGTTTATTATAGCAAGCATTATGGCAAACTGATTTAGTCTTCTCAAAACTCAAATTAAGCTTTTCAGTAGTAGCTACAAAACTGGAAAATTTATATGAAACAAGTATTTTCAGATATTGGGGGACAGGTGTTGGAGGATTGTGATCCTTGAAAGATGAATTCACCATGATGTACTGCCTGGAGGCACTTCTCAGAACCCAGCACAGGGAAAGAGGGCACAGCAATCCCTCTGAGCTGGGGAAGCAGAGCCCAGAGTTCAGTTTCCATCTGGATTTGTGAGGCTGAGCACTGGCGAGGAGAAAGCGGCATGAACATAGAGCTCTGGAGCTGGCTCAAGGATCCCCTTGAGGTGATGACGCAGCTTGGACGTCATAGTATGATGGTTGCGCAATCATCTGAATGAACTAGAAACCACTGAACTATACACTTTACAAGAGTGGATTTTATGATATGTGAATTATGTCTCAGTTAAAAGTCAGTAGGGAACCACAGAGGGTACCATTACATCTTTAGCTAAGTACTAAGCTGCACACGTGGAGGAGAGACCCCAAAAACCAAACAGAGGGCAAATGCTGGAGAATGAACATCAACCAGGCAGCTAAACAACCACCAGAGCACCTACAAGGTTGGAATAATTAAGTTCTAATCAACCAGAGTAGGCAACTTGCATCTGGGAAGATTTGTTATTTTGGGGTACTATTGGTTTATAGGTTACAGGTATAAGTTACAGGTGTACAGTTTCACACCTTGGCAACTATATATGCCACACCACACCCGCCACTAAATGTCCAATTTCCAGTTTCCACCAACCAATTAACCTGTTCTACCTGTTCTACCTACCCGCATGCTCTTCCCCACCAGTCTATTGTCAGAGTCTATGGGCTTGTTCTTGTTTTGTTTCTTCATTTCCTTTAGAGTCCACAAATGGATGGAATCACACTGCTTGTCTTTGTCTGTCTGACTTATTTCACTTAGAATAACTCCCTCAAGGTCCATCCTTGTTCATCATTTTTTACAGCTGAGTGGTGTGTAGGTACCACATCTTCTTTATCTAATCAAGCATTGACGGGCACTTAAGTTACTTCTGTATCTTAACTATTGTGTATAGAGCTGCAGTGGACATAGGGGTGCATATATCTTTTCAAATTAATGCTTTCAAAACCTGGGGGCATTTAGTAGTGTCTTCAGAAAGGCCACATTTTAGAGGAAGCATTAAACTATCCCTGATGTAAAGGCCATTTTAGATATACTTTCAAAAACTTTAAAAAAAAAAGTTTTGAAAGTAAAAGGCAGATCCACAAGTAACCTAACTTTCTGTGAGAACAAAACAACATTCTTTTTTTTTAATTTATTTTTTTTATTAAAATATTTTAAAATTTACATATACTTGCCATTAATTGTAATCCCCATATATTCCCCATCACCATCTCACTAGTGCACCATCACCTCAGTCCCTCGTGCTCCCATCTTCCCTCAACCCTTCCCCTCCCCTCCCCACCAGGTGTCCCCA
>JAGFMF010011457.1:949543-959654 GCA_019455555.1 Galemys pyrenaicus | reverse complement strand
GTTTGCCCAGCACCACTTATTGAACAGGCTGTCTTTATTCCATTGTATATTCTTTGCTCCTTTGTCAAAGATTAGTTGTTCATAAGCTTGTGGGTTTGACAAAACAACATTCTTTAAAGGAATGGTGGTGCAGGGGTTAGAGTCTCAGCCCTATCCAGCTACTGCCAGTTACTGTGGCCTGAGTTAGATCCCTGGCCAGGAAGCTAACCCACATGGCACAGCATATCACCTGCTGCTCCCCTCAGCAGTTTATTTCAATGGATCTGCCTGTTCTGCTCCCCTCTCTGTCTCTGGTGAATCCTCTCACCCCTCTGGCCTACACTCAGTTCTTGTATGTATAGATGAATAAAAATAATAAATCTTACTATCTTAATGTCAACATCTAATAAAAATTTTCAAAATGTTTAAAGAGAAAAACATAGTTAATAGAGACAGACCTAGACATGACAGAATTGATTGGAATTCTCAGATATAGACTTTGAAATAGCTTTTAAAAATTTTGTTTAATGATGTAAAATGAAATTGAACATAAGAAAAGAGAGATAAACTATAAAAACTACAAAACAGAACTTTTAGAATGAAAAATAGAACATTCTGAAATGAAAAATGTCCTGGATAGACATAAAAGCAGATTGGAGAACATACAAGCTAAGAAAAGACCAGTGAATTTCAAGACAGGGAATATAAACTATAGCAGAGTGGAAGCAGAAGGAGGATCAAAAGATTGAAAAAAAAAATTAGCAGAGCCTCTGTTCTGTGGAACAATATTAACTGATCTAACATTTGTGTAATTGGTTTGCCAGAAAGATGACAGGAGCAAAAATTATATATATGTGAAGAAAGAATGACTAAAAAATTTCCAAGTTGGATGAAAAATAGAAGTACGCAGGTATGAGAACACTGACAAACTACTTGCAGAATAGACACAAAGAAAATGACCCAGTCAGATCAGAGAATGACTTACAGAATAATGGTAATGAAATAAAACCAAAATTTTTTAAAACAACCAAAGAAAAAGACATTAAGAATGGGATGAAAATAAGAATGACTATGGACTTCTCATCAGAAGTAATGCAAGCCAGAAGATAATGGAAAGATTTTATCAATCTTCCTTTTGAAGGTTCATAATCCAGACATTAAGATCGGTATCTAAATCACAATGGAGAAGGGAATTTAAATTCAAACCTTTTGACTCTAAAGTCTCTGATTTTTTTCCTTTCTTTCTCCAGATTGCTCTTTTTAACTTATGAGAATATCCTGCTTATTATAATAAAACATTCATATAAAAGTCTTCAGAAGTAAAAATAACCTGAAGTTCCCCCTCCCTCCAGTGATAAGTCATTAATACCTTGGTAACTATCCTTCCAGACTTAGTATATAAATACACACATGTACACAACTTAAGAGGTACGTAACTAAGACTGCTAGTGGCTTCTCCCTTGCTAATGGGATTCTGGATAATATGCCCTATTTAAATTTCCCCTTTTTGAGGCTTCCTGGCAGATAGGAGCGGCCAGAAGCTTGCGGTACAGTGGGTTCCGGGGAAAGCTATGCTGGCCCTGCCCTGGAGAAATGAAATGCCTGACCCTCTAGCAGCCAAATTGTGTCCCTGGGAGTAGGACTCACCTTCCAAGGATGGAGAACCCGAAAGTCTGGAAGGATCCTGAGCCTTGGATGTTTCAGGAACTGCCACACCAGCTTAGGCCACTTCTCTCTTATGTCTTTTATGTAAGAGGATATATTGTTAGTCTGCTGAAGACACTGAGCTTAAAAAACTATCTCTGAATGTATTTTTGGCACCGAATATTTCTTATAAGTTTAAATAGTTTTGAAGACAGTAATTCTGACTTGCTGAAACTGTTAACACCCTGAACTGTCACATCATGCTTTATATTTAAGGAAGTATAAACTTAGAGTTATCTAATACCACCATCTATTTAAAAATACATAAAACTAACAGTTAAATTTGAAAGCATGCACATTTCTTCTTGAACTTTTATTTCAATCCTCTATAGCCTATAGAATTTCACCCTAATGCATTTTAGTGCTTGAAAGTCTTTTGTACATTGCTTTATCTTGTATCGCTGCAATAAAATTATGTATATATATATACACACAAGTTCTTTTTTATTTCTTGTGATCATAAATCTCCAAAGATTGAAATTTTATATGGGATTGAGCTAGATTACAATCTTAATAAATATAGAGTTGAGCAAAACAGTACAAGTAAGTTAAAATTTTTATAAATACTAAACATGAAAATAGAGAAATTTGACAATCCATTTCTTAACATGAATCAAGCATGTATTGGTTCATTTATCTATGGTTCTATGCTACTTACTGTTAGAATGAGATATAACTCATCTAATTGCTCTTCCTATTCACTTTTTTTTTTAAACAAAGGTAAGCACCAGGAAACCTGATTCACATAAACAAGTAATTAAGGTGGGAACATGTTTTATTATAGCATTGTTATGCAATTCTTTGAATTTTAAAATAAGTTACATGCTGAAAATCGTGTAATGACATATCATCAAAACCATTTTAAATGTTCTATCAACTACTAGTTTGACTTAGTCCTCCTTTAGTTTTGTTGAAAGCAAAGAATTAGAAACCATTGATTTGCAACCTAATCATTAGAGTAATTCACTTCATTTCTGGGAAGTCTGTCAAAAAGGCTATGTACCAAGACCTATCAAATGACTATTAATTATGCTTTCATTCCTTTACAGAAGGACATTTGTTTAACTTGATAGTCACAAAAAGAATTGGGAGAAATCCAAACATCAATTTCAATTTGTCCTTATCAATATAATATTTTTGATGAAATGCTTTTGTTTCAGTGCAAACTTGAAACATTTTCATCCAAACCTTGGAAAATGTCCTCTAGATGTCTTAGATGGCAGAGCTAGTTTTCACTGCCAAATTAGTAAACCAAGTCCAGTTTACTTCTTTTGGAAGATGACACATATTCAGAAAAGCTCATTCAGAAGTCTTTATGGGTCAACAAATAATAAAAAAAAGGCAAACACACGTAATTATTACTCTTGGCTTCCCAGAAGCCCCTAATCATACCTTTCCACTTGTACTTCCCTGCCTGTCCCATGTAAGGTACTGCTGTCCAGACTCATTGTAATCGTGCTTCTGTTGTTTATCATTTTGCATGTCTGTACTCATCCCTGAACAATCCAGTTTTGCTTAATTTGAATTTTTCTCAATAGACTCTCTCCAGGTGTGTGTTTGTTTTTTTAATATTTATTTATTTTTGCAAAGAATTTTGTTGTAGGCAGTAAGAGGACTCACCAGAGACAGTGGGAAGCAGAGCAGGTGGCTCTACTGAAATACACTGCTGAGGGGAGCAGTGCGGGAGACAGGTGGCTGTGCTTCAAGCCACCAGGGTGATAGCTTGATAGCGCTGAGACTTAACCCCTATGCCACCATGGTAGCCCCCCAAGGTGTGTGTTTTTGAAAAGTGTGCCTCAACGACCAATTTCAACATTGAGGAATTCATGCCTATATCCTTAGATGTAGCAGTAGTGCATTCCCTTTCACTTTGGTATAGTTGTTCATTGCATGAAATTACTGTAACATACTTATCCATTCTGCTACTCATGAGCATTTGAGTGATTTCCAGTTTGGGACTATAACGAATCCTGTCACTATGAATATGTTTGTTTGTTTCACCTAGAAGTAGAGTTGCTGAATTCTAGGGTATGTTTATTTTTTTTAAGATTTATTTATTTATGCATACAAGAACTGGGGTACAGGCCAGAGGTTTGGAGGTTGAGAGGATTCACCAGAGACAGAGTGGAGAACAGAACAGGCAGATCTACCGAACTATACTGCTGAGGGGAGCAGTGTGTGAGTCAGAAGAGGTCTGCTTTGCCACGTGGGTCACCTCCCTGCCTGGGGATCGAACTTGTGCTGCAGTGGCTGCAGATTCTTCATAGAGCGGTGCTTAACTCCTTGTGCCACCAGGGAGGCCCTGTCTATCTTTAATTATACTATGTGGTGCCAAACTGTTTTCCAAAGTGGTCACACCAAAATTATGCTTCTATTCTTGATATGAGAGTCCCTTTGCTTCACATCCTCACCCACACTTGGATTCATCAGTTGGAACACTATGCATTTGTACGTTCCCTGTAATTCGTGTATATTTGTCCTTGTGTACTCGTCTGTTCCGGTGGGTATATATAGTAATATCTCACTGTGATTATAATTTGTGTTTCTGACAGTGAATGGGCTGCGTGTTCCTGTGAACTGTTTGTTTAAGACACTTACCATTTTTCTCTTGAATCTCTTGTATCTCTGCAATAAAATTATGTATATATATACACACAAGTTCTTTTTTATTTTAAGATTTATTTTATTTATGCATACAAGAGCTGGGTATAGGCCAGAGGTACAGGATTGGGGGTGAGAGGATTCACCAGAGACCGAGTAGAGAGCAGAACAGGTGGATCTACTGAAATACACTGCTGAGGGGAGCAGTGGATGAGGCAGGAGAGGTCTGCTGCACCATGTGGGTCCCCTCCCTGGCCAGCGATCGAACTCATGCTGCAGTGGCTGTGGATAGCGTCACAGTACTGAGACCCAACCCCTCACACCACCAGGGAGGCCCCTTCTTTTTATATTTTGTATGAGATCCCATCATCAGTTATATGGGTTTCAAATGTCTTCTACTCTGTGGTTTGTCTTTCCAACCTTTAAATGATTGTTTTGATGAACAAGATGTGCTTAACTTAATGGGGTCTGAAAATCAGTCTTTCTCCCATTCCCTCTTTCTCTCCAGTCTTTCTGAGACCCTTGTTACAAATATGTTGAACCAGTATTTTATCCAAGTCTCTGGCCTTTCCTTGGGTATTTTTCTGCATAGATTTTTCTCTTAGTTCTTCATTCTGGGTACTTTTTCCTAACTAATTTTCTAATTCACAGATTCTCTGTTTAGGTAAATTGGTTTATCCAGTGAGTTGTTACTTTTAGTTGCTGTGTTATTCAGTTCTAATATTCCTATTTGATTCTTTTAAAAATCTGGTGTGCCTTTTTTATAGTTTCCAATCCTTTGTTAACATGATTAATTTTTTTTTCTTTACTCTTCTTGAACACAGTCAACACAAATTTTAAAAAACAACTTTTTATTATGGACATTTGCATACATATGAATCCATATAGCAAATATACACTGGGTGGAAAAATAGTATAATGAATTCATATGTCCTCATCACTCTGCTTCAACAATTGTCAATATTCTTTCATTCTTTTACAAAACACATTCTCTACTGTGGCTGCCCTTCCCCTCCTCCTCCTCTCTCACCTGTTGGTGCCTCTTCATTGGAGCAACTTAAAGCATATAAAACACATTAGTACTTAACTAACAGATATGCACTTTTAAAAAGTATATAATCACAAAATCATCACATCCAACAATACGAATACTAATTTCTAATATAACTTAAACAAAGCATTGTCCAACTTAAGCAAATTGTGATTTGTCTTGGTTTTATCATCTGCCTGATGGTGGTAAAGAACTCCAGAGGAAAGTGAATATGAATTCTTTGAAAGGCTGAAGAATGTGCAGGGGCCCTTAGCTTGATCCCCATCCACCAAGGTGCCCCTTAGACACCGGTATGGACCCCTTTCCTGTTGCTAGATTGCAATATGAGTCACATTTCCCCATTACTAAGAGCTTTCACTAGACAAAGACGTTCTCACCTGGGAAAGGTAGACACACAAGAAGGAAGTAGAGGTGGAAAGGGAGCTGGGACAACAAGTATGAAAATGCCCCTTCTTAAAGAGGTGCCATCCCCTTTCCAACTCCTACACCCAGGAAATTACTGGTTGACCAAGTATTTTCCAGAGTGTGGGCTGAGTGACACAGCAGGAAAGATGATTCTAGATGGACATCAGAATGGCAAGATACAATGATGATTGTGTATCGTAGGGTGAGACAACTACTGTTCTCAGTGTGCTTCAGTCCTCTGACATTAAGAGTCCTGTTGGTGTTAATAGGTCTCGAACACTTCTGCAACCTACCTCTAAGGCATCTCTTTTTACTGAAAGAAACTGAGCTTTATGGAGGCAGTCTCTGGTCAATCTTTAAGAAATTGTTTAGTTGTCATTGTGTTTATTTTTGCAGTTATGGCCCACTTACAGCAAAAGATAAGCCATAGACAGTAGCAAAGGCTTATCACGTTTCAGGCAGTCTTGTGAATGCTAAGTGACTCACTCGACCTCACAACAGCCCAACCAGAGAAGGACTAGTGCTCCCATTTTACAGATATGGAAACTGAGGTTCAGGGAATTTTAGTAAACTCCACAGGGAGTTGCAGGTGTAATAGTGCTGAGCTTGAATTTATTCCAGAGCCCACCTCCCTAGCAGCTACTCCATGATATCTCATTTAGAGCAGCAATGCTAAATGACCTTTCAAAATTATTTAAGTAAAAGTCAGCACATTTAAAGATAATTTCTAAGAAAAGAGTTGAAAAGTAGAGATACCATGTGAATAGGACAGAAATTGAGAGAGTAGCCCTCAGAAGATCCATATTTAGGAGACATCAGCATAGTATAGGCTCCACTGTCACCCCCTGGACTGAGGGACTGTGCTCTGCATCACTGCCACGAGTCAGTGGGGAGTTACCAGGACTGAAGGGAGAAAGCAGGGATCCATCCTAGTTCCCATTTAAAAGTTCATCATGGATATGGACTGGCTTATATACTTCTATCTCATGTATTTTTCGCCATGTAATTCTATTACCAGTTCAGACAATATGACATGATACCATATAATAGGATATAATACAATATAATACAAACTAGTGCTTTTTCAGCAAACCTAATGACATAAACAGTTAAGAAGACAAATGACTTAATACAGGATGGGCCCTTAGAATAGGGCCTTGCTTTTGCACTCTTAAGTACACGCCAAGGGTCTTTGGGGCAAGCATGGTTAAAGGAGGGCGTGGAGCAGGGACTCTCTGGGAGTCCCAGAAGAGGCAAGACTTAATGAGCTCCTACCCTGGGCAGCTCAACAATCAATCTGCCTGATGTGTTCCAGGATTGCAGGCGGTTGCACACACCTGCCAGAGCCCGCTGGGGAATGCCGAGACATTCTGCCTTAGTGCCTAGAGTAGCAGCGTCTCATCGAGGCCCACATACATTACCTGCGGCAGATTCTGCACCACAGGACTAGAATCTTAATGGGTTCCTGAATCACATTCATCAAACAACTGCCCTTGTTGAGGGCTACAGGAAGCTGGCTGATGAACCGAGGAGACTGTGTTTCCAGACAAAGGCATCAATGGGCAGAAGAGGGCTTTAGAAGCTAAAGGAGATGGATTCCTCTATATTTCTGAATCAGTGCACTTAAGATTGTGAAAAGAGGATTAGGTAGGAGCTGGGAGCACCCAATGAGACTAGGTGCGAGGAGCTGGAACAGGTTTCCATTCCTCTGTAAGGTTCCTATCTACTGGAGAACTCTGCAGTTTATGGGGCACCCAAAGACCAGTCAGGGCTTTAAGAGCAAAGCCTTTTACAGAATGAATGTGCTCATGTCACTTACTAGTTGTCTAGCCCTGCATAAATCATTTGCTCCTTTAAGTTTCAGCCTCCTATATTCAGCTGATTGTAATGTACTGCTACCCAGGCTGTTGTGTGGATCAAATTAGGTAAGACAGGAATGATACCTGGCACCTACTAAGTGATTAATCAGTGGCAGTGTTACTGTTTTGCTGTCATCACTGCTGTGCTGGGCAGGGTAGGGTTGTAGAGTTTGTGGGATAGATGAGACAGGTTTACAGGAAGGTGAAGTGATTAGCCCAGGACACACAGTTGCTAAAGGATACAGTCCTGTTTTTAACCTCCTTGTCTCTATCTTAAGTAATATGTCCTATGAGTAACATGCTGTCCATCTAGGGGCCCTCTGATAGGACAATGAAATTCAGAAGTCAGAGGTCAGCGTAAGATCTCTATATGTTCAGATAGACAAAGATTTGGTTTATTGGATTTATGTCAATAATATGGATAAAAATATGACCAAAGTTGGGGGTGGGTGGGAATTTATAAACTAAATCAAAGAGGAGCTTTATTTCCACCTTTGTGGCTAAAACTAATCATGTGACTCAAAAATGTTCTATTTATTGTGTACTGCCTCCGAAGAAGCATGGATGTCCATAGGTGTGTTAGATGCAGTATCAGGCAAAGAATACCTACAGTTCAGCATGAGGCTCTGGAATCACATGGCCTGGATTCAAATCCTGAATCCTTCA
The DNA here is from genome assembly GCA_019455555.1 of Galemys pyrenaicus. Taxonomy (NCBI): domain Eukaryota; kingdom Metazoa; phylum Chordata; class Mammalia; order Eulipotyphla; family Talpidae; genus Galemys; species Galemys pyrenaicus. The sequence goes on along the minus strand of JAGFMF010011457.1, from coordinate 951,389 downwards.
CTGGGCTGGTTGCCCTCTGGCAAGCATCAGCTTGATCATGTGTAATCTGCTGATGGCCACAATGTCTATTTCAAACAGTATCAAGGAAGATAAAGCTTATTTGAGGCCATGCTATATAAGACACTAAGCACAGGGCATGGCAAACAGGAGCTGCTCCATAAAGATAGCTGTGACCATAAGCAAGACGCACAATTGTACACATGGAGAGCTGTGTCTTTGCAACCAAAATATCAACAAATTGTTCTCCCCAATTGGGAATGAAGGGTCAGTCTGGAGCCCTGGTATCTAAGTGCCTAGAAGCCTGCTACCTTTGCAGAGTCACCCTTGCCTCTTGCACCTCTCTAATCCCAGCACCACCCCACCCTGCCACAGGCACAGTGCTTAGCCCGAGTTCTCCATAATGGTCTGCCCACTAGCATGAACATGCCATCCATCAGCTGAAGGAAGAAGTTGCAGAGGATAGCACTATGGTGATGCCTGGACTTGGGGCCAAGGAAAATGAAGCTAGGGGGACCCTGTTAGACTGACACGTGGCTGTGACTTTAGCAAGGTCGTTTCTTTTTTTTTTTTTTTAAAGATTTATTTATTTATGCATACAAGCACTGGGGCACAGGCCAGAGGTGTGTGTGTGGGGGGAGGTGAGAGGATTCACCACAGAGAGCAGGGAGCAAAACAGGCAGATCAACAGAAGTACACTGCTGAGGGGACCAGCGGACACAGCAGGAGAGGTCTGCTGCGCCATGTGGGTCCCCTCCCTGGCCGGCAGCAGGGATCGAACTCATGCTGCAGTGGCTGCGGTTTGCTTCATAGTGTGTTGCTTAATCCACTGCGCCACCAGGGAGGCCCCTAGCAAGGTCCTTTCTGATTAAAGGTGGTACTTTCAGGAACTTTCCAGATCTGTAATGATTGATGGGAAACTTATAACACACAGCAAGACCCAATACAGCTTGATCATGGGTAGGTCATTTAGCCTCTTTTGACACAATTTTTATCTCAAAAAGAAGGAATAAAACATATCTGCTCTTTTAGGTTTCTATAAGGATCAAATTTACTCAGTAGTGTGGTATTCTAGAATTGTAGACTAGACTGTCACACACACACACACATTACAGAGGATGCTACTCATAGATCACTGGACTGGCTGGCCATTGGTCATCCCGATCCTGTAGTGGGTATTATAGGAAATTTGAATCCTGTTTTATCTGGAAAGGTTGAAATGAATTACTTTTGGTTTAACATTCTGGATATGAGTTAAAGGCCAAGCCAAAAAAAAAAAAAAAATTGAGGAGGTGGCAGGATCCCTGAGGCTAAGCGGAAGGGAGCAGGATGGGGGGTGTTGAGGGACTCACCCGGCAGCGGGGACACTGCAGGTATTCCTAAAAATAGGTGGTGGCCAGGCCAGAAAAAGATGGGCGGGGAGTCAGACTGATGCTGGTGAGTGAGGTTACCGTGGTCACAGCTGCTGCTGTCGCCGCCTCTCGCCCTGGCCATCACCATGGGTTCTTGTCTCGTGAAGCCGTAGAAAGAAAGGAATTCACAGACGTTTTAGATAAGTAAGCAGAGAGAAGCAAACTTCGTCTTGGAAATTAAAGAAAAGTTTAGTTAGGAAAAAAAGATTAAGAGTAAAAGACTCCCAGGTATATGGTACCTGGGAAGGGCAAAGAGAACCAAGGTGGAGTCGGGCCTCAGGGAATTTATGCCTTCTTTCCCTAGTTATTCTAAAATGTCACTAGTTTTTCTGTGATTGGTTCTTTCTTTCTTTCTTTCTTCCTTCCTTCCTTCCTTCCTTCCTTCCTTCCTTCCTTCCTTCCTTCCTTCCTTCCTTCCTTCCTTCCTTCCTTCCTTC
>JAGFMF010011457.1:877573-949397 GCA_019455555.1 Galemys pyrenaicus | reverse complement strand
TTCTTTCTTTCTTTCTTTCTTTCTTTCTTTCTTTCTTTCTTTCTTTTTAAAAAAGATTTATTTATGTATACAAGAACTGGGGTATAGGCCAAAGGTATGGGGTAATGAGAAGATTCACCAGAGACAGAATGGGGAGCAGAACAGGCTGATCTACTGAAACACACTGCTGAGGGGAGCAGTGGGTGGGCCAGACAGGAGGGGTCTGCTGTGCCATGTGGGTCATCTCCCTGGTCAGGGATTGAACTCATGCTGCAATGACTGTGGAAAGCTTCATAATGCTGTGCCTTAACCCCTTGAGCCACTAGGGAGGCCTCTGATTGGTTATTTCTTGATGGTCCCACTTACCCCACTACTGTATCTGGAAGCTTTGGAATCTTTGGGTTCCTGGAATCTACCTTATTTTACATCCATATCTCCTCTTTGCTTTTGAATGCCCTTTCCTCCCTCATGCCAGAGTGTTAACTAGCGCTCTTTAGAAGTCTGCATTTCCCATCTCCAGCATCTTCCTTTCTGTGCCTTCCTTTTGTTCCAAAACTTAACTATTCTAGGGTCTCACCTACCCATTTCCCTTAAAGCTGCCTAATTATTTCTGACTTGCCCTAGGCCTCAAGATGTGGAGAACTCCTTAGCTCCCGGGAAGGATCACAGGGTGAGCAAGAGACAGAATGTGTGTGTGTGTGTTTGTGTGTGTGTGTTAGTGAAAACCTTGGGGACTAGCCCAGGGACTTCATAGTGTGCAGAGGCTTCCACAAAAAAAACAGGAAATTCTAGAGGTTTATGTTTTTGGGGAGCCCAGCCTCCCTTTTCTGTCTTCCTCTGCAGCCTCAGACTTCACAGCACACTGCCTGTTGCCACCTGCAAGGACAGTCTGCAGAAGGCCACCTGGCTGGACTGAACCTGTTCCCTCCCGCCACCTAAACACACACTCAGTGAGAGGCAGCTCTCTCCCTGCAGCTGGGACTGTGGAATTATTAAACTTAGGTTTGAGTCACAGAATTTGGTCCCACATAAGCAGGGGAAGATGGTCAAATCCTACCCTTTCAACAAGAGGCAGAGGATGTGGGGGTGGGACACAGTGTGATTAGTACTGATGGGAAGTCCTCAATTGTCTTTCTTCCTAGGAATAGAATTAATAGAAACTCATCTGAAAAGTGTCAAGCTTTCTGTCACTAGTGATACCCAAGCTGAGAATGGATGAGCAATTGACAGGGGATGTGTGTGTGTATGTGTGTGTGTTTCAGAGAAAGCATGGAAGTTCACACAACTATTGTGGGTCTGTGCTGGGTTAGTATTTCCCATTCATAGACTCTCTTCCATATTTTTGACATATCTATTACATGCTATTTTTTCCTTAAGTAATTGACTCTTGTGGATACAAATAATGTTTAAAGAAAACTTGAAATCAGTACCCTAAAGGAAAGCTAGAATCATGTGTCATAAATAGAGGGTAACCCTTACAATCACCACCACCTCCCGAAAGGAGAATCATCAGGTCCTAGCTGGATATTGTTGCCAGCATCGTGGCCTTGACCAAACGGGAGACAAACAAGTGTTAGAACGGTGCTGAAGAGGGAGCCATTCAAACAAGGCTTTTTCTTCAAGATCATCTGAAAGATTGGAAATGAGTTGAACAGTCAACAACCTCCCCTCTGGTTCAGATGCTGGAGCTGGAGCACCTCTCCCCATCACCCAAACCAACTGCCCCTTGGCCATAGCCTCACATGGCCTGGGAGAGCTAGCTCTCCTCTCTGTCCCGCATATGTAAGAAGAAGTGTTTGACTGTACAGCAACTGCTAGGATCCTTTGCACCTCTAACATTTCTTTCAACTTCACTCTTACAGGATTCCTCCACTCTTGTGTGAACGAATCATCAGCGTCATCCAGGGAGGGAGATGGGGTTAAGGCTACATCGACACCCCCACCCACACCCCAGTTTTAAGGATCCCTACCATAAGCACCTGCTAGCCCTGCAAGAAAATCATGCTTTGCTGTTGGCTTTGTCTCTGCATTATCCTCCTCCATCCCCCACCCTTAGCACTCGAGTCTGGCTGTATCGAGAGCTTCACCTAGCCTAAATTGTCTGTTTGAAAAATAGGATTCCATTAAAAGATTATAGTCAGTATCCTTACTCAGGCCTCTCCTATGGAGCCTGTCCTTATTTGATTTGGTTCAGAGGCACTTTCAAAGGAAGAGTGGTGGTGAAAGGGGGTGGGGTGAGCTCATTTATCGTGGAGACCAAGACAGTCAGAGAAGCCGGTTTCATTTGGGGCTTTGTTTATAACCTGGAAAGTACTTTGAAATATGTTCACCAGCAGGCAGTGGGCAGGAATGATGCCCAGTTAAACACAGTACCTGTGGCAGAATACAGCAACATTTGGCTTGAAGTAAGTTCATGATGTGAAAACTAGGCCAGAGGAATGAAGAGTAAATTAGTAGGTAACTGTGCACTTTACACAAGGGTTTTTATAAGGAATCCTTTAAACAGACAATCCCTGGTGACTTTTAAATAAAATTCTGTTTCTTTGCAGGGTGTGTCGGACTTAATAGATGACCGTGTTTCAACCAGAAACAATTTAGGGATGGATTTCTCCCTGGAAACCACTACTTTGCTTTCTGTCTCTATGGATTTACCTATTCTAGGTACTTTACAGAATGGCATCATATAATGTGTAATCTTTTGTGTCTGGCTTCTTTCGCTTAGCATAGTGTTTTCAACATCCATCCCTGCTGTAGCATGTGGCAGCCTCGCTAGCCAGTCCCCTTTATGACTGATGAATGCTGTCCCACTGTGCGGCCAGAGCAAGCTTGGTATTTGGGTTGACATTTATTCAGCATCACCTTGTGCAGGGACCATTCTAGACTTGAAGAACAGATCAATGAATACAACAATTAAAAAATGCCCTGTTCTCATGCAGTTTATATTTTAGCAGATGAATGGAGTTTGTCAATTTGGTTTGAGATAATGAACATGAAGGGGAATTGTAAGCATCACATGCTTCCATGGCCTCACATGTTTAGTACTGTCGTTTAGAAACAGATAGTGTGAGTGGCTCTGAGCAGGAGTCACGGGCTGGAAGAACAAGCCAAGGTCCCCAAGAATCCAAGATCTTTGCTTTCTGTTAAGCAGCCATTGGGTAGGGCCTACTGAATCTTGCTTGCTGCTCCACGCCACTGCCAGGGCTGGACACACAGTAGGGCCTCAGGGAATATCTGCTAGATGAAGGGACTGACAAGAAAGTAAATCTTATCTAGTTCAATTCTTTCACTGATAGGCAAGAGAGTGAGGCCCACAGAGGGGAAGTGGCTCAGCTAAGCCAATATTTATAGTCAACAAATGGGGGAATCAGAGAACCAGACCGGGGGTCTGGCTGTGAACTTTAAAAGACGTAATCTTTCCATGGCACCAAGTGGTCGTGTCTGTAGGATGCCTCTCCTGTAGGAAGCCCATGACTTCCCTCTCCCCCCCGCCCACCCCACCCCAGATCTCCAGGAGCATCTGCTCATTAGCAGCCCAAATCCATGGCAGTAGGGGAGGACTAGTAAGACCTACTTAACCTTTGAAAGAAGTGCTTTCTTGGGGGAGGGAAAGGAAGAGGAGTGGAAAAAAGGGAATAATGATAATAGCAGTGATGGGTATGATTTATTGAAAACGTACTATGGGTCAGACACAGTGAACAGGCCCATTTATGTATACTATTCACAATTCTTCAACATTCCTAGAACATATTATTGCCCATGATTAGATGGTCCTCCTGGCTGCTTGAAACAAAGCAAAAGTAGTGGCCCCAGATGCCTCAGGCAAGAAGAGCTCAGGGGTCTTGTGCTCAGCCCAGCAGAGGGTGGGCAAATCTCCCGTTGCCTGAACTGTGGGCTACCCTGGTCCTGAGACCGGCAGTCCAGGACACTGACTGTGCAGCCACACAGCCCCGGGCTCCAAACCCAGCCTACCACCTGCAACCCAGCAAATCCTTTTCACACTTCAGCAGGAAGTGGATAAGAATAGGTACCTCCCAGCATTGTGGGGAGGGTAAAATGTGTGTGATGAATTGGATCTCCCTTGCACAGCATGGCACATAGTAGGTGATAGGCAATTGTTTTCTCTCCTACCTCTAAATTAACATCCTCTTCCAAGAAAGATGATGGCATTGCATCCTCTTCCCGTTAGGAATCAACATTTTCACTGATGATCTTAGAAATCAAATACTGCCTCAAAAGAATGTCTTTCTAAAGGCAGTTGGGAACATAATAAAATCCACTGACTGTACACTTAAGAAAAATGGAAATGTCCTGACATTTTCCAGCTGATATATGAAAGGACCTTGATAGAGGTTTTCTCAAATTTGGTAACAATTCTGAAGCTCTGACATTACCAATGACATTACCAATTCTAGATTGTGAGACCGAGAGGAACTTTTCTAAGCTATCAATAAAACCCAGATTTTCATCAAAAAAATAATTGGGAGAGATGGGTAGGGACAGAGTGTGTTCCCCCAGTTTCCTGAGGGGTCTCAAGAAGCCTTAGAGAGTCAGGCAAGCTTAGTGGCTATTTCTTTCTCTGTTCCTTTTCTCCGCAGCTGGGCTCAGTGCCTGTGCATGGAGTCTGAAATCTGGAGTCACTTGCACAGTGACTGAACTGGAAGTCCTGACCTGCCCACGCCGGCATGGTCTGACACGAGGGGTGGGGCCTGGGCAGAGGGCTGTTTGGGGGGCTCAAGTTCAGGAAGGACACTGGTGACCTCTGGCCCCAAGGAAGGGAGTAGAATCTGCCACTTTGAGTGTGTTGCTGTATCTTCTCACCATCTTGATGATGTGGGAGAGGGCTAAGAATGGTAATTTCTTGTGTTGATAGCCCGTGAGATGAGATGAGACTGCCCAGTATGCCCGAGACGAATATTACTATTATCCTTGCACAGTGCGCACTCTGAATAGATTCAATTTGGTTTTAGAAAAATTCTTTATTCCTTGTGTGTGAATGTTAGGGTAAAATTGAAATACATTATAGATGCATATTAGCAGTCTATTGAAGTATAATGTAATAATTCCCGATCTATACTCTAATTTTCCTTTAATGATATAACGAAAGTCCTCTTATCTGATGCTGTCACTGTTAATTTTAAAAATTAGATTGAGAGTGATTGTATATATATTTTATCTAGTAAACATTTTATTTCAATTTATAATACATAAGCGTATATTAACTGGGCAGAATATTATAATGAGTCCTAATATACTCATAATCCAGGTTCAAAAATGATCAAATTTCAGATCTTGGCCAAACTTGTTCTGTCTGTATCTGTGCCCTCCTTACCCCCATGCTATTATCTTGAGGCAAAGTGATTTACTTAATTCTTATTATTAATCACCCAGTATCTGCTATGGATTGAGTTGGCCTATGACATATAGCAAAATCTTAGCCCCAATATGATGGTATCTGGACGTGGGGTCTTTGGGAAGTAATTAAAGTTAGATGATGTCATGAAGGTGGGACCCTCATGAGGGAATTAGCACCCTTATGAGAGAGTTCTTTTCTTTCTCCATCCTCACACATTGAAGAAAGGCATTCTTTCCTTAACACAGTGAGAAGGCAACCCAAGGAGAGCGAACCAGGCACCAACCTTGCTGGTACCTTGAACTTGGACTTCTAGTCTTTAGAACTATGAGAAATAAGTTCCTGTTGTTTTAAACACTAAGTTTATGGTATTTTATGGTAGCCTATGCTGACTAATACAGCATCTCTAAAAGACAAGAGTCCTTTAAAACAAAACAATATAATAACCATAACATTATTGTATTTACATAATACATCATTTCATTTTGTCAGGTATCAGCAGGTGCGTGTCTAGGGTTCTTCTCTTGAGTGTGCATCAACAAATGGGAATATTGTATAGTCTTTCAGAAAAAAACCACATTCATAATGCATAAGCTACAATTTGCAGTTTCACTTTCTTTAATGTGGGATGAGAATTTAAAGATATTGTGGAAGATAGGAAATAGCCCCCTCCCAGGTAGTTACTACTTTCCACATTATCTTCTATCGTTATTTCACTCAATATCTATTTGACATACTTTGGTTTTTTTAGACGCTCACTTTTATTAAGCATTTCTGAAGCATTTACCTTAGGTTTCAGAGAAATGATTCATTTTTGTAAATCAGGCTTGATTATTTTATTTGGTAGTATTTAGTTGCAAATCAACAATAACAGGTACAACAGGTATAACTAGATCTGGGAACAAACAGAATTGACTCCTGCCAACTATCCTGCTTCATTTGTAGAAGGGCCTTGGGACGCTGGAGAGTGGGCTCTTGCCTTTGCTTGCTGTGTTTTTCAGGGGACTGTGAGCATCACATGATTTGGTAGGTCTGTTAGGTGGAGACTGATAACCTGAGCATCTTCTGGGTATTTTGAACATTTTTTTATATTGGCACAAATGGGCCCTCATCATTCTTTCTGTAAGCTGCATAGTGTCCATTGTACAGATGGACCGTAAGTCACTTGTACCATTTGTGTCTTCTTGGTGGGGCATAGAAATTATTCCAGTTTTATCTTTTCATTTAGCTGTTTAGTTAATGTACAAATGTTACAACAAACCTTCTAACTCATTTACCTTGATATATTGAGCCTGTGTATTTCTGGGATATATTTCTCAGTGTGGAATTGTTGGATGAGACAAAAGATAGATGTATTTAAAATTTTCATTGATATTGCCAAATTGTTCTCCAAAATCGTGCCAATTTATGCTCTTACCAACAGTATTTGAAAATGTGTGTCGCATATACACACACACCACTAGGAAACTTTTTGATCTTTATTAGTCTGATAAATAGAAAGTAGTATCTTACTGTGGTTATTTTAATTTGGAATGACTTTTAGCATTTTTCATGTATTTGCACTCATTGCACTAGGAATTGTGAATCATATCCTTTGTGCTACTTGTCTTTTAAATAGATTTGTGAGTATTAAATTTAACAGTATTTGCCCTTTGCTTTTCTACATGTGAGATAAATTCATAATGAGGCTGAGAAGACTAATCGTTCATCACAAAAGTCCTCCCTTCTGGTGTGTGTAGTTGTCTCTGGGAAGAAATAGTCAGCTAGGAGCCCATTTCCAGTCCCTATAACGGTAGCTGAAGCCGTGTGATCGAGTTTTGGCCAATGGGCTTCAAGCATGGATGATAGTCTCTCCCAAGCTTAGGCAGTTAGAACTTCATCCAGCTCTCCTCTGTAGTGCATGGGGTTATAACTGGGAGGGCCTCTATGAGTCTGTTCCCTGAATGACTTGGAGGAGGGGAGCTGCCCTGTTTTGTACTATTTATTGAAACCACTCAGTCTGAACCATTATGCATTTTAGGGTCTATCACTTTAAAAATAGTAGGTAGCCTCTCCTAATTAGTGCAATGAATACCTACAAAGTAGCTTATTCTAACTTATATACTAATTAGGTTAGGTGTACTTTTGGTTTTTGACTTTTTCCATGCTATTGATTTTTAAAATCATACAAATTTATACTTTTTAAAAACATGACCATTAAAACAATGACTTTTGGGTTTTTATGTTTAGAGATAGTCTCCCCAACCTCAGATTATTTTTTAAGTCATCTATATGTCTTTCTAGAACTTTTAGGGGTTTTATTTTTCATTAAGATTTTTGCTCCATTTGTAATTTATTTCTGTGTAAAGTGTAAAGCGATTTTCTAGCTTAGTTCTACACCCTCCCCAAAGGGTAAGCTGTTGTTCCCATGCCATTTATTGAATAAATTGAGGTTTCATACCCCCAAAAATTGCTGTTGATTTTCTGCTTTCACCCAAGGGTGGGGATATATGGGAGTCTAGCAAGGTGTGATAGGGGAGGGGTTAGTGGGGGTGGAGGTGTGAGAGGGGTGACAATCAAGTCACTGACTTGAACTGCACCTTTATTGCACACCAAATTCCAATATGCATTTGGGTTTATATATGTCATCTCTCCTGTTTTTTGTCCATTAATGCACTGTACTAAAGTGTTTTAGTTATTGAGGATTTGTAATAAATACTTTAAAATATCTGGTGGGGAATCCATCTTCACTTCTTCCTATAATTTTCTTGGTTATTCTCATGATGTTTTCTAGATAAATTTTAGAACTAGCTTGATTAGTCAAAAGAAATTATGTTGGTATTTTAGAAATACTTTGAATAGACAGTAGAAATTTTGTAGCACTAAATTGTGTGTTCCAGAATATATATGCCTTAAATTATTCAAATATTATTAAGGTCCCTTAAAGGAGAGGTAACCTATTTTTGGATAGATTTCAGTTCTTACAAAATTTATTCTTAGGTTTTTTATCTTTTTTCTTCTTATTAGAAATGGGATCTTTTATAGTATATTGTCTAACTATTTTTTTTTTTTGTATAGAAAAAAGCACTCAGGTCAATTCTCCTTTTGTTACTGAAGATTTTTCATTGACTTGGCCATATAGTTATGTCATCTTCAAATCATATTAAATATGCTTCCTTCTTTCTAATATATTTACTTCTTATTTTTCCTCCTTATCTAATTGTGTGACTTGTGCTTCCAGAGCAATGTTCAACAGTGGTGTTGGTGGCAGAATCCTGCTCCTACACACCCTTTGTCATCACTCTCTTGCTACCATCAAGCTTTGTCAGCAAGGAGGGGGAACTTGACAGGGGAGGCCTCTGAGGACAGGCAGTGCTTGCTAGAATAAGCCCATGCTTCCTACCATGGTACCCCCAGCTGCCCTCCCCCCACCTGCTCAGCCCTGCCCAGCATGGATCACGTGCTGTGGGATTCCTTCACTGTGTCTCCCCTCGCAGGACACAAACAGGTTGCTTGCTTCATGCCTGTTTCCCCCCAGCCTAGCGCCCTGCCAGCTTGTCCCACAGGAGACGTACTGTCAATATTTGGTCAGTAAAATGACACATCAGATGGCCTTAGACTGTCTCATCAAAAATGTCTTCCTGAAAACCACTGCTTACATTTTCACAGCACTTTCTGGTAATGAAACCCTGCTACAGACATTCTTTTGCTTTTCTCCTCTCGTTGAAATCCCTGCACATTTTTCCTTCTGAATTCTCATTTTACAGAAATAGAAGAGGAGGTTCAGAGAAATTGACTGACTGGCTCAAGGCGACTTAGCTAGTATGTGGCATTCCACTGTTGCTTTCTGGTTCTTTCTGCTGGGCTGTGCTACCGCTTGGTTGATCATCCCTTAGAAAATAGCTCTGAAGATTTTCCATCTTGATAATGAAATGTGATTTTCTTAAAAAAAAAAAAAAACCTGCAGGATGAGGGAGAAGAAGGGAGTGAGGGAAGTCTTGTACCCCCCCAAATTGCTGTTGAATATGATGGGGGAGTATTTGGTGGGAGTGGAGGGGTGAGAGGGATGACAGGCTGGACAATCCTTGACACATTATCCAGAAGAACAGGCCTATACTTGAGAGCTCCTGAGAACTGTTGGCTCCTTGGGGCTTGAGTCTGGTCCTCTAGGCGGGTGGTGCTGTGGAGGATAACCCAGCATTGGCCACAGGGCACCTGGTCACCCTCTCTGCACACACAATCTTGTCCAAGCCACTTTGGGAAGGCCCAAAGAAGAGAATAGGAGTGCCCAGTCCTCATTCTGAGGGAGACAGATAATTTTGTACCTACTGTGTTGCAGGCAAGATGCTGATCCCCTCACATACACCGCATTTCACTCAGTCCTCACCACAAGGCCACAGGTAGTTGTGATGATGCCTCTAGGTGGCCTCACTGTGGGAAAGCTACAAGTTTCCCACTGTCCAGGTGTCAGAGCTGGGCTTCTGTCCCAGGCCTCCAAAGCCCCTGTGTTTTCTTTGCATCTTAGTGTTGCATTGGAGTTCGATGCATACCAACAAGTCCCCACCAGAGGGGCTGCCTGGAAGGGGTGTGGAGGAGCCTGTGAAAGTTTCCAGGGAAGGCAGAGAGGGGTAGCAGCCTGTGAGAGGGATGGGTAAACAGTTTGGCCTGGCAGTAAGGAGAGACGAGAGGGATTAAATTCAGGCTTTGCGTTAAAGGGTAACTTCTGAGTCAGCAATACTGAAGGCCACGCTCCCCTGAAGGGCTGACCTTGGAGAAATGGTGATAAAATTGAGTTACATTTTCACTGCCACCCTCAGCCCAGATTGGTTTCTGATTCTGTGAGGCTTCTCAGTCAGCTAGAGGGCAACCTCCATTCCGTCCACCATCCGTCGGTCCCCTACCCTCCCACCCCATACCATGTCCGGATCCCCTCCCAGGGCTCTGCAGATATTTATGCCACTTAGGGGTTCATGGAGACCCAGAAGACTTCCAGGCTTTCTGGGGAGAAGGAATGGCTACTTGAGGCATTTGGGTGGTATCTGGGCTGGCAGGAGAGTGTCAACACCCCTATTGTCTGGGAGATCAGTCTCTGTTTATATATGGTGGTGGGTGTGTTCAAGAAACCAGGGACAGCAGAGGATGATTTCCTTTCCCGCCTTGATGCCAACTCAGAGAGAGCGCTGCCGACGCTGATGGCTCTCCCCTTTGCTGGCCTTGACACAAGACCTTCCAGTGTCATTGACCCCCCTCGAAAGAAGCAAAGTAGAGCAGCAGTCCCCAGTGGCAGCCTGCCGTTGTGCGACTCAATTTCACTATCAGGATGGAAAATCTTCAAGGGTTATTATTTTCCAAAGGGCTGGCCACCTCCCACCCCCATCTCCATGAGTGACTCCTTATAGTGCAATCCAATATCCTGGTGAATATCACTTTGAAACCAAATCTGGAGTCCCTCCACCTTGCCTTAATCCCTGTAAGCCTCCTGCCCCTCTCAGAGCTGACCGAGCACTGGCCTCCTGCGGCTAGCTCCTAAAATGACTTGGCTTGGAGGTGGGATGGAATAAAAACAGTGGTTCATACTTACGGGATCACCAAAGAGGGACTGAATCTGAGGCCACTGCCCTTAGGAATGGGGACCCCCTGAAACTGTCAGTAATAAGCAATCCGCAAATATGTACTGCCTCAGAAAACATCAAAAGTCCTTACTCAAAGATAAGAGTGATATTTAAGGGCTTTGACAAATTGGAAGGTGGGGCTATAAATTGTTAACACAAAATTGTGGGAGTCAGTAACACTTGAACTTTTCTGAGGCCAAAGGCATCATTAGTGTCCTAACCCCTACCTATTTTATCCCCAGTGCTTTAATCTACCCCAAAGAATAAAAACATCAGATTGGTCCTATGAAGACCTGTCATAGTTCCTATCAAGGTTTAACACCCTGCCCCTCTCTCCCCTTACCTCTCATCCCCTCAAGTCCTCCCTTTTAATTGAAAGCCCTTGAAGGTAAACTAGCTCTGTGACGTTCCTCTTAAAGAACAGGGTTCCAGAGTGTTTTGATACAGCTTCCTGAACTAACCTTCAAAACTAGGTAAACTAACTCATGTTGTTACCTTATGTGCTTTGCCTAAGAAGCTAAAATAGTGCCCTTCATCACCATACATCTTATCTAATATGCAAGATCGGTCTTTGGTCTGTGTTGTTCCTCCTGCCTTTTCAGGTGGGTACTCAAGTGAGCCCTTCTCCCTACTCTCTCTCTTTATCTCTCTCTTTATCTCTCTCTCTCTCTCTTTCTCTCTCTCTCTCTCTCTCACACACACACACACCTGCATGCACACACGCATACACACACACCCCACCACTTCCTAATTCCTCCTCTTTCTCTCTCCTCTTGAAATACTTTGATCTCTGCTTCTGTCCCTGGCCAGGCAATCTGACTATTCCTCCAGGCCAAGCTCAGTTTCTTCTTTTGCTGTGGTCTCCTCTGATGCCCAGCTCCTTCTCTTCTAAAATGCTGGCAGAATTTAGATATGATTATACCTGCTTTCCTCCTGCTGTCACTTTTTAAAAAGCTGTTTGTTTTGTGGTCACCCACTGTTTCCCCTAAACTAGTTGATAAACTCCATGAGGACATGTGTTCTCCTGCCCTTGTCTCCGCCTCCCTGGAGTGCCTACCGCAGCCTCGGTACATAAGAGACACTCAGAAAATACTGTGTAATTGATTGAGAATATTTGTTCCACCTCAAGGAGTAATTCGTAGTATCTTTAAAATCTCAAAGAAAGTGAAGTAGAAGAAATGTAATCAGGAAACATTTGGATGATTTTCACAAGGTGTTCTAAGAGTGCTCTCTGTCATATACACTCTGTCTCTTTCTCTCTCTCTCTCTCTCTCTTTTGGTGTGTGTGTGTATATACATGGGCATGCTTCCCCCATAGGTAAACGTGGTACTTTGGATCCAAAGCAAAATTAGGCTCATTAAGAAAATGCTCACTGACCACCTGCATATGGGTGTGTCCCTATAGTCCCTAAATTGTCCTCATTTTGAGATGCCTTTTTCTTTGCACATTGTAACAAGCTAACAGTAATGACAGGGAGGTAAGGCTGGAATGCCTAATGAGTTTTGGATTAAGAAATGATGTGATAGCATCTTGCAGATTGTAATTAACACACAGCCTCTATTATGTCCTATCAGAGCTGCATCTTCTTGCTGACAAGTAATTCACCAAAATAATCACTTGTCTTTCAACATCTCAATGTGAGGACTAATTGGAAAGAGTGGCTGTCTAGAAAGGCCACCCAGAGCAATTTGGGGACAATTGCATGGGAATCGTGACTGCCGGGCACAATTACCTGGACTTGAGTGTGTGGTAAGTGAGACTAAGCAAGGGGAATGAGGCTTTGACCAAGCATTTAGACAGGCAATAGAATGAAGCTATGACTCCTGGCTTCATTATGGGTTTTCTACCCAACTGACATGTTGCTCAAGTAGAGGGATAAAGTGCTCCTCACGGGTATTTGAAAGAACTTGACTCATTTTTTTCTCTTTATACAAGTCATGATTATCTGTAGAATAATTAGAAAATATAAACAACAAAACCACTGCCAACATCTTGGATACTGCAGTCATCAAGACCAGCACTCCATTATTATCATCACCACCACGACCATCATCATCATCATCATCATTTTTGCCATCAGAATTGCTATCTTTTAGACGTTATACTCCATTCCATGTACTTTGCTAGAAACCTTGAAAATGTTGTTTCTAGAACTAACACATTTTGCAAGGCAACTTTGATCCCATCTTATAGATGGGACAACTGAGACTTGCATCTGTCCAGCTCATACTCAGTAACAGTCCTCAAAGGTAGAATTTCAATTCAGGCCTGCACGTCTAAAATCTGTGCACAGGCTGCCATGTTGGTTTCTCTCATCTTTCTTTCCTGGCTGCCCTAAAATGTTCCTGTGAGAGTTGAATAAGATACTGGTTATGAAAGTCTTGAAAACTGTAAGGTCTTGTATAGAGTCAGGGCTTGTTATACAGTGTCTGGCACCCATGCAGATACTACACCCAGCTGCCAAATAAGTGGGTGATACTCATTGATTGGTATTCAGAAGGTCTGTGCAGAGTTTAGTCAAGGCAGGAAGCAGGGAGTGGAGCAAAGTTAGTCATAGAAGTGGACATCATGAACTGAGAGGAAAGAGAATGACCCAACATGATGGAAATTGTGTTGGACGGTGGGAGCACCCTGATAATTCCCATTGGTCACACTAAATAAGAAATTATTGAAAGTCAAAACAGAGTGCTTAAAATGCAGCTATAGCCCCAGTTCCCTAGTACTTCTTCCAACTAGATGGTAAGCTTATATACCAGAGCTATCACATGTGCTGGGGAATCAGAGGGGTATAAAATGGAAGATGTGGGGTGAGCCCAATTAAGAGTTTAAGCGTGAGAGAGGACCAGACTTGGAATGATGTTCTCTCTGTTTATACAGTTGACCTTATTCAATTTTCTCTCTGTTTCTGTACCTGCCTCCCTTACTGAATCTCTCGTTTTCCTTTAACTCAGACACTTTACTTAGGAAATATGTAGAATTAAAATCTTTGTCCCCATTGTGTGTATGAATGTTGGAATCAATAACTGGTTCTCATAAAGAAAGAGAGTAAAGAGTCCCCAACATCCTAAGTATCTACCCAGGACACAGCCAAATCCCCCACCAGGCATGGACACTGAGCTCTGTGTCCATGTTGGAAGTCCTGATGGCAACCAGAGAAATTAATTGAAGTTCTGTTGGGAAATTCTGCACAAGGCCAATTTTCCAGCCCCCTGTGGCTTATGCATTTGTCTTGGAACATCCCCAAGCCAGGAGAGGAGTCTGACCAAAAATAGGTGGAATTGACTCATGAGAGCCAATGGACAGTTGATACCATCCAAAAAAGAAAAGAGAAGGTGGATGGGGAGGGAAATTGGCATCATTAATGAACATGTCACTTTTCTGGGAAGAACTTCCAGCCACAGATTTAGAAGAGATAAAGTTCCTCTAAATATACCCTCCAACTGGGGCAGAGCAAGAAACAAAGCCTGAACTAGATCTCTACATCCCTGGTGTAAATATAAGATCCCTATACTGTGTCACCTCGATATGTTCTGGCATCTACAAGTTATTGACATAACTGGCGACTGTATAATAACCAGGCCTCTTGCAGCTGGCTGTGTGGCTTTGCGGTCAGTGCACTAGAAGAAGTAGGGGGATGATAATTACTATTCTGCTCATGATCGTGTGGTGGTGCCCTTAGAGGGGACAACAGTGGCCATGACTTTTTCTTGGTACTTTGTTCTGTGTGTCAAAGACCAATTCTACCTTCATTTTTAAGAATGCTGCTGGGCTTGAGAGAGAAGGGATTTGGAATTTGATTGATGTGAAATTTGCTTTTGGGAGCTTTTCAGAAGTGAAGAGTGATGTGAGAGGAAGGATAATGGATGGAGATTTTCTCAATGAAAAGGAACGAAAGAATATTTAGGAAATCAAGATGTTGAATTGCAGCAGCGAACATATACTTGGATAATCTGAGCTGAAAAATAACACTGGGCAAACAAATATATGCATATATATACATATAACCTAATTGGGGTTCAACACCGGGGATCTGTCAACCTTTTAACTGGTATCAATGAGTAGATCTTGATGCTGATGACATTACTTCCCCACAAACGCTGGTGACTTTCAGGAGGAAAGAGTAATGCTGTGCTCAATGTGCTCATTCGGTGACATGCTGCCTCTACATTCTGTCTTGCACTGTGACCAGATTATCACGGGGAAGTGAGAAAGTGCTCTTCTGGTCAAGGTGGAACTTGGTCCCTGGAGCAAGGATTGCAAGTCTTCATATCATAATTTTATTTATGTCTCCACTTAAAGATATAGAGGGCATTGTGAATTTTCCTAATGTCCTACTTAAATGCATTCACGTGATGGTAAACCTCAGAAATACTAACTAGCAGGATCCCCAGACACTCAGCACTTGGAACTCTGTTGAAGTCCTGGTATCCCTGGCTCCAGGTCTAACTCAGCTGATAATCTTGTATTAGTGCCCTCATGCACGTCCACTCTGGGATGAGACCTGAGGAAACATTCCTTTGATCCTCTGACTTCAGGAGTCCTTCATTTTCCATTCTGTTCCTGGGTACATCCAATTCAATCATTATAAAGGAATCACTCTCTCCTTGCATTGCTTGTTCCAGTCTTAAAATGCATGATGAGGTTCTCAAAATCAACATTTATGAAGGATGTCTGAAGAGAGATGGGGTACTCAGATTGGAAAAGAGGGAAACACCAGAAAGAATCATCATTGCCTCCTTAACTTGCTGTATGTGTGTATCTAGAAAAATAATTGGATTTTGGTGACCCAAGAGGTAGACTTAAGATCCATGGTGGAAGCCGGAGGGGGAGAGAGTCCAGGTTGGTATAAAGAATTTGGACGCTCCCATGGTTAGCATCTCAGCCATCATGTTAATCACCTTCTACATTTAATGAACTATTTAATGAACACTTACTGTGTATCAAGCCCTCGGCCAAGCACTTTACCTGCAGGAGTTCTGTTAGTGTTCCTATTCTCTCAGTTGCTCATTCTTCCTCTCTCACAACCCCTCTGCCTGCGGCCCTTGGGAAGTTTGGAACATGGGATAGGGAATCTTGAAAAAGGAAATCTGGCAAGATAGTGGCAGAGTGAGGGTGCTGGGCTCGCCTCCTCTGTATTCTCACAACTAGATTGCAGTAAAAAAAATCCCTGAGGGAAAAACAGATGCCCACAGCACATACTAGACGCAATGATCTGGTGGACAGGGCAAGGAAAAACTTTAAGTGAATTCTGTCTATAGTGATACCAGGGCAGTACAAGCCACAAAGGGGAGGGGTGGCTACTGTGCAGAGCCTACAGCACTTGTTGACTTGGGCACAAACCAATATTAGGGACTCCTGAGACTGGCACTGTGTTGCAGCATAAGGGTGCACAGAGTTGGCACCCAGAACAGAGGGTGCGCTGTCAGAGAGCTACAGGGGTGAGGGTACAGAGTGAGAATTTCTAGCTTGAGCCTGAGGTGCTCAGTATAGCAGCTGGCACCTGAATAGGGTGGGGTGATCACATGTGTCTCCTCATGGAAGAGGCTACTTGGGGCTTCTCTGGTGGCACAGAGGGTTAAAGAAAGCACTATGGAGAGAACTGCAGCCACTGCAGCTTGAGTTCGATCCCTGCCGCCGGCCAGGGGGTTGACCCACATGGCTCAGCAGACCTCTCCTGCCTCTCCCACTGCTCCCCTCAGCAGTGTATTTCAGCCAATCTGCCTGTTCTGTTTCCCACTCTGTCTCTGGTGAATCCTCTCACCCCCCAATGCCTCTTGCTTGTACCCCAATTCTGGTATGCATAAATGAATAAATCTTTAAAAAAAAGAGAAGAGGCTACTACTTGAAGCTGAGGCTATAATATTCAAAACATCTGTCATTTCCCACCCCACTGCTAAACTCCAAACAATAAAGGGACATTTGAATAAACTAGAGCTCAAGCACCTGCACACCACCAAACACCCCAAGATGATGCTCTATGCTGGAAAATTAAAAAGAACAACTCCCCGACTGTGAACTCACACCTACTCCAATCTATGCCCAGCACTGCAGCTAGTGCTCAGAAATAGCCTTAAGTTAAAGCAGACGAGACTATAAGAGGCACTAAAACTGAGGAACTGGCTAGAGGAGGGCATCACAGTGGTTTCTTTTCACTTAACTCTGTTGCGCACAGTACTATAAGAAGCTTGAATTTCTGAATTTTACTGGAGTGATCCTTTCGTTCCTTAATGCCCCGTCATCCTTTACACCTAGTAGCCCTCATCAGTACCAATTCTTTGATTACCTCAATAGGTGCAAAGAGTACAGTCTTAAAGTCTATCCATTTTGTAACTCATGCAAATTTTTAAAAAAGGCTTATTTATTTATGCATACAAGAACTGGGGTGCAAGTCAGAGGTGCAGGGAGTGAGAGGATTCACCAGAGACAGAGTGGGGAGCAGAACAGGCAGATTAACTGAAGTACACTGCTGAGGGGAGCAGCAGGTGAGATAGGAGAGGCCTACTGAGCCATGCGGCCTGGCCAGGGATTGAACTCACGCTGCCAAACTCATGCTGCAGTATGACTTAGCCCCTTGCACCACCAGGCATTAACCCAAATAAGGAGGTAAAATACCTGCACTATAATGACTACAAGATGTTAATAAAGGACTTAGATAACAATAAAAGGAAATGGAAGCATACCCCATGCTTATGGATGGAGAGCAATAATATAATCAAAATGACTATCTGCCTAAAATGATTATAAATTTAATCCTCAATAAAATACCAGGAATGTTTTTTTAAAAATTGACCAAAAATATTGAAATTTATATGAGACCATCAAAAACCTCCAAATGCAAAAGCAATCTTGAGAAAAAAGGAGAGAAATGGAGGTATCATGAAACTTTCATTTCAAACTTTACTATAAAGCAATGGTACTAAAAATAATATGATACTGGCACAAAGATAGATACATGGGTCAATGGGATAGATTCAAAAACCCAGAAATAAATTAATGTGTATACCAGTGGTCAATCTGTGATAAAGCAGCTATGACATACTCTGGAGAAAGGACAGTCTCTTTAATAAGTGGTACTGGGAAAATTGGAAAACCACACATAACAGAATAAAGCTGGATCATTCATTAACCCCCAACACAAAAATATACTCGAAATGGATTAAAGACTTAGATATAAGACCTGCAAAAATAAAATGTATAGAAGAAAACATTGGTGATAAAATCAATAAAGATATTTTTGGTGAACTGACTCCTTATGGCAAGGAAACAAAAACCAAAAATAAACAATTGGGATTATCTCCAGTTAAAAAAGTTTTTATACAATACAATGAAAGAAAATACAAGATGATTAAAAAGACAACTTGTTGAATGGGAGAAAATAGTCACCCAATATATAACTGATAAGTGATTAGTATATAAGATATATAAAAACCTATACAATTCAACAACAACAAAAACAAGCAACAGACAATTCACCAAAGAGGATATTCAGAAGGCCAACAGATGTGTATCACTTCCACTGAGAGAGATGCTAGTTAGAACCATTGTGAGATACCACCTCATACCTTGAGAGTAGCATGTATTAAAATGACCTTCAGCAATAAGTGTTGGAGAGGGTGCAGAGAAAAAGGAGCCCTGTTACACCATTGGTGGCAATATAAAGTGGTACAACCATTATGGAAAAATGTCTGAATTTACCTTAAAAAATTAAAAATGGAAATACCATGCATCCCAATTAATTCTACTCGTGGGCATATATCCAAAAAATAGTAAGGCATCAACACAAAAATCCATATGTTCCACAATGTTCATTGCCACATTATTTACAATAGCTAGGATATGGAAACAGCCTAAATATCCATTGACTGACAATTAGAGCAAGTCGATATGGTATATCTACACTATGGAATACTATACAGCTATAGGGAAGGATAAAATACAGCCATTTTCAAAAAAATAGAGCAAATTACATGCAGTAAAGAATTATATGCAGGGCCTCCCCTGGTGGTGCAGTAGGTTAAACAACACACACTATGAAGCAAACCGCAGTCACTGCAGCACGAGTTCGATCCCTGCCTCTGGCCACCGCTCCTGCCTCGCCTGCTGCTGCCCTCCGCAGTGTGTTTCAGTCAGTCTGCCTGTTCTGCTCACCACTTTGTCTGGTGAATCCTCTCACCTCCCGCGACTCTGGCCTGTACCCCAGTTCTTGTATGCATAAATAAATAAATCTTTTTTAAAAAAGAATTATATGCAATAAAGCAAGTCAGAACAATAAAAACATATTAGATATTTATATAGCAGACAATTCAACCATGTAAAACACTTAAACAGTGACAATCAGTAAACACTGAGAGCTTTAAGGCTGAGCAGAAAGAGGAGAGAAAGGAACAAGGGGATATAAGGCATGCTGGGGGTGAAGCGAAAAGGAATCTTGGTAAGGCTGGAGTGGCTTTGGAGAGTCTAATAATGGCAGAGGCGCTTACAGAGCTCCAGGTATTAGAGAACAAAGTACTAGCCTGATGCAAAAACAAAAACCAACGAAAGAAACATCTGACAACCTGGTCCTCATCAAGTAAGCATATAGAATGTACCACTTGGCTCTCCTGATCTTTTCTTAATTAACTCCTTAATTTCATACTCCCTGATATATACCATCAACACGCTCCTCTCCAGCATTCTCTGCCCCACCCCTGATGGAGAGCAGCATAGAGAGAAGTAAGTTATCATGATTTTATGTGAGAAAAAGATTTCGATTTCCTCTTCCAGGGGAATTATTTTTTTCTATAGGGCTGGTCTCTTGTAATGCAACGAAAATCTTTGTTCCCTGATTCAAAGAACAACAGTATGGTTCTGAGAACAAGTGGGAGTGCTTCAGGGGGCTTGGCAGGAAGTTTGCTTTCCCTCCAACCATGCTACATGAGCAAGTGCCAGGGCAGACAAGACTGGATAAGGGGAGAGTGTGGACAGAGCTTCAGTCTGGGATGATGAGAAAGTCCTGGAGGAGGGTGGTGGCGAAGGCTGCACAATGTTGTGAATGACCCTAGTGCCGCTGAATTGTATGTTCACAAATGGTTAAAATGGTCAAAGAAAAGAAACAGTGATTCGTTTGGCAGAACATTTGGGGACATGGGGGTGGCTAGCAGAAGGAACAATGACAGGAGTTAAAGGGGATTGCTTCCGCTTATGTATTTCTTAGAGGGGGTAAAAAATGGTACAACTCCAATGGGAAGCAAATGGCAGCACGGCTCAGGATGGCAATACTCATGCCCTTACAGTCAGTGATCCCACTACTGGGAATTCACTTTAGGAGCATGTGGCTCTTGTGCAAAATCACAAGGGATGAGGGTCTTCACTGTACAGTGTCAGGAAGAATAGAGGATTGACCAACATCAGAAACAGCGTTAAGTGTCCCAAAGGCGGCTGGCTAAAGAAATTGTGATAGAACGACACCATGGAATGCAATGTAGGGCTGTGTGTGTGTGTGTGTGTGTGTGTGTATTAAAGCGAGATAGAAGGAGGGAGGGTGGAAGGAGGAGGAGGAGGAGGAGAGAGGGAGAGAGAGAGAGAGAGAAAAGAGAAAAGAGAAAAAAATAGTACCATGCTATTCTCTATAGTATACATTTGCACAGGGAGAAAAACCTAAATTTATGAATATTGTTAAGTGCATTAAAAAAACACTGCAGGATACACATGAAACTAAGGAAAGTGATTACCTGCAGGGGCAGCAGGGAGGCAGGAAGTAGGTGGACAGAAATAGGTGGGACCTAGCAAGACTTGCATTGCATATTTGTACATGGTTTTGATTGTTTAACCCTATGAATAAAGTACATGGTTAGCTTTTCTTAAAAATAAATGGCTAGGAAACTCAAACACTAGACAATATTAGGAGTTAATAAAAGACAATAGAAGAGTGATATTCTAATACTTACTGCATCTCAGATGCTGCACTAAATACCTCCTCTCTAGGATCTTCTCTGATCTCTACACAACCTTATGGGCACAATGATCATTTTTATAGATGGGGAAATTGGGACTGACAGGCGTTAATTAGACTTCCTAGGACACACTTGTAGAAAAGCGAATTGTTCACATTTGAACCCAGACCCTCCTGCTGCCCACTTGGCTCTAAGTCATGCTTCCCTTCATGCCACTGCCCTACAGCAGATCTGCTCACGTGGAGAGTTTTGTCTAGTTTTTAGATTGCCAGAATGATCCCTGGAATTGATGTGGCTATTTCCCCAGAAAAGCATAACTCTACTAGTTTCCTCCTTTGTGCAATTCTTGAGAGAAACCGTACACGTGACACCACAGCCTGCCTCGGGCTGGGTGCACATTCTGCCTTCAGGAAGTGTTTTCGGTGACCATTTTCCCATGACATCCAGACAGACACCATGATTAGGTGCAATGCTTGCTTGTGGTTCCATAGAGCTTTCCTGGAATATCCATTGAGGACCATACTGGTTCTACCAGCTTGGAGGGGGCCCAGAAGAAGGTTTTCATGGAACACATCTTCAAACTGTTGAATGACTGAGGAATAACTTGGCCATGAAGGCGTTATGCACACGTATGCAGAACTAGACCTTTTCCTTTGTCCAGACAACTGCTCCTAAACCTGCAAATATGGCCAGATAATTACGTGGTCCCAGAGGAAGCTGAGCAGTCAAATGAAAAATTTAGTTGTGCACATGATTAGATCACAGACTATTTAAAAATAGGGTTCCGAATTAGAGCCAAAGGCTCCATTCTCTTTTGGCTTCAGGGAGGGGACTGCAAGGCGAGGAGCAAAAGTGCTGCCATTTAGCAGACTGGAATTCCAGGCTACACTTGCCAGGGCACCAGTCTACTGTTGGGGGGTCAACAGCAGGAAGGAGACACCTCTTCAAAAAATCTCTGTTGGGAAAATTTGCAGCCTGCGAGTACCCAGTGTGAGTCCATAAAAGGAGCCCAAACCACCCTTCCCCCTGCACCAAGCCTGACGATGTGTTTTTCCCACAAGTCTATACATTTTGTAAGTTAATGGTGCTTTGTGTTCAGAAAGCAGAGAAAGTGCTTCCCTGGAGGGAGTCCTGGGATGGAGTGTAGAAACTGAAGATGAGCTTGTTTCAGGATTAAAGGCCTTACTGATTTCTGTTTTTTTATTTTAGCTGATTTCCCACAGCCAAACTGGCATGTTTGAGTGTAGCAATAGGGTAAGAAAAGAAGAAAAAGTAGTGTTTTTGTTTTTGCCATGCTAGCGGCCAAGATATCCCAGAATATCTTCACCCTCAGGCCATCTCCTCTACCCAGGATCCAAGCATGAGGTTACAGTTCATGTCCCTGTCTCAATCAAGTCCCCTCTCAGGATTTCTGATCTCTTTCAATTATGAGGATGTTGGAAGTGATGCTCTCTCGAAGGGTCAAGGGCGTGCATGAAGTGGTGGGAGAGAGAGGACTCTGATAAGAAGCCCTGGAACTAGACATGGCCAAGTTCTCAAGTAGGTCTCCACGAGCAGCTGTGGAAGCTGTGGCTTCTGTGTGGTCTCGGACGCTGCCCAGGCACAGTTGGGGCCGGTGACCCCAGTCGCCTCTGTATTGGGTAGTTTTGTTACAGGGCAGAAAAGGGTCACCCCAGAACCCTCAAACTTGCTTTTTTAAAATGGGTTTTGCTATTTGCCACATTAAGACAAATATATAAGGCCTTTAATGGAAAGGAACTTTAATACAGTTGGTGAACAATATAGAAAGGATGAAGAGCATAGTTATTAAGTTCAGTATTTAAAGTTACTCATTTCCTCGAGGATAAAAGTTTAGTTAAGTAGGATTGGCCCAAAGCAAGGCCTAAAAGCCTGCCACAAGTCTAAAGGACCCTTTAGTAGAGACCCATAGAATAGGGTCAGAAAGAGTCAGACAAATTCAGGAGGAAGAGAGCAAAATTAAAATTAAGATGAAAGCTGCCATTGTTAACCTTCCCATGGGTTTTTTTACCCACATCTGTTTTAGCTAGTTTAAGACCAAAAAGCAAGCACAGTTTTTTCACATGTCCCTCTGCTTCACATGCTTTTTCCACGCCTTCTTGCTGTTTCTATCCTGTTTTTTTTTCTCCCTTACTTCTGTCCTCCTGACCTCTATTTTTTCTCTTCAGCATCTTTTTATCCCTGCTCAGCTCCACCCACCTAGGGCAGAACCGGGAACTCCCACCTTTCCTGGGGACCACCCTGTTACAGTTTCTCTTTCCTCTGGCCACCCTCTGTGAACAACACTTCAGCGAGATGCTGTCTTGTGATTTTTGTGGACTCCAGATCGTACAGCGTTCCCAGCTTGCTTCCTGGAAGCATTGCAAAGGAACTTGCTCCCATATTCCCTGAGTCCGGAAGGCTGCAAAAACACCATTACAACTAGTGCTTCTTACTCCGCGAGGAATTGCTGCTGAATTGCAGCAAGAGTACGCCCGGACCTCGGTAGCTGTGTCTGATCTCAGGAGGTCCTTGGGAGCAGTTCCAAATTCTCCTTCCTAGGTCCCACTGTGGGCTAACCAGGCCAGCCAAACCCCATGAATAATCCAGGTCCCCTGCTTCCCATGGGACAATCCTCTCCAGCTGACCTCTCAAGTAGTTTTAGTTCCTAGGGGTCGGATGCCATAGAGCACTGTGCAGCAGCGCTGATGTGTGAGTGCAGGGTGTGAAGCTGCCTCCAGGAGTGTGTGCTTTCACTGGAGAGAAGCAGGCTTTGCCCACCCCCGTCTTCTGCCAAACCATGCAGGTCTTGCATCCCTGCTGTAGCAGAGGTGGTGGCTCTGTGGATGTTAGAATGATGGATTCCCGCACAGGCAAGCACTTCCCCATTCATCCTCTCTTGCAGTCGTTCTCAATATTGTTGGCAAGTCTTTGTTGTCAGCGGTTCTTCTGTGCTCACAGAGGCATTTAGCAGCAGCTCTGGGTTCTACTTACTAGATGCCAGTAGTAGCAAACTCCACCCTTAGGTGTGACAACAAAAATGTCTCCTGGACAGGTTTCTGAATGTGTGTGTGTGTGTGTGTGTGTGTGACAGAATTACCCTGGTTGTGAACCACTGCTATTGAGACTCCAACTTGCTTAGAATTCCCTGTACCAGTTACCCTGCCTGTGTTTTGGTCTTTGCTCACGTCCCTACCATGAGGGATGTGTCCCTCTGCTCCGGTTCTTTGCTGGCAAACACCACATTCTCTTTCTACTGGAATTTTCTCTCCCAGGAAACCTGCCTTTAGTTCCCCCTCCTGCCAGTGTTCCCATAGACCCTCTGCATGACTGCCAGAGGCTGACCATGGTGGAGTAGAAACATTGCTTATGCATCTCCCTTGAACAACGACGAATCCAGGACCAGGTCTTATTCTGATTTGTATCCCCAGTGGCCAGTGGCATATACTTGACACAGACCAGGCACTCAGCTGAGTGGCATCCATGGAGGCAACTGCAGGCAATGGGGTGCGTCCTCTCTTGAGGGTTGTTATGTCCAGGGCACACATGAATCTACCCTGATCTTTTCAAGTGAGTTAAATTGCCTGCCAGTACTATCTCTTGGGGGTAGTAAATTCTCTTGTACTCTTGCTGAGGTGGTTCTTAACACCCAGGGATTCGTGAAAGTTTCGTGTTTCTATGCAAATAAGCTTTGATTTTTCCCTCCTGGGGTGGAAGCACATAACTTTCATCAATTTTCCAAACAGGCCTATGAGTTAAAAATAATTCCTTTAGCCGAATAACCTGGAGCCAGCAATCTAAACACTAGTGGCTCGACTGAGTGCTGTAAGGGAGACAGGGAGCTGCTAGACCAAGACTAGCTCTGAAACAATGAACGTGCATGTCAGAGCTGAACTGCACAGTAAAATATCACCGGCGCGTGGGAATTCTGCAGTGACGATGCCAAGTTCATTGGTGTTGTTACGGAATTATTCTGGCCTGCAACCCAGGCTATGGAAGGGAGATGGAATTCAAGGATTTATGGAGACCAGGCACTTTATTTCACATTCATATAAATCTGGACCCAGACACGGTCCGGACCTTTCTCCAAATATCTGGGCCCCCAACAAAGGCTGGGAGCTCCTTTTATACTTCATTATCTCTACATTTGCTACATGTTAAAAAAAATATACAAAATCATACGATTGATGGCCAATTCGCAGGGGAAAAGGGGGGTTTTGCAGGGAAATAATTTTCCAAGGACACAGACCAGCCTGACCTGTTATCTGACCTTTTGAAATGCAGCTCTGTTTAAGGGTGCTGAGACTGGGCCATGAATCTGACTTGTTAACTGCATCTGCACTGGTATGATAATTGCACTTAGGCTAAGCTCTGTGACTGGGGCGATATCTCCAGTCCATTGTCCGGCAATATTTCTTCCACAGTGTGGGTGGGGGGTCCTCGGGAGACCCGTGTGCTGAAGGGCTGTTGACTCAGCTTTCCTATTCCAGCCTCGGCACTGTGAAGAGAGCAGTGGGTTGTTACTATAGTCTGTAGCATCTCTAAAGTCATTAATTAGCTTATATCTGGAGAACCTGCTTTGTATGTACTTCCATTTAGAGAGAAAGTCTATTTAGAGAAAAAGTGAGTGTAGCTTTTCAGAGGAAAAGACCCTCGTGTATCTGCTCTGCCATGGAGGAGCCTGGGCTTCAGACACTGGGTCCTGAGTGTCAGAACCTTATTTGTAAAAATTTCTGCTGTTCTAGAATTGGTCATTTTGAAAATCCTCTTCTTTGGAGAAGTGATCCTTCTCTATGCTGCTCGTAAGGTTTGCTGGGGGCGGTTTGAGGGTGATGCCCTCCCCTCCTTGTGTGAGCCAGGTTCCTGGGCTTAATGGAGCCTTCCTTACAGATTCTCTGTGCTTACCCTCCATTATTAGCAGAACATAATGCTACAATTAAGGAGAATCTCTGTGTACCCCACATTTGAATCTGGGCTTAAATTTGTGGGCACACCCTTCTTTTTTGTTTAGGCGCATGCACATCTTTCTGCTTACAGTGGCTCCCCCTTTTATGACACAGCAGCTCATATTCAAGCAGCTAAACTACTTTCTGGTTGGAATTTGACTGGTGTATCTTTCTTCAGCTCTTCGCTTTCAATTCTCTAGGTCTTCAAATTATAGAAGTATTTGAAAAATGGCACATTCTTAAATAGTTTATATACAATCAGATAATTAAAAAAAATTACCGCTCCCTATTTTCTATGATTTTCTTTCTAGATTCTCATTAGCTCTAGTCTGTGACAGACCTCATTCGATCCTTTGCACCTTGTGTCAGTGCTCTGATTTCTATCTTTTTTTTTTTTTTTCTTTTTTCAAAAACCACATTCTGGGCATTTTTCTCAGGTCTATTTCAATTTGCCTAATTCTTACAGTCCAACCAAATCTAATGTGTGACTTATCCAGTTCACTGAATATTAATATTTCCGTGGCATTTAAAAAATTTCCATAAGTTCTATTTGGTCCTTTT
This sequence comes from Galemys pyrenaicus, assembly GCA_019455555.1. Taxonomy (NCBI): domain Eukaryota; kingdom Metazoa; phylum Chordata; class Mammalia; order Eulipotyphla; family Talpidae; genus Galemys; species Galemys pyrenaicus. The sequence continues at coordinate 923,040 of JAGFMF010011457.1, read as the reverse complement.
CCAAATTTGCTTGGTTTTCATCCTATTGTGTTTTTTTTCCATTAAAATGTTTCCCCCCATTTAAAAATTGCATATACTCTTAATTACTTTAATGTTATGAATTGTATGGATCGCTCATATTATTGATTTACCTGGGTTCTTGGCTGCCTTATCTGTTTTCCATTCTGTCTGTTGACTCTTTTGAAATTTTGGATTGTGAGTAGATAGTCCATGAGACTTTATCTTTGGGAATTTTTCCCATTCTGAATTGAGGATGTGTGATGCTTCATGAGAATCGCTTTCTCTCTCTCTCTTTTAAAGATTTATTTATGCATACAAGAACCGGGGTACAGGCCAGAGATGTGGGGGTGAGAGGATCCACCAGAGACAGAGTGGGGAACAAAACAGACAGATAAACTGAAGTGCACTGCGGAGGGGAGCAGCAGGCGAGGCAGGAGAAGACTGCCGCACCATGTGGGTCGCCTCCCCAGCTGGGGGCAGGAATCGAACTCATGCTGCAGTGACTGCAGTTTGCCCCATAGTGCGTTGCTTAACCCACTGTGCTACCAGGGAGGCCCACCCCTTTCTCTTTTTAATTCTAAAAATGAAAACGCTGTCATGGACATATCGAGTGCCGAACAAACACTTATCTTTGCTGATAATATAGAAACCTACAAAAAGCAAACTAAAGCCTTATTCCTTTACTGGATGGAAACTTCATTTCTGTACTTTGTTCTCTGCAAGCTTTTGGCTAATGACGCTGAGATTTCCATTGTTGTTGATGTGCATTCTTGGGGACAAGAGAATGTAGCTGACTTCGGGAGAAGAGAAATGAGCAAAGGTTCTGGGAAGGAGAAAAAAAGGATGAGGTTATCCTCCAGTCCCAGGAGGAGAGACAACACTGCACAGCAAGCAAAGAGCAGTAAACGCAAAACCATCACTCCTGGGTGGAGATGGGGAGACAAAGACGAGAATGATATGGCAATGGGCCAAAGGGAGGATGGAAGTATCTCACTGTATGCTTCAAGGGATCGGGAGTCCAAGGAAACGGAGTCACTTTCTATAACCACTTATCTACTTTGATCCATAGCAAAGGACAGTGAACGGCCAACACTTTCACCTACCATGCTCCAGCCATGTACGAAGAGCTTTATTTGGATTCCCTCATCTGAGCCTCAAAACAACTCACTGAGGAGGCACTTTTGTTCTCCCTACTATACAGATAAGGAAATTGAAATTCGAGAAGCTCAGAAACATAACCTCCAACTCACAGCCAGAGAGAGGAGCCCAGCTGAAATCTGAAGCTGGCTCTGTCCAGCTCTGAGCAGGGCCATGTAGTCACTTCAGGGCCTAACTAGCACTTGCCCCAGTTATGCTGTGAAATCCTTTAATTCATGTGCTAGTTCCTCTCCGGCCCCTCCTGTGGAGGGCGGTGGTGGTGGTGCTGTGGACGGAAGACCTTGTTTATCAAAAATGTCGATAGACAGCACAAAGCAGGCAGAGTGTGGTAGGTGCCCAAGAAGTGGCTTACCATTATTAATCTAATAAATAAATAATGTTTTTTCCCTTGTAGAACGGAGGACTAAGCACTGGAGCTGTGGAAGGGGACATACCGTCTCCCCAGCTTGGCTTTGAGTACTGCAGAGTCAGCAGAAGAGATCAGGGACATGTTCACTTTCCCTGGCAAGAGACTGAGCTGGGTGGGGTTCTCGTAGCGTGTCACACTGCAGGCTGATGATGGGGATGAGGACTCATGGCCGGGTGGCAATTTCTAAATATTGATCCTGCTGAGTCCTGTTATTATCAACCCTTATCTTGCTGCTGAGACCAGAATGCATAATGAGGCGATTCCTCTCTTGTCCTGCCTCACACACACAGCTCAGGCTCACCTCCAGCCAGTGCCAACTCGAGCCTTTATAGGGCTGGATCATCCACGCCGTGGGGTCTCCCGTGTCTGTGCTCTCCAGGCAGTTGCCCCATCTACCTACTCTCCTTGGGAAGGAGACTGCCAAGGTGACAGTGCTGGGGAAGAGCAGGCTGGAGGTCAGTGGAGGGGCTCACCTGCCAGGACATGGCCACCAGACCCTGCCTCTCCTTTATAGGGGACAGGGTTTGTTTCTTACTGCTGGCGCTTTGGAATCTCTTGACATTACAGCTGTCACCTGTCAGCTTTGCCAGGGAAATGGGGCACCCAGACAAGGTCACCAGCTCAGGCAGCTGTGTCTGTCTTCTTGTGTCTCGGGTCTCCTTACATCTTTTCCATACTTTCTAGTCCTCTCCATCTCTCCCGGTCTCCTTGTCTTCTCATTTCACTTCTCCCCTCCTCCCCTCTCCCAGTGCCTCCCCTGCACTCACATTTTTGTTTCTGTGAACTTTTCCATAGCTCCACCCAGCCCCCAAGGCTTTCCTTCTTTCCAAAGGCCCACACAGCATGACACCCACCCTGCCTTTCTCCTGCACCCTACTGGGCCTTGAAGAGGTTGGGCTTGCCTGCAGCCCCAGGGCTCACCCCACAGAGGTTCTTCAAAGTCCTGTCTTGGCTGCAGGCTGTGCCTGAACTCCAGTGCGGGACACAGGTGCTGGGCTGCCAGATGCACCAGCTGAGTTTAAAGTCCACCCCCTCCTCACCCCCCAGACCCCCCAGCATTTCCTGGGCTAAGTGGGAAGCCCGGCCCCCACAGGAGGTGCTGAGGCCCAGATGCAGTGGGGACAAGCTCCTTGGGTGCCGGCCCCCAGCCTGGGGTTCTTCTGAAGTTCTCTGTACTGGCCTGCAGTGGGGGTTCACCTGGCAGTGGGGTCCCCATGGGGTAAAGTGCCCGATGGGACTTGGAGGTGCAGATTAGCATTGTAAAGAAAGGTCAGCAAGAAAAGACTTCTGAGACCTGCTGGGCCCAGAAGGGGTGATGGTGAGGAAAGTCCTCCACCGGCAACAGGCCCCCAACAGGCCCTTCTGCTGACCAGGTGGCATCTGAGATGGAGAAAGGGCAAGGGCAAGAAGACAAGGGAGAGTTGGGCTCTAAACTCAGCAACCAGTGAACCAGGAGCTCAAAGGTTTTACTATACCCCTCCGAGCCTCGCTCTCCTCCCTTCTTAGAAGAACACGGCAGATAATGATCTCAGGGGGCCTCCGCCCTGGCGTCAGCCACCGCTGAGGGCACTGCTGCCACCAACCACAGAATGAACACAGGGTCTGTGTGTGACTTACCCTGTTCCCATGTCTGTGTGTGAGAGTAAAACTTACCCGATGGTTCCTGTAAGAATTCAGCTAAGTCCGAAAGCAGAGTCTCCCTGTGGTGAGCTGTGGTCCCAAGCAGCCCGGTGGGGAGGGTGTGTGTGTGTGTGTGTGTGTGTGTGTGTGTGGCATGGTGGGAGGGTGTGTGTGTGATTTTAGCTCCTCAATACTGGAGCTCTGTGAATGTCATGCCCTGTTCAATTCTCTCAAACAGATTGCCAGGGAGACTTCCTGTGTGCCTGCTACGTGGCTATTTCACTCACCAAATTCTCCTTTTAGCGAAGGGAAGACCCAGGGAACAGGCCTTGAGCTGAAACTGCCTAAGTGTGATTTACTATCACTGCTTTTGTTTCGTGTGTCATTTTTCCTTTTCCCTTCTATTGTTTGTTTGCTTGTTGATGTCACCCTCTCTTCCTTCCTTCTTTCCTCCTTCACCCCCTCCTTCCTTCCCCCTCTCCACCCCTCCCTTCCTTCTTCTCCTTCCCTCCCTCCTGTCCTTCTTCCCTTCCTTCCTTCTTTCTGTCCTTCCTTCCTTCTTGTTTCTTCCTTTTTTTCCCCCCATATATTAACTTTATGCTAGTTTCCTTGAAGGTAGTATTAGAGAATTTCCTTTTGAAATAAATTTGAGGAAGTAAAAATAAAAGGCATTAATTGAGACAAATATTGAGTAATGGCGGAGGCAGTGGGGTGATTTGGCAGTATGGACTGTGCAGGTCATCTAGGGATGGGGAATTGCTGGCATTAAAACTGGGGACACGAGGCCCACCCTGGTGGCGCAGTGGGTTAAGCAACGCACTATGAAGCAAACCACAGCCACTGCAGCAGGAGTTCGATCTCTGCCGCCAGCCTGGGAGGGACCCACATGGCGCGGCAGACCTCTCCTGCTGTGCCCGCTGCTCCCCTCTGCAGTGTACTTCAGTTGATCTGCCTGTTCTGCTCCCTGCTCTCTGTGGTGAATCCTCTCACCCCCCCACACCTCTGGCCTGTACCCCAGTGCTTGTATGCATAAATAAATAAATCTTTAAAAAAAACTGGGGACACAGCATGTGCTCTGGAGGGCCCTGACCTGGGCAGTGTGTTATGGGTCTCAAAAGGCAGGACGCGAACCCCCATCTCTGCCTCTCAGCTCAGCTCCCAGGTGGCACTGGAAGACCCATTGGTGAGAGGACAGAACTGCTGAGGAGGGCAACATGGGGATAAAGTCTGCTCAATTCTGATGCACATGGTCTCCCTCATTGAATCTAATGGAAAGTCATTTCAATGGCCCACCAGATTATGAGCCATTGAATTTCTACACTAATGATAAAGGGACTGGAATTCCCATCTGAGCCATTGTACTTTAAACAGAAGAATGCACATTACCTTCTGAAATAAAAGCCACTTACACATACCAACCAATCTGTCTCAGTGTAGTGTCACCGAGTCAGATCTTGATGGGATTGCCTAGAGCAAGTCAATTAAAAAGCTCTGCCTCTCCATCCATCACTCTGGGAGTTCCCAGGGCTGTGAGGGCAGATTCTGGCTCACTTTGTTCAAGTTACAGCTTTCCCTTCTGTTCTGAGGAGGAAGAACAAAGTGAGGTTTACAGACAACCAGAAGGATGCTTTTGCAAGCCTCCCATGCAGCACACTGCCTTGTAGAAAAGACACCTGCCTGCGTCCCGGACTTCTCAGGGGTCAGAAAGTTAAAATTGTCATGGGCCCAGCAATGTCTAACTCTAACAGAGCTGCTCAGAGTGAGGTGTCCTTCTATAATTATCTAAAAGTGGTGCTCATGTAAGTGCATGTCAGTGGTTTCCAGGGAGAAAGAGCAGGTGAGACGCTCAGTGGATGCCCCTGCAGAGCAGAGGCCTTAGCACCTGGAGAAACCAGTGTTTGTGCCTCTCTGTATTTGCACTGGCCAGGGGAGCCGGACGACTGGCATGCTCACTTCCTTGTGGATTAAAAGGACAGCCGTGCAAACTCCTGGGACAAATCCCCTTTGTGGCCAACTCAGGGACTCAGGTCCTGGCCAGTGGGGAGTATATCTCTGTGTTGTCTGCAAGCCATATTTCTAGGATGGTGTTTATATATTCTGGAAATTGTGGCAATCGCCTTCTTGAAAGACTTCTAATGAACTTTCCTCTTGAACTTGATGGCCTGTGTATTAGTCTGTGTTTCCTTTATGGTTTATTCATCCACAGTTTCCAAGATATCCCTAGATTGGATTTTTGTAGTTTTATTTGTTTTTGCAAATACAGGATTTCTGGGTCTCACATGGAGAGCCTTAGTTCCCATAAAAATACCATAGTTTATGATAGTTTATGATTTTTTAAAGCCTTAAATGATCTCATCTTAGGGAAACAGCATCTTGGCAGCAGTGGGATAGATATTAAAGCAGAAGCAGCATTGTGACTTCAGGGGAGCCCAATTGTCATGCGAAATGAAGGGATCCTGCTGTGGATGACATTGTCCAATGTGACAGCAAAGGAGAGAGATGGAACTAGGAGTCCATCAGACCCACAGAGAAGTCTGCGTTCTGACTTGTCTCTTCTTGTTCTACGAAGGCTTGTATGTGGAAGGCTGGTCTCAGCATTGTACTTATTTGCAAACGTGGCTCAGGCCTCTGGGCCGAGGCAGGATAAAACCCCTCTTCTCACTGCACAGACCCTTTCAAGAGACAGTCATTAGAGCCCTGTGGCCCTTAGGGAGGAGCTGAATCCTGGGCTGTCCAGATCTCAAACCAGAAGCTTCTGCAAAGATCAACTCAAGGGCCTGGTAGGAAAAGAATTAGAAAGTCTGTTCTCTGGGACTCAGAAGAAGACATGGGCGGCACTGAGGAGAATCTCTTCCCTTTTGACCCTTCCTTTCCAGCCAGTGAAAATGGGTGGACTGATTTTTTTTTGCCCTCCTCCCTCCCAGTGGTGAGGTTCACAGTAATGTTCTGGAGAGTTTTCTTGATCTAGAGATGACGAGGAGATGGGGGGTGGGGTTCCCTGGTGGCACAATGGGTTAAGCAATGCACTGTGAAGCCAATTCTGCCACTGCAGCATGAGTTCGATCCCTGCCACCAGACGGAGGATTACCCACATGGCGCAGCAGACCTCTCCTGCTTCGTCCACTGCTCCCCTCAGCAGTGTGTTTCAGTTAATCTGCCTGTTCTGCTCCCCACTCTGTCTCTGGTGGATCCTCTCACCCGCACAGCTCTGGCCTGTACCTCAGTGCTTTCATGCATAAATAAATCTTAAAAAAAAAAAGAAAAGGACATGGGCTTGCAGAACTGGTATTCTAGAAGTCCTTTGGAGCAGAAGTGGAAGATGAATTCTAGCCAGGGCATAGTCTATGTATTAGGAGCCCATGGGCCAGGGTGTCCCATTTCCCACGGGTGTCATTCAGGGGAATGAGAGCTGTGTATCTTGGCTGCCTCTACGGTAGACTGAGGAAGTAGGGTGGCTCTGCAGACGTTATTTACCCCAGTGGCACTGGCTTTGATGTCTTAGAAAAGGGAAGCCTTTTTCTGTTGGTGCCACTTCTTGGTCCATAAGCTCTTCACTTAGAATTGGCTGATTTGAGGCCAGTGAAGAGCAGTAAGGCTGGGAAATACCCCCTAGTCAGGTTGGCTCACACAGGCACCTGCCTGGGAGACAGTTACTGGATCTCAGATGTTAGACTATCAGTGGAGATCTTCAGGACGTCTTTTGGTTATTACAAATCATTTACACACAGTTTTAGGTCTTATTAAAAGTGATATCATAGTTATAATCGGTAAGATTTGGAATCAACCCAAATGCCCAAAAACAGATGACTGGCTTTAGAAGATGTGGTTTATATACACAATGGAATACTAATCAGTAATCATAAAAGATAAACTTATGTTGTTTGCAGAAACATGGATGGAGCTTGAAGGGATTATGCTCAGTGAAATAAGTCAGAAGGAAAAAAAAACACCAGGTGATTTCACTTATAGGAGGAATTTAGGGGATGAAAGGGAAAAATTATAAAATCAACAACAAAAACAAAACAAAAATAAACAGACAACCACAAATCAGAGACATTCTGCAGGGAAGAGGGAGGGACTGGGATCAGGGCAGGGTTGGTAAGAGCACAAGGGACTATGGTGATGGTGCACAGGTGAATTGGTGGTGGAAATTCTATGGGGATTAAACCTAGGAAAGACAGCAAACATTGTAAGTTTGCAAATAAATAAATTAAATATTAAAAAAAGTGATGTCAAATTTCAGAATAATCTAAATGTCAGTAGTATGCAAGGTAATGGGATCTTTTTCAAAAGAACATTCCCCATGATATTTAATGAGAAAATGCTTATAGTTTGGTGTTAGGGGAAATAGGATAAGAATGAGATGTTCAGTCTAACCCTAGTTTTGCAAAAATACACAAGGAAAAAGTGTGAAAGAAATCTCCAACAGTATTAATAGCAGTTATCTGTGAGTAACAAGAGTCTAGATGGTTTTCATATTTATGAAACTTTAATTTTCCAAATTTTTATTGGTCTCAATAGTCTTTATAAACTGAAATAAATATAAGAAAAATATTTATAATAATCCCCTCATATTTTGCTCTCTGAGTCCCTTTCTCTAACTTGGGGACCAGTGCTCCCTTCTGGCACACAGAGGCCTCGGACCTGGTGTTGGGGATGCATCACATGGCTCTCCTCTCCCATTCTAAACCACGAAGAGACAAATTGTGCCAAAGGTACAATTTATGTATCTTTACGTGTCATAGTAATTCCACAGAACTAAGCTTCAGTTTTCTTTACCTGTAAGGTAGACGAGCTGTCCCCTTTATTACACTACAAAGGTAGTATGAAAAACTGAAGAAGGTCAGGAGGGGGAGATTGTAACTGGCCACTGAGAAGAGAACACAATGGAAATTTAAGGAGGAGAGACTATCGATGGTGAGTCTAGTTTCTGACATCAAATCATGGTAACTATACGGGTCCTTATAGCCACCTCATCACAAAATATAAGATGGTGGGGCTGGTAACTAGATAATTTTATTGTAGTTTTTTACACGGTCTTTCCTCTGGATTTTTCATCTCTCAACATTCACAAAATAATGGCATGTGTCACTAAGAGCCACCAGAGGGCGCCAGATCACTTACAGAGTTCACCTGGCTGCTGTTTGGCAAAATCACCAAGATTTATGTCAGGAATATTGGATCTAAGTCTAGGCCTGAGAAAAATGAAATCCAGTGTACATCAGTTAAGATGTTGGGCCAACATTTAAGTAAATGAGGCTTTTTGTTCTCCTTTCTATTGCCTTAGTCACGCTGTTTTTTTGTTTGAATGTTTATATACTTTTATTTATCTCTTTTAAAACAGCGGGGATTGTTCAGGTTAGGATTAAACTTGAAACTTTGGTCTGCTTTGAAAGCTGCCAGAGGCATGTGTTAACGTGATAAGGAGGTTGTCCTCCTCTCTGAGACATTTATAAATGTACTTAGAAATAAATTCATGGTTGGGATTGTTTTCAGAAGGGACGAGGTTGAAATTTCTATTTTTGTTTAGGCTTTCCCTTCTTTTGCAGTGGTTCTCAATTGTCACCCTTAAAAATAACTCTGTTTTTATTTTAGTTTACAAAGAGGAAGCACATGAAGGAAAGGCCCCTAAGGTTTCTTTGCAGTTTGAGGTTTCCTTCGACCTGTGCAGAACTTCTCGTTTAATTGGTGAGACTGGAGTCTGGTTTGGCACATGGAGACCTCGTGCATTGTGGGGAGGTAGTGGGAGTGCCCTGGGCAGCCCCAGGGCAGTGTGCTTCTGGTGGGTGGTCTGAATGGTGGTACTCTCTCATTCAGTGCCTACCTGACTGGCAGGCCCTCCTTCTGCGAAGTGGTGAGTGTTGATTATAGGAATGAAAGACTCTTGACTTTGACCTTTAGGGTCTCTGATGAAGCCCAACTAAGCCTAGATTCTGATAACACAGAAGCCACTAAAACCTGCAATCAGTAGACAGGTGTGATGAAGAGTGAAGCTGTTGTCCAAGACGTACCTTCTCAAAAGATGATGTGATGATGAAGGTGATGATGGGGGAGAAATATGGCTGGGGGTTCTCAGTAGGTAATAGAAGTCATAGCAGCCAGTAGCCATTTGCTAGCAGCCCGGCAGAATGGCATTTGAGGGGAATCTGGGTAGTGGGGCATGTCCAGGAAAGTCAAGAAGGGATAAACTGGTTTTCAGAAATTCAGCTCTGGGAGGGGAGGAATCCATTCTAGAGGTTTTATATCTCACTGGTGACACAGCCCTGTTCTTTGCTGTTCTTCATAGGTGTTTTTTTTAAATGTCAACTCCTGGAGTTGATTTTAAGGACAGTCAGGTAAGTTCCCTGGCATAGACCAAGGCCCAAAGACAGCTAAAAACAGCCATTTGGAAGACTAATAAGTGAGGGAACTTCAGGCCACAGTCACCTTCTTGCACATCCTCTCAGCACTTTGGGAGAGAGCGCCGAATCCTAACCACTAGACCACCAGGGAACACCTCTCAGCACTTTGGGACCAATGGTCCCAATCCAGTGCCGGAAGGGACCCTGGGCCTTTATATGCATGGGACTTAAGTATAACGGATGCATTCACCGAGGCTGCTGAACAGAATGTGGGAGGCTGGAGTGGTGGTGCAGACAACTTCACTTTCTGGAAGATACTATCTGTAGCTCCCTTTTACTTCTTTTGGAATACCAGACATTCAGGAACTCTGACCTCACTCCATTTTCCCTTTGATCTTGGCCTGGGCTCTTTTCTAGTGGATGTGGGTCTTGAGCCCAATGCGTCTTTTCTAAATGTGGAAGAGAGGCTAAAACATTCTCTCAGCCTCTCTGCCCAGCCATTCTCTCTGGTGTCCTGTGGGCTCCAAAGGCGGGGGAGGCAGGGAGCTCTGACTTAGGTAGAAACAGCACCTGCTTTTGCAGTGAAGGATGCTAACTTGGCCCTTGTCAGAGGAAGGGTTGAAAGGAACCAGAGAATTCCAATTAGGCTTAAACTAATGAGCTGGAAACTTTGGGGAAAGCCTCTGTGGGCAGGAAGAGGAGTGTGTGATCATCTTCCTTCTAATTAGCACTGGAAAAAACTGTGGTCCAGCAGGTCGCGCTGCGAAGGACAATGTCCAGGAACAACTGTTTCTGAGAGGATGAGAAGGGGGACCCCACCGCTGATGTAGGGGCAGAGCTGCTGAACAGACCCACACAGCTTCTTCATCTTTGGGGGATGGGGGAAGGAAGACCCTAGTACATTTTCTCACTGAGGGGGGCGTGAATGGAGCCTGGGGCATCCCCTCTCCCAGCTACCCTCCTCACAAGAAGGAGGCTGAGTTTAGAAAACAGGGGAGTGATTCTGGGAATTCTATTGTCTGATGGAGCCTGCGTGTCCCCGAGGCCAGGTATCTTGTGCCCATGTGCCCATCTCTGCTTACCCTGGAGATAGCAGCCTCCAGCTAGGCAAGGAAAAGGCAGGGAAACCACCTGCTGCTGTCAAAGGCCACAGACCACCTGCCAGTCTCCGGCCTGGTCTTGCCTTCCAGCAAGGCACAGGGCACTGGGACACCTTGGAAAGGGTGAGGTAAGAGGAAGTAGGGGTCCAATTAAGGTGTGGATCCTGGAGAAGGGTCCATCTCTCTGAAGAAGCCTGAGGATCTTGGGGTGTCCAGACTGTCAAATGGAGTTGACAGCTCGCATTTCCATTGGGGGCTTCTTTGTGTTTGTGCCTCGGGGGCGGGTGGGAAACGGCCTGGCCTAGACACCCATAAATCTCCTCGGGTGCCCCAGAGCGCTCAGCTGGGGGCGCAGCACCTTGGAGAGAGGTGCCGGGTCCCGCGCCAGTACTTGGGGCGGTCTACCCTTCCTCACTTGGGGTCAGAGGCGCTTGCCAGGCCGCTGCTGAGGGGTCTGTCAGCCCCTTGTCCAGCGCCGAGCCCAGGCGAGTCAACGCGGTGAGCCTCCTCCCCTCCCGCCTCGGGCGGCCTGAGCCCGCGCCCGCTCTAGTTGCAGCTGCTGCTACTGGCGGCTGCGGGGAGCGCGGGGTGCGCGCCGAAGAGGCTCGGGCGGCGAGGGCTGAGACCAGAAGGACCCGAGGCGGCGAGGGGAGAGAGCGAGCGGAGGCCGCGGAGGCTCAGCGGCGTGGCCACCGGGCACGGGATTCCGGGAGTAGGGGCCCGGCGGCCGGACGCGGAGAACCTGCCGCGACCCGAGCGCGCACCGGGGAGCCCAGCGCTGCCGGGGAGGAGGGCTGGCGCGGGGGCGTCCGGGCTTGGGGGGGCCGATGATACATTATTAACTAGTTGCCGCCTGCTAAGCAAAGAGCTGCTCGTTAGCCGCTCAGGCGGCGCGCGGGGAGGGGGTCCCGGCCCGAGCGCAGCGCACACGCGTGGCGCACCGCGAGCAGCGCGGCGCCCAGGCACCCGGGCCCGCGCGCAGAGCCGGGGCGGGCCCGGGGGCGACGCAGACCCCGGGCGTGGGCGGCCCCCGGCGCCCCCTCGCTCGCAGCTCTCCCGGCCAGCACAGTCGGGGCGAGCGGGGCGCGGGCCGGGGAGGGGGAGCTGCCCGCGCACTCTCTCCCCCTCCCCCCCGGGCGGACGGGCGGGCCGGCTGCCGGGGGGAGGGCGGGCGGCGGCGGCTCGCTGTATATATCTCCGCGCACCCCGCCAGGTCGCGCACAGCGCCCCGAGCCCAGGCGCCTCCCCGCCCCCCTCCCCGCGATCCGCGGCGGCGGCGGCAGCAGTAGCAGCAATATGGCTGTTGATGGGTGTTCGGGGTGGCGCTGGCGGCGGGAGGAGCTCCCCCGAGCCCCTGCGCCGGCTGCCCGCTGCTAGCTATGGCAAATGGTGGCGGCGGCGGCGGCGGCAGCAGCAGCAGCGGCGGCGGCGGCGGCGGCGGCAGTCTTAGAATGAGTAGCAATATCCACGCGAACCATCTCAGCCTAGACGCGTCCTCCTCCTCTTCCTCCTCCTCCTCTTCCTCCTCCTCCTCGTCCTCGGTCCACGAGCCCAAGATGGATGCGCTCATCATCCCGGTGACCATGGAGGTGCCGTGCGACAGCCGGGGCCAGCGCATGTGGTGGGCTTTCCTGGCCTCCTCCATGGTGACTTTCTTTGGGGGCCTCTTCATCATCTTGCTTTGGCGGACGCTCAAGTACCTGTGGACCGTTTGCTGCCACTGCGGGGGCAAGACGAAGGTAACGTGCGCCCCGGGCGCCCGCCCCCTGCGCCGGCCCCGCCGTTTCTCGGCGTCCCTTGCAGCCCACCTCCTCGCTCCGCGCGCCGCCGTGCCTCCCTCCTTCGCGGCTCGCCTTCCCCCGCCGCCTTCCCTTCCCTTCCTTCCCTTCCCTCGGTTCTCCCTGCGCCCCGGGATTGGGGCAGAGGGCGGCGCGCCGAGGGTGAGGAGTTGCCCCCAGCTGGTGCGCCCCGGGACGCGGACGCCCAGTCCTGCCTTCTTGTTTATTGCTGGGTGATTTGCGGCTGCGGCTGGGGCCGGGCTGGGGGACGCGAGCCGCGCGGGTGCGGTGGTGCGGGGTACTGAGAGACAGCCCGCGGGCCCCCGGGGAGCGGGGCCCGCGGGGTTCGTGTTCCGCACCGCTCACCTGCCGCCGGCCGCTCCTTGCGGTGGGCGAGGGGAGCCATCAGCCTACTTCAGGGACCTGTTGGGGAGACGAGTTTGTTGGGGTCAGAGGAGAAGGAAACCTTTTGAGCAGGGGTGGGGGGGATCTTTTGGACTAGGGAATCCCGGGGGACGAACGTGGTCTGAGGAAGTGGGGAGGTGGGGGAGGCGAGAGAAAGTTCGGTAGCGGCCCTTGGAGGCTGTCACTTTAGGAATGTGGCGAGGTCGCAAATCTTGATGTCACCTCCCTCTCCATCACTTAGTCTCGTAGGACCTTCTCCCCATCCCAAGTTCTTGGGCCGCTGTATTCTTGCCCCCCGGCTATTCCCTTTCGGTCCCCGGAAATGCCACCAGCAGCGCGGAGCTGGAGCCGGAGAACCCGGGTCCGCGCGAGAGCCCCTGAGGCCGCGGTTTCCCGCGGCGCCTCCTCTCCGACGCTTCTGAGGTGGCTGGATGTAGGCTTCAGCTATTCGCGGCGCAGAGACGCCCACCAGCACCGAGACTCACTACACCTCCTGTATGGTTGCGAGGCTGACTGCCCTGCCTGTCGCTGTGTCCCTGGAGATGTCCTTTCCCAACCTCCCCACCCAAGGTGAGGGTGGGGGCACTTTTTTTTACAGAAAACTGCAGAATAAGAAGAACTAGAAACAAGAGTGAGGGAGCCACGTTCTTTTTGAGTAACGCCCATCCTAGGGGACTCTCCGGAGCCAGCAGTTTGGGAGGGAGGGGAGGCCAAGGGGAACAACAGCCTCCAGAGTTCACACCTTCTCCCCTAAGTTAATCCCAGGACCCCTCAAACTTCCACAGGGCACAGCAACTTGTGGCAGCCCCTTTGGTTGATGAGGAAAGAAGTGGGGACCGGGGGCCGTGGGTAGGGCTGGCTATAAGAACACAAGGGCGAAGCCGGGCTGTCTCTCCTGATCATTAATTATACATCGTGTTGGGTGCTGAAACCCAGCTGTGTTTTGTGGCAGCACATTTGTGTTTTGGAAAATACTGGTGTGTTGGAAATAAGGGAGAAAAATAAAAGCCATTATTCTCTCCCTCTTCCCTTTTCTCCGAGGGGCCCCGGTTGCGGGCCAGACAGCTTCTATGGAGTTACCTTCTTGATCACAGAGGTTTCTCCTTACTTGTCAAGGTGGGAAGCCTTCCACATTCCAGAGAAACCCTCGGATCAAGCACAGTCCAGGTGGGAGGCCTGAGAGAGGCCCTTCTGACCTGGGCTTATTCATAGTCCTCCTGTGTGCACAGTTCCACTTCTCCGCCTCCCGGCCACCTTCAGGCCTGCCTGTTTTTGCCTTTTCTGAGATCCAGTGACGGTCCTGATGGGGAGGGTAGTTAGTCTTCCAACTCTTCTAAAATTTTCTCTAGGCTGAGTGATGTTAGTGCACTTTTCCTTTTTCTCCAGGAACTGAATAGTTTCAATCACAGTGAAAACATTTGTTTTTCAGTGAGTCAAAATAAGTTTCGGTGTTTTTGTGATCCTAGGACTTTAAACATGATTTTTAAAGTCTTTTTTACATCAGGGCAACTTCAGTACCTGTGATGGAATTTGAGTCAGATGTTTCTCACAAAGAATCTCTTTCCTCAGTGACAGAAGTCTAACTTCTATCAGTTTTCTCTGGAAATAGGTTTTTGGCAAGCATCATTAGAAAAAGCAACCCCTAAGTATCTGGCTATATTTTAGAGTTCCAAGTCCTGCTGAGCTGACACAGCTGCAAGTTTCTACAAGGAGACAGCCTGGGTACGAGAGATGATTGCAGTTGGTTGGCAAGACGGGAAGCCAGTCTTGGAGAGCTGGTCACTTTTGCTACCACCAGAGTCCATTTTAAAACATGTCCCAGAATCTCTTAATACCTGCCCCTTGATTTGCTCAGTTAACCCAAGTTGTGTGTAGCCAGCTCATTCTACCCATAATAGTAACTTAGGCCTTTTATAAGCTTTTTCTACTCTGGAGGTCTATGTGTTTATTGCAATCATGGATGCTTCATCTCTTTGCTTTCCAAGTATTTGATAGTTGTGGAGACCTGGTGTAGAAGAATGCATTTGGCTTAAATTTGGAAGATTTATTTTAGTGCTAGATTTTCTGAGCAAACCTAGGCTGCTTTCCACAGAATTCTCCTGGCCATCGGATGTGTTCACCCTCACTCTCATTCAGTTCCAAGAGAGTTCGGCCAGGAGTTGGGGTCCAGTCTTTAGCACCTGAGACTCCATGGGAAATAAGTGTCAGCAGGGATCTCGGGGATCCCAAGCATTGGTCCCTGGGACCACATGGTCCTTTTGAGCTAAGGAACCGTTATTGTGAAGTATCCTGGGACAGCTCTTCATGAATACTTTTGGCCTTCAAAGCTGAAGTGGTGAGGTGAATGACCTTATTTTGAAAAGATTGGTCTGTGGATTTTTTTTTTTTTTTTTTAGGAAATAAAGAAAATGAATCACATCTCCCCTCCTCCCCCCCTTTGGAACCTTGGACACACTCATTTCAATTCTGTGTACTTTGCTGACTTTTTACATTATTATTATCATTATTATTTTTCTCTGTTGGGCTCCATTGGAGTACTGTATTCACTCGGGCAGGAGCAGGGCAGGACGTGCCAAGGTTCAGTCCAGATGCAGGCTGGAGCAGACAGGGGAGCTGCGCTGGCAGCCTGAGTAAGACCATGACCTTGAAGCCATCCTGTCACCTCTCTGGTCTCTTGTTCCTCGTGTGTGAAATGTGGGGGTGGAATTCTGTGAATTCTGACCTCCCTCCGGGCGCTGTGATTCCGTGTAGTAGAGGAGAAGGAGTTGAGGAACTATGGGTAGCATTTCTAGCTCAGAATGTGCTTTGCTCCAGCAATTACTTTAGGAATTCAGCCTCAGAGTGCTGATGTGTTTTTAGTACCTTCGGGCACAGTGTCTGCTTCTCTTTGACTATCTGGGGAAACTGAGGCCAATTTCCTTTGGAGCTGTGGTTTGCTGAGGGGCCCGGCGTGGACTCATGCTTGCTCTCAGTTTGTGTTTCTCCTCTAGGTAGAAGTTTGGGCTTGACCCAGACTAGTCTGCATGTAATGAATTACTGAGGTATTGTCTCCATGGCTGTGTCTGAGAAAACAACACATTTTCTCTGTCAGGCTCATGACTAATATAAATATCAGATCCTGTTATGGCTTGGTAATTACCCAGGGTCTGGCCTGACACATCCAATCAGGGCCGGAGCTTCAGTGCCTCGGAATTCTTGATTCCAGATTGGCCCTAGTGCCTCTTTGAGTTCCGGAGATGGACTGCGTCGGGTGACCTTCAGATACTCTCTCTTTATCAGATCAGTTAGGGTGGCCTTGGAGATGTTCTTGGGCCCCGGTCACAGGGGAGCTCCACTTGACCTTCCCGTGTGTCCCGAGAGCTCCTGCCTGGCATTGCTGGCTCTCTGGATAGAAAGGCACGCTTAGTAGCAACTGCCACCAGACAGACCCAGGTCTGAGCCGTGGATCTCACACTCATTAGCAGGGCATCCTTGACTGACAACCATACTGAGCCTTGATTTCTTCATCTGTAAAGAGAGCGTGGTGCTTACTCTGTGGGCTTCTTCTAAGTACTGGCACTCACGGGCTTATAACACTGCACAAATGCCTGACACTTAGTAGGCCTCCTGTGCAACTTCACAAGTGTTGTGTGTCTCCTTGATTCCTTGAACTTGGCCCTCAGAAGGTCACAAACCACAGAACAGTCACACCAGAGGAAACTCTGGACACTGAGGTTGGCTGTTGTAGTCAGGCAGCCAGTGAGGTTCAGACTGATATCTCTGGCTCTTGGCTGTTGTAAGCCTGGAAGATTGGACAGCCAGAGAGGCCTCACTGGATGGGGCTGGGCAGGGGTCTGGCATTTTGATGGGGATGAGGGGGTGGTCAGTGGACCATCACAGGCTTTGTGGGACTCCAAGGGCTGTGGACCTAGCAGATCAGAACGTTTGGGGGTGAGTGTGGCTGAATGCCAGTGTTGTAAGAATTCCATCCCTGTTATCCCCAGCCCAGAGCTCCCAGATCCTGTTCCCTAAAATGTAGCAGTTTCCTGGCCACGCTGCTCACCTGGCCTGAAGGCGGCTTTCCTCTGAGAACCCTTAGAGTGGTGTTTCCCATAGTGTGTTCTCTCGGACACTTGCTCTTGAAGTCACCTTGTGAAAATCAGTCGTGGTGGCTGAAAGGTTTCGGTGCCATTTGGACAAGAGAGCAAGTGAGAGAGAGAGAGGGAGAGAGAAAGAGCCAGGCCATGTTTCTGACCAGCAGGAACTTTTATTGCGCTCCGGGGCGAGGTTCTCTGATCCACAGAGTGGGAGTCAGGGAAGTCGCACAGGCTACAGGCTGCGGGGGATGAGGGGGTGGAGGGTGGTTTATAAGCAGGGTACTTTGGAGTGGAAAATTTTGAAGTTCCTTCTGGTGGGATGGCTGTGGCGGGAAGAAGTTGTCTGTTGGTGGGGGTCCATATCGAAGCCCCCAGGTTGCGTTCAGGTCCCCCGCATTCCCGGGCCGCATTCCACTGGGATTGAGCCACGGGAGTCACATGTCGTCCTGTTCAGGTTGAAAGCACCTCTTATCTTTGTCACTGCTGGCTTCTCAGAACCGCCGCCCTGAGGGCCTGGGCGAGGGGTTTGGGTGAGGGGCCTGAGTGCCCTTTCAGTGGCATAGCTGAGCTCCCCCTTGGAGGGTCGACCGCACCATGGCCTTGGGGAAGTCCTGCAGTTGAGAAGTTGGCGAAACTGCTGTGGATGTGCTCACCTTGCTGGCCTCAACTAGAAGTCCAGACAACTGTGCCTGCTGAGCGTCAGCCTGTGACCTTGGGCAAAGACTTCACTGTCTTGTGCCTCAGTTTCCTTATCTGCAAATGGAGGAGTGTAATAGCACACAGTCCAGTTGGGTAGGCCACTTTTCAGCTTATCATTGGAGAACCCTGTGATTGGAAATGTGGGGGCTTCCTCTGTTTCCAGGTGTGCAGAGACCCTGTGTAAACACGGATTAGGAGCACAGGAAGGCAACCTGGCCGTTGGCCTGGGCCAGAAGAATTCCAGGGCAAGGCCAAGTGGCACTCCCCACTTACCGCATTACTGTCTTCTTCTCTGGATGGGACCTTCCTGGAGTGCCTGGTGGCAGGGAGTAAGTGCTGGCTTTGGGCTTCTCCCTGCTTCTGCCCTCCTTGCCAGGGTAAAGGGTGCCTGGTACTGAAGCAGTCCATTTGGCTTTGGATCACGATGCCAGTACCTCCTTCCCAAAGTGGGCAGCGGGGGTGTCCCAGCTCACACCTGCAGTGGCCATGCTAATCTGTGAATCACAGTGGCCGACACTGTCTTCAGAGCCATGGAGCCCCTGGAAAGGCACGTCCACGGTTCCAGTAAGAAGGGCTGTTTGCTGCGCCGTACGGCTCCCGGGCCTGGCGGGTGTGGAGCACCCTGGTCTTCCTGGGTAGTGCGTGATGTCAGGCAAGGTCATGCCGCCCACAGGCTTTCTGTGCACAGCAGGGAGCAGATTGAAAGTGTCTCCTCTGAAATGTTTCCTGAGTGGGTAGAATCCTGGCCCGGAAGCACATGAGAAGCCCTGGGGGCTCCCACTTAAGAGGCAGGGGTGTCCTGGAAAGAAGGCTCAGGATGTTCAGTGGGGGATCAGCTCTCTGGAGAACAGTTAGTCCTTGGGGTTTTTAAACCCTGAGTATGTGCATGAGTCAGCTAAGGAGCTGTTGAAATGCAGATTCTGACTTAGAAGGTCCAGGGTGGGGCCTGAGATTCTGTCAGGGGATGCCCTTGCTGTGTGGACCACACTTTGAGTAGGGAGCATTTGGTCTACTCAGCCTCTAGGCAGTCCCTCCCAGAAGTCATACCTTACAATTTTTTTTTAAGTTGAGGTGGCATTGGTTTGTAACATTATGTACATTTCAGGTGGACAGCATTACACTTAACCATCTGCATGTACACATCATAATCACCCCAAATGTCTGCGTTCCATCCACTTAGTTGGTACCCTTTGCCCCTTGGACCACCCCACGCCCTTGCCCTTGCCCTTCCCCTCCAGTAACCACCAGTCTGTTCTCTGTACTTAAGAGTTTCGTTTGTTGGCTTTGTTTGTTTATGTGCTTATCTTTAAATATGGAAATTCCCAGCTCCTTAGCCAAGGGAAAGGATGAGAAGAGGAAGATCAACTGTGCCCTGACTGCCAGGCTGGGACAACTGTCAGCTTGCTGGAGTTTCTGTGGTTCTGCTTGTTCGGGCGCCTGCTCCCAGGGAACCCACAAGCACTGTTGGTTTGGGGTTGGGTTGTGGCAGCAACTGTGCAGTGTCTGCAGATGTGTGGGTGCGGTCAGCGCTTTGTCCATCAACATGTGGGTTCTCCCGTGTGCCAGCTGGTCACGCTGCAAGGGGTGAGGCTCTCCCGAGTCCAGATGGCAACCCAGCCAAACCACCTTCTTGCAAAGTGAAAGGCTGGCGGCGAAGCCAGAGTTGCACTGAGGGGATGCTTCTGGAAACCAGTTGCTGGCCACTCCCTTGGGCATGTTTGAAGTCAATGGGAAGTGAAACTGCCCGGCTGGTTTCCATAGGGGACCTGGGTGGGCCTTCCCAAATGGAAGGTTTGGCTGGAATGGTGTGGGTTTGAGACCTGATGGCTGAGTGGGGAGAGATGTGTCCCTGTGCTGGGCCAGCTCCAGCTGTACTTCTCTAGAGTTCCAGCAGATGACTGAAAGTTGCTCTCTTCTCATCATAGTAAGGTGTCTCACAGCTCATACGCTCAGGAACTTCTTCCTTGAGATGTGCTTTTTACACTGTTCCATTGGCAAAGAAGGTAACATGGTTTGAATGTTAACTATGAGCATCTTTCGTAACCAAAATGAAGAAGGGCTTTGTGTAATTCCTGGCATGTAGTAGGTCCTCAAGTGACTCTTACAGTTATTATTATTGGTGATTTTGCTTTTACTGCACAGTAAGTGCATATTGTATGCTAGGAACCAAGACCCTGTTTTGCTTTTGATTTGACAGGGTGGCGGGGTGGGGCGGTGAGTGGGGGTAAAGCCAGGTTGCTTTTCATGGAGTTGGCCCAGTCATGGGGATTGTTTTGGGGAATGATCTCTGAGTTGCCTGCAAGCCTCCTAAGGGCAGGAACTGAGTCCACGTATAAGCACACATATAGGTGGGAAGGTCCCTTTTTGTAGTGGTTAGGTGGGGGCTGGGTGGGAATATAGTGGATCAAATACATTTTGCTGCTTTTGGGGGGGGTCATTTGTTAGAGGCTATGGAAACATTGAGTGAAAGGGGTGGACTTGATTTGGTGACAAAATGGGGTTTGAGTCATTCCTGGATTTTAATTCATGCCACCCTAGTCTTTCTTGACCAATGAATACCAAGGATTTAAATCATGATGTGCCATTGTTTGTGATATTGGATGAGTCAGGCAGGGAACGGAAGGGCAAATCTAAAAGAATGGCTGCTTGAAGATGGAATTTGCTTTGTATTTGGTATCATTTGGTGATTGTCTTTGGGACATGTCTAATTGCCAATTTGGAAATGTAATTGTCACTCTAGTTCCAGAATGGACATACTTACCGTTGTCAGTATGCGCCTCCAAATCCTCTTCCTGCCAGATCTCATTACCTGTATGACTAATGCTTCTTTACATGGCTGAAACTGAAATTATTTAAAATATCTCATTTACTTTGTGTTCTCAGTGCTGTTTCTTTGGTTGTCCTAACAGGTTTTCTCAGGGTCCCAGATCTGGTTGACTCTGGGCATTTCAATAATGGTAATTAGCAGGGACACCTGTATTCTGTCTTCTCCCCTTTCTTCTGCTCACCATGGTTTCCTTTCCTTCCCTTCTTCCCTAGTGATTCCTGCCAAATCCGGAAGCAGAGGGACTGAAGTTTGCAGGTTAGTGGACAACAAATAGGGGTGTGATTTAGCAAGTTTAAGAAGCACATGAAATTATGAAGTAATAGTGGTGGGTGGGAGCTTTGGGGATGGGTCTTGCTTCCTCCTGAGTGCCAGTGCTGGGAGCCCTCTGCCCCATAGCTAGCGAGGACCTGGTGTTCATGAGGCCACCACTCCACTGGGACACCCCAACCTTAGAATGAAAGGAAAGACCTTGCTCCTTACTAGTTCCTCTTTGTTTCTGATCTGTTTCTGGGATGCAGAGAAACAAGTCTGGGTCAACAGTAGATTTCTAATTCGATTTCGGCCCAGGAAGGCTGGAGCTGGGTGGAGTTTCACTGTCACTGTATTGTTTAGATGGAGAATGACCTTACCTTGTGTCTCTTCCAGGCAAAATCCTTTTTGTCTCACTCATTCTTTTTTCCTTTCGTGACTTGTCCTCATTTTCTCCTGAGTGGTAAGGTTTTCCCTTGTCCTTTCCCCCAAGGTTTAGGAATTGGCCTTTTGTGGCTATTGGTTCTTCTAGTTCATGCTCCGAGATCTGTTTGGTGCTGTCAGAAGCCGTGGGTGGAGGTTTGCAGCTCTCCCCCTTTGTTTATAAATGGCACATGCCCCCTAGTTCCCAAATTCAGTTTCCTTTGTAGGTTAGTGCTGGGCTTGGCCAAGAGCAGATGTGATTTTGGGGCCAGGCCAAAAATCCAGATGTAGAGTATGGCTCCTTTGTCAATAAGCCTGTACTGGACTCTGCTTTCTAGATGTTGGCTCTTTTCAGTGGAAAGTGAACAAACAGTGGTCTTGAGTCTCTTTTTGCATTGTTTTGATATGGCTGCTCCATAGAAGAAAGAGTTGTTCCTTCTCTAGTTACTCATCTCTTCTCCTCAGGGCATCTACATACCACTGATGTCACTTCCCCTACTTTGTCAAACGGAAAGAAAAGAAAAAAATCATAGAAGAAGAAAAGGCAAGGGACGGCAGTGGGAGGTGTTCACATAAATGAAAATGGAATTTCTCTTCTGGGAACTAAAGGTTGGATAACTATATTAATGGGTGGCTTTTAGTGTCTTCACCTTTGTCTTAATGAATAAATCATGACAGATGACCTCACCTCCTAGGAGTAAAGTGTTACATAATGACCAGTAGGCAAAGTGATTTCACTTGGGGATGCTTTTCACTTTTTCAGGTGAGAAGTGCTGTCTAATTCCCTGATTGTGTGGGTCCTGTGTCCCAGACTTCAGAGGTTACAGGCTTCAAGAGCATCTCCTTTTTGTGCGTGTTATATGATAGCAGAATTCTGCTCCTCTTTTTGAGAACTTTCTGCATTAACTTGTTTTCCTTTTATGTGACTTTGGATCGTGGACCAGTTGTATCTTAGGAAGGGGGAAAAGTGGACACAACCAATGGCAGTCAAATGGAGAACTCAGAACTCTGGGTGTTTGGCTTGGAGGACGCTTCAGAAGATGAGAGGGTTTATCCTAGTGCTGAGGATTTTCACGAGCAGCATCCTTAGTAGGAAACAGCTTTATGTCTTGTTTTCCATCTTTGCATTTGGCAGCACTGTCCTTGTAGTGCTTCAGGAATTGTTTTTGTTGTTCATGAATGATGACCACTTCTCCCCGGGATTGTGGCTGCCACAGCCAATGAGGTGGTAAGATTCTCAAAGAATATAGGAATGGTGTCTGTGGTTGAACTCAAAAGAGAAGTCAGTGGTTTGCCTCTGTCTTAAAAATGAAATCCACTTCTTAAGTTCATGGACAACTTATTTTCCTCATAAGATTTTTCCCAACTCAGTGTTTTATACTTTTGTACTTAATCATAAGTGCACTTTGTATTCATTGTAGGAAATAGAAGTACAGTGAAGAATAAAAGAAAAACAAAACAAAACAAACAACCCACTCAGGTAGCTACTATAATAAAAAAACAGAAAATAGCACAAGTTGGCAAGGGTTTAGTTAGAGAAATTGGGACTCATGTGCACTGTTGGTGGCAATGTGGAATGATGCAGCCATATTGGGAAGCTGTATGGCAGTTCCTTGAAAAATTGAAAATAGAATTATCTTATGACCTAGCAGTTCTACTCTGGCACCTAACCCAAAGAAGATATTTGCACACCTATGTTTATAGCAGCATTATTCATAATAACCAAAAGGTGGAAGCAATCCAAATATTCATTGATAGATGAATGGATGAACAAAATGTGGTATATACTTGCAATAAAATGTAATTCAGGTTAAAAAAGGAGGAAATTCTGACACATCACAACATGCATGCTCCTTGAAGACACTATATTAAGTAAAATAAGTCAGAGCCCAAGGACAAAGACTGTACGAGTCTTCTTCTTCTTCTTTTTTTTAAGATTTATTTATTCATGCATACAAGAATGGGGCACAGGCCAGAGTTGCAGGAGTTGAGAGGAGTCACCAGAGACATAGTGGGGAGCAGAACTGGCAGATTGAATGTGTATGAGTCTTCTTATATGAGGCACTGAGAGCTGTCAGATTCGGAGACAGAAGTAGAACAGTGGTTACCAAGGGCTGCAATGAGGGGAGAGTGGGGAGTGGTTTAATGTGTACAGAATTTCAGTTTTGCTAATTGAAAAAATTTATGCAACAATGTAAATACTCTTAATGCTACTGAACTGTATACTTAAAGATGGTAACAGATGTCTCTTTTACCATAATTAAAAATCAAAAAAAGAAAAGAAAAACAATCCCTCCAAGTCGTGCCTCCCGGAGGTGTTATTATTTTTGAGATGTTATTATTTTTGGACACATTTTCTTCCCAGACAAGATATATAGTCACTGTGGTGCTCACTTTGGTGGGTGAGGCTGCTAATCTTCTAAGAATATAGAATGAGGACTGCTAAATTGGCAGCTCTGAGGAGACCAGGATGGCCTTGTTAGATTTCGATGATATGCAGGCTGAGAGCAGACGGATGGAAAGAACAACCTTCTCTCTGCCCGCAGGTCTGGCTTAATGGCATCTGATCTTAGAATGAAGTTAAGGGACTTCCGGACTTGTGTTTTGACCTGGGAGTAACTAGGGTGTTGTCTTGGGCAAGTTGTTGCCTGTGGGCCTCAGTTTTCTCATATTAACATTGTTAATCATATTAACTGACTGGCCCTTACTTTCTGATTCAGTAACTTCAGTTTACAGTCATTTCTTAGAACAGAAATCAAAGCTGTCATTTTTACCTGATCAGGGACTGTGGACGAAGTCATCCAGTGGGCCCAGGGAGCAGCTCTGATTCCTCTAGAAATCACTGGAGTGAAATTTGATTGACATACTTCAGAACTTCAACATGGACTCTGCTGAGCTGGCATATTTAAGAATTGCAATCTGGGAGCACAGGCCACATTGGCTATACCATCAAACTTGTCAGTTATAGAAAAAGGTCTCGGGAATAGGTTTGTGTGACTCTGCTATTACTTCTAATGACACAGTCCCACCACTCCTGAGGTTTGAGTTTTGAGTTTTGGTTGGAGGAAAGCTTTGAAAATGCCTTAGATTATAGACTGTAAACAGAGAAGTAGGGGAGGCTGGCTTTGTTGTGGTTGAGCATAAAGAGAAGCATTGGTTTAAAGAGGAAGGAGGTCCTCCTCCAAATCATCTTCCTTTGATGCTTTTCCTTAACCCCTGATTGAGAATGTTTGTGTCGGTCCTTTTCCAAAGTGCATTCCAGGGTCAATAGCAGGGAAAAGATGCCTGCAGCTACTGTGGCAAAAGAGGGTGTGAGGGGGTGATCCCCACATACTCAGTAACTTCTGAAATAAAATTCCCTCCAAAATGGTGAGCAGCCGTTACATCAGAACTTAAGGAATAGTCTCTTGAGTTACATAACATCAATTAGATTATGCTACCAAGGCCATGTATTAAATTTTAACTTGTCACAGATACATTACATTAACACTTCACAGATCCACAGAGTAGCAGGTAGCTTTTGGGTGTTATTGAGAGGATAGGTGATTGTGTAGGACTTGATGACGCCCAGACAAAAATACTTCCTGAGATTTTTCTAGATTTAAGTTTAACTCTCATTGCAGGTGAAGGGTCTCTTACAAAATAAACTGAAAGTTTAGACTGTAGTTTTAAATCTGCGGTTTGGAATAGCTGATTTATGCCCATGAACCAGATATGACAGAGATTTTAAAAACCTTGGGAACCTTTTCATTTTGCAGTGACAGGCAATGCAAGCACTCTATTTTTAATTGGTCCCTTCTTTAAGTCAGGAGCTGAAATGTTATCATGCAAATCCCTCCTGGGTTGCATGGAAACTAATAAAATCACGAAGGTTTCTATTTGTACTCTATGAACACAGACTGTAATGAAACTGAAACAGCTATCTCCAGGGATGATGCTATTTAAATGCGAGGCAGGGCTTTAAAATGAGTTAATGGTGAAAAGAAGAACCAGCAAGTGAGATGTTTCCATTCTTTCTTCCCTTCCCAGCGTCTGTTCATCTTTGCTCCTCTTTGCTTCCTGACCTCAGAGAGAATTAATTTAAAACAGAGACCTGTATCTCTAATATATCCTGTCTATCACCTGCTTTGTAAAACAGCAGTTGCTTTTCAGACATTCTCTTTTAGCCTTTTCCTCTTCCTTCTCAGATTTGCATTGATCTCCACACTTAACCTGCTTTTATTTTGGTAAGTTTTTGCATGTGAACTGGAGTAACTGACTTCTTAGGGAAAATAATTACTAATAAACTTTTTTCGAGTAGTTACTATGCATCAAGCACCGTTTTAAGCTCCTTATGTTTATTATGTTGTTTAATTCTTAATCCTTTGGCGTATGAACTTTTTTAATCTCCACTTTACAGATTAGAAGACTGAGACAGAGAATAAAATTTTCTTTGATAACAAACTTTGTGTGCTTCTTATGTGTCTTTTAGTTTCTACGCTCTTTATTTGTATCCTCTCACTGAATTCTCAGAGTCTCCCAGTGAAGTAGGGGTATTGTCATCCTTACTTTACAGATTAGGAAACTGAGGCATGGAGCAGTTGGGTAACTTGCCCAGGTTGCACACTAGCACAGGGCAGAGTCAGGTTTAAACCTCGGCAGGTGGACGGCAGGGCCCAGGTCTTTAGCCCCTGCACTGGACAACAACGCTTACACTTGCTGTCGTGACAGTTCTGCCGAGCTCATCCCTGTCACAGGGTTAGGGAGACTGAGGACACTGACAGGCCTGAAACAAGGAGGTGGTTGATGAGACTTAAGCTCAAGAAGATCAGAGGATTCTGTAAGGGTACAAATGAACATTAAAAGTTATCTAATCCTTTTAATCTAAGTGTTGCTTCTCTTTGCTGAAAATTGGGATAATCACATTTTCTCTGTGATAACCAGGTATGCTGTGTGCAGTTGGGCAGGTTTGTCACTGCACAGCTCTAGGACTGCTATGAGAGGCACATCAGACAATACATATTGTGCTTTATGTCCTTTGGCATGTATACCACCACATCCCTGTGCTGGGGAAGAGGGGAGTGTGGAGGTGCAGAACAAATAATGGGGCATGTTTCTGAGTCTCAGTCTGCCTCCAAATTTTGAATAAAAATAGTGTTTTTATTATTAACACATATATAAGAGATATTAGGAGTAGGATGCAGAATTCAAGCATATTTTAAAAAACATGTGAGTTCTGTGTGTGTATGTATGTGCAAGTGTGCGTCCGCGCGTGCGTGTGTGTGTGTGTGTGTGTGTGTGTGTAGGCACATGCAGGACAGTATGGTGGAGAGGAAAAGCAGCCTTAGCATTACATAATGTACCTAAGTACCCTGATGTGAATGATGCCTTATTATTCCCACATGCTGTTTGCCCATATCTCAAACTCTGAAACTGTGTTGTTAAAGTCATGGGAGTTCTATGAAAAGCAAATAAATATATCTGAATTCCCTGATCTGATATAAATAAAGTACATTTTGGATGTTGGTGGGACATAGAATTTAATCTGCACACTCTGAAGAAGGTAGTGGTAACTCATTCAGTGGTTATGAATCTTTCCCTACCTTGGAAAGATCGATTCCTCGCTGCTCTCTACCTCTGTGGCCTGGAAATACATTATTTTATATTAAATGGATTTCTTTCTACACCATTGGGCATTGTGGCCTTGTCCCTGCTAAACCCCGTGTGTGGATATTTGGAAGCAGGAGATGAATTGGTAGGTTAGCAAATCTTTCTTACTGTCCTTTCCCTAGCTGGTGTAACACATCCTTTCTTCCCTGGTGATGCCAGCAGCAGCTCTGCACACTCCCAGGGGCCCCACTTCATGGACATGAGTGACACCCCTGGAATTGTGCAGTACACAGGCCATAAGTCCATGCGTGTGAATTTACTGGGCATCTAGTTGCAGTGACACAATAGTGCACATGAACAATTAAGAACCCAGTGTGAGGTCCACCATTCCGAATGGCCAGAGAAGTAGGAGAAACAGAAGGAACTTGAGATTCTGACAAGGTGGAGAATCCTGAGACTTGGCCGGAGAGGGCCAGGGAGAGCCCTGGGCCCAGCCCACAGGACGGAACAGCCTGTTTCTATGATCTAAGACCACTGTGTAACTCCTGACGTACCGTAGGAGGCATCCCAGGCCTCCACCTTGTTCTTAGCGTGAGCTATGGAGAAGAGCCAGGGTTTGTGCGCTGGTCTGTGTGTATCCCTAAGGCCTGTGTGTAGGACTAACAAGACTCCAAGGAATTAGAAATGGCTTCTCCTTGCCAGCTGTGCTATTTTTAGCTCCCTCCCACGCCCCTGTTGTCCCCAGGTGTTTGTCAGCAGAGCATACTGCACCTAAAATGGCAGGTGGAGCCTGGGCTAGTCTTATGGGCCACAGAGGTTTTGCTGCCGGGTGTGTCCCAGCCCAGTCTCTGAGGCTGGCAGGCTGCTGTGAGGAAGGTTGCGTAACTGACCTTTCTGCCAGTCATGGTGCCTGCTGGTTCTGGGTGAGGAGGTGGAGCCAGAGTAAACAGGTCCATGTCCGCTGCCCCTCCCTGAGCCTTGTGAGTCGGACCAACTCATGGGCCTGTAGACAAGCTGGCCCTCAGGAGCCGCTTTTGCTCTGGAGCTGCCTGGCCACCCCTGCAGGGCCCCCAGGTCATCCAGATGTGGTGGAAGATGGGCTGTGACCTTAGGGATGGCCCACTCCTTCCCTTCCAACCCTCTACTTTGCTTCTCCCATCCCTCAAGGCTGAACTCATTTGCTGGGAAGTTCACCTCCCTACACCTTCTTCAGTGACCTGAGCCGAGTCTTGCTTTCTCTGTTCTCTTCATCCCGTGCGGGGGTCATCCATCTGACACCCCTTGAACAGGGCCAGGACTTTTCCTTCTGTGATCCCTGTGTCTGCATGTGGCCCTGCAGAGTGGATGGAAGTGTCACCCAAACAGTGACAGCATAGTAGTTAGTCTTCCAAAAAGGCCTCAGTGAACCACAGCTCCTGATATTCATGCTCTTGGGTGGCGCGTCTCTTGATTCAGGGCTGACTCTGCAACATGCTTGTGAGCAGTACAAAGTGACTGGAGTGACCCTGACTTCTGAGATGAGGTTGGAAGACACTTGCAGCTTCCTTCTGGGTCTCTTGGAGCGCTGCCTTCTGGGAATCCAGCCACCATGTAGAAATGTTACCTGGAGCCCACCATGCTGCAAGAAGTTCAGACCACATGGGGAGGCCCTGGAGGATGATTTGCTCATGTGGGGACTCCTCAAGAAGCACCGAGCACCAGGCATGGCAGGGAGAGACCGTCTTAGAATTGCTCCTCCAACATCAGCTGATACAAATCAGAGATGGACCAACCTGCTAAGCCCTTCCTGAATTCCTGACTTAAAATAGTCATAAGCAAAATAAAATGATTGTTTCAAGCCAATATGTTTTGGGGTGATTGATGACTGCAACAAATATGTCTGGTAACTCTCCCACAAGATCCAGTTCTTGTTCTTTCTGTAGGTTCCTCTTCGCCTCTCTTCTCAAGTGATCTATACTCAGCTCTACAGGATTTACTGCATTTCATTAAACTTTTAGTTTTTATACCTCTGGGCCTTTCACACAGCTGCCCACTCTGCCTGGAATTCTCTTTCCTTGTCCATTCTCCTATTCTTAGCAGATTCCTATTTACCCTGTGATGTGCTGACAATTGTCTAATAACTGGATCTCTAGGAAAACCCCACTTAACAGCATGTGTCAGTTTTCATGGTGTAGATGCTCCCACTGTGGCTGATTTCAGAATACCTAGATGTCACAGAACACAGAGGCAGGTGTCGGTATTATCCACATTTTGCAGATGTGGGAACTGAGACTCAGAGAGGTGCAGCCACTTTCCTAGGTTAGTTCCGGGCAGATGTGAATTCTGGTCTGCTTTGCCTCTTTCTATTGCACCACACTGGTCTCGTGAAGGAACTGCCGCTGACTGTGAGCTCAGGTAGTACTGCTGCCTACTGTGTTGTTTCTTCTAGTCTTCCTTCCATCCCTTCTCTTGAATTGCTGCCAGCTCTTCGTCGTGTCGAGCACACCTAACAAGTCACAACTGCTAACCTATCTGTGATGGTTTCTAGACTCTGTAGCGCATGCATTGGGCATAGGAGCATGAGCCAATAGGGTCTCGTGAGTCCTTCCTAAGACTTGACTAATTATGTCAGACTGGACCAGCAAGCAACCACAGTAGGTGTGTGGCATAATACAGAAATTTACATCTTGTTCCTATAAAGTACCTTTGATAATGTGTTAAGTGTGTGTGTGTGGGAAGCAGTTGGCGACTTGTGCCATGTACTCATTCAGGGACTTGAACGCCTTATATCTGTTGACTTGCCATCTTCTAGGGGCCTCTAAGGTCTCTGCTGAATCCTCATCTGGCTGATGGGGAATGGGAAGTGAGCATCACGAAGGGTAGCTTTGTGAGAGTGGTTCTGGAAGTCGTTCTGCCCACACAGTCCATTGGCCAGAATTTAGTCACATGGTACTTAACTGCAGGGGATCCTGGGAAGCAGAGCAGTGCACACAGGAGGAGCAATGAGTGGGTTTGGAAAATACCCAAACTGCGGGGGGACTCTGAAGGCCCCCTCTGGGGGAAAATTGGAGTGAGGGTTTTTGCCATTCATAGCTAGCTCTTCCATAATCATTGGTTCTGTGAGCCAATAAGAGCACTGGATGTCTACTTCTAGGTGTTACATACGGGCGAGGGTCTCTCCATGCTTTATCACATGGAATCCTTTGGTGAGCCTATGGAGTAGGCATTATTTTCATTCTGTTCATTTTACAGGTGAGCAGAAGCAAGCTGAGGCTGCGTAGGTGTTGGCACTTGCCCAGTAAGCATCATTGAAAGAAGTGGTGAAACTCTGTTCAAACCCAGGATTTTCTGGCTTCAGAGTGGTGACTCTTAGCCATTTCCTGTGCTGCTCTGAGGCTCCCTTAACCTTCCACCTTCTGTCCCTGTCTTCAGAGAAAGGCATTGTGACTGTCGCCAGCTGCCACTGCCCCTTTGTCGCTCTAGCAGTGGCAGCAGTGTGACCATGGTGGTCGGCACTGTGATGTGGAAGCATGCGCGCCTCTTGGCTCTCTCTTGCTTTGAATATTACCTTGAGTGATTCTTCTAGGACATCAGGAGCTTAAGGAGCCTGCATGGCAGAGATTGGTTTCCAGGCCCTCCTGTTCTTCCTGTGGTGAAGAGCTTCATTTGCCCTTGGAAAAGTCACTTTAGCCATTCCAGCCAGGCTAGATTTCATGTGTTAACAGAGTGAGTTCAAGAGTTCACTGTTGAGACAACGGGGGATCGAAGGTGAAGAATATGACTGTTCTTCTAAAATCCAGTGGACCAGAACATACGTGTCTAAGTGAACATCATCACTCATTCTCATCAGTCTAGTGTCTCGTCAAGAGCCGGCCCTCTCCATAATGGCTGCTGGTGCTTAGATCACCGTTCTGCTGACTCAGAACTTTGGCAAGTTCCGTAATTTCTCTGTATGCTCACCTGCAAAGTGGGACTAATCACTGTAACCACTTCATGGGACTGTTAGAGTAGCACCGGATGCAGACCAAGTGCCTCTACAGATGTGTTATCACTGGGAGTTCATTTTGGTTACCTGTGGGGGACCGACTTGTCCCCTAACAGGCACTGTGACAGTACCTCCTGGGGGTCACTCTGTCTTCTGTAACTCCCCAGTCTTGTCCACCAGCTTCCAGGGGGATGATTGTTATTCTGTCCCCCTGCCAAAGGCCTGCAACTGTGTGTCCATTTTTGCATCCATAGTGCTGGGGGCAGTTGGGGGCCCTCGCAAGAGTAGCCTAGACGCTGTCCTCATTTGAGGGTTCTGAGAGCACAGGGACTTTTTAATGTTCATCTGTGTTTCCATAGTAACCTACAACTTCCTGAGGGCTCACAAAATGCTTTCAAATAAATGAGGAACTGAAAGAAAGAATGGTCTCAACTCTACTTGAAAACCGAGGATCTCTCCTCGATAGCACTGATGTATTCTTTCGACTGTGACGTCTCTCTGCGTTTGAGAGTCAATTTGATTTTAGGAAACTGTCCTAGATAGCTTGCAGGCGAACATAATGAAAATAAGAGGAAGCCAACATAGGTAAGGTATTTCCCATCTTTCAAATGTGTAATTATAAAGCATTGAGTCTGAAGGTCCTGGGTGGCATGGAAGAGACCTCTAGGGGATTACCAGCGGAATTTCAGAAATATTTTGAGTTTTGGCAACATTGGACTAAATGTGTTTTTCCCTTTCCCCACTGCAGAGGGGCTGCTCTCATTTTGAATGTTAACTTTGGTCTCTTAAATTCAGACTTGCGAATTTTACAGCCTGGCCCTGGACTTGGAGAGAGGGCGGACTTGAGTCCCAGCTCTATCTTGAGCTAATTCCGTGGCTTTGAACCATTTACTTGACCTCCACAAAGTCTCTCTCTTCACGGGTAGAGGTGAAGATACCTGCCAGGTGGGGCTTTGTTGGGTTAAATGAACCGACTGCCGTGAGCACGTGCACTTGTAGCGATTGGCTCCTGTTCTGAGGGGTTGGCCTTGTCTTGGCCTCTCTCCACCAGTGGCTGTGGTGAGGAGGCCACAGAGAGGGAGCACGGCACGGGGACCAGCAGTGAGCACCAAGATAGCCACCAGAGAGGTAGCGACTTGTCCTCGGGGGCCCTCCATTTGGACGCAGAGTTTAGGGTAAAAGGAAAATGGGATCCGAACTGCTCCCTCCCCCTACCTCTGCATCCGCCTTCCTCACCACCGTAAAAGGAAAGGGAGGAAACAGGTGAGGCGCTGGAAGGGTTTTGGAAGAAAGGAAGACTTGTGACGGATGAGAGACCTCACTTTAAAAGCTCTGCTTTTAAATCAAACAGGAGGGCTCAGCTTGCCCACCTGTAAGTGAAGATGGAGGTACGTCCTGGGGTCCCGGAGGATTCTAAAGGCCCCTGTGTTTTTCAGAATTTGGATTTTGCTCCGAAGTGTTCTGCTTGGCACCGCCCGCCTTCCTCAACTTCAGGCAGGTGGAGACAACAGCAGAGGGCATGGTGGGGAGGGGCGTGCTGGAGAGCCGGGCAGGCACTGCGCCCAGAGGCAGAGGTCTGTGAGGAGGCCTTGAGTCTGGTGGGCCCACCTGTCTTCTGTCCTGGGCTGCCTCCCAGTCCTTCGAGGGCCTCAGGCACCTGGTGAGCTGTGAATAGGATAAGATACCCCCTGCAGGGCCTTTTGGGCTATAAGGTCCAAGAAGGCCCTTCTTGCAGCCCTGTGGACTTGCTGGTTATTTGACAGTTCCCCCACGTCGGAAGATGTGAGACTGCTGCACAGAGGCAGGCCAGGTGCCTGTTTGAAGTTTTACGTCACATCTGGTATTTGAGACTTTTTCCACTCTGGGGATTATGTGTTCTGAGGCACCAAAAACATCTTTCTGTACCCTGCCCTCCTCCAGGAAGACTTCCTGATCGTCTTTCTTTCCCACCGCCCACCGCCCTCTCAGCTCAAGTTTATTCTGCCCAGTTGCTCAGTTAAGCAAATATTTTGCACATTGGCAGCTTGTCCCAAGCGGGCCTGACTGTGCAGAGGATCCCGGGGGCTTCATGTGGCACTGCCTTGGGGGAGGCCAACAGTTGAGTTTGGACTGCTGAGGCTGGACAAGGCTTCTCCTCCCTCTGCTTGTGTGGTGAGGTAAAAAGCCTTGGGATTCAGGCCATGACGACCTGGACTCAGCTCTGCCTTCCGTGCCAACAGGCTGTGAGCTCTCAGGGTGAACTGTCTACTCTCCTCAAGTCTCAGCTTCCCTTGTCCACAGGATGAAGACCTCAGAGAAAGTTCTGCCTAGCACGTGAGAGATGCTTGTCGCTCCCATTTTTGAAAAAGTGGTAGAATAATGTCCTATTGTTTTCCCAGCTCCTTATTTATTTTTTAAAATAATGAATAATGTCTTTTAGTAGAAGCGGGTTATTCCAGCAGCCCACCATTGTGCTGACCTTACCGGGCGTGCTGTGTTGAGTGGGGGGATGCAGGTGAGACCCAGGAATTCCATGTTGCTTCCCTTGCTTAGTCCTCCAGCTAGATTGTAAGCTCCTAACGCTGGATCCTTCAAGATCTGGCACATTCTGGGTTGTGGGCTTCATTTAGCTCAGTATCCCAGGAACTAAGCCCCTGGCATGACTCAAGACGGGTGCTCGGTAGGCCCTGGGTGAATGAATGAACACATGGGAATTCAACACAGTCTTACAGATGAATTCATTGATATTCTACACGGCTTACATTTCTATTTCAGTTGCTTCTTAACCACGGAGGGTATTTATCTCTGGAAGCCACGGTGTAGCCCTGCAGTCTCCCTTAGCAGTTTGTGGGCTCTGCGGGGATGAGAAGCCCACCCAGGCTGGGTAGTGGTAGGGCGTGCCTGCCTAGGGATGGCCTACAAAGGTAGCCTCTCCCCACTCTGTCTGTGGCTTGGCACAGGGCTTCCAAAGCACGTCCTGCCCAACTTCCTCAGAAGAAAGGGTGTTTGTCTGCTCTGTGTGTATTTTGGATGGCAGCTCCTCGCCAGCAGTCTGTGCCTATGCTTGATAAAATGACACATTCGTTCTTTGCTCCCCCACCCCACCCGACTCCGTCTCCTTTTATTCCCTGTGTGAAGGGGCCTCTGTCAGGCCAACCACCAGCCATGGTGAGAGGAGCCAAGTTCCTCATCACATCAAGCTGAACCGAAGTGCCGCAAATTGGACGGAGGAGGCAGTTTTAGCTCAAATGCAAACATCCTGTCAGAGACCAGAATGATTATAGTTTTTGCTGCACACGGGAAATAGCATTGAGGTGAATCTTGGCGTCTGTTTACTGCTAATTAACCCCTCAGTGCACACCCGCGGGGTCAGGCCTGTAGGCCGCTGCGCCTGCTCTGAGGAAGGCCCCCAGGTTGTCAGACTCACCAGGCCCAAGTGCCTCCCTGGGCCTCCTGCTTTGCTTGTTACCCCACTGGGTCTGATTTTAGATGAAAACATTTTCACATCAGACAGCTTCGCGCTTTTGAACGAGGCACAGAGCCCAGGGCTGGGGGCTGATCAGCTCTAGTCAACCAGGGTTTTCTGGGCTCCTGTCAGCTCCTGTGCTGTGACTTGGGGTGCTGGGACAGGGGAACTGCCATCCACTGGGTGCTTGAACTGCATCATATTCTGAACGGGCCACTTTGCATCTTAACTGGCAATCTTTTTTTTTTAAGGTGTAAAACTTGATGATTTAAAAAAATAAAAATAATTGTGGGGCTATGTTTGTACCCCCATATATGTGCACATGTTCTACTTGTCCTTACCTAACCCCCTGTGTCAGTGCCCCACTACCTCCCTCTTCCATTCTTCCTCCCTCCTCCCTATTCCCTCTGGTATCAGTAAATTCTTTCCAAGACTTGTACCTGCGGTATTTTGCCTGTGTATGTGTTTTGGTTATTTATTTTCCACAGGTGAGTGAAATCAACTGACATCTGTCTTTTACTTTTTGTCTTATTTCATTTAACATAATCACCTCAGGTTCTGTCCATTTTGGTCCAAAAGGCATTGTTTCATCTTTATTAATACAAGCTGGTAATATCCTCATAGTATTCCTGACAAGCAGGTGTAATTCAAGAGCTGAGTGTCAGAGAAGTTAAGTACTATTCTCTGGGTCACACAGACCTCCTAGGAGGTGGAAGACCCAGAACTTGGGGACCTACAGCCCTTTGTGTGGGTGAGGGCTCCAGACGTAATTCACTCCTGCAGTAAGTAATTATTAAGTGCTTTTTGTATGCTTCTGCATAGTGCAGGTCTAGAAATGAATGAGCCCCAGCTTTGTCTTTCCTGGAGCAAATAGTGTGAAGGAAGGAACTCTTCCCCTTCATTGTCTTGTGCTGAGGCCAGGAGCTGCGTGTGGGGGGAGGAGGGAAGGAGACTTGGGGGAGGATGGGTGGCCAAATCAGGAGCCGGGTGTGGAGGCAGGGACTCATTCTCCTCTGGGAATGTCACACTGGACACATGCTTTGAAAGATGAGGTGGAATCTCCCAGTTCTCTGACTTTCATTTTTCCACTGGGAGCTACAACACATACAGGGTGTGAATAGATCATTCAAGTACAGGCTGGTGGGTTTTTACATATGTATGCACCCTCGTAACTGCCAGCTCTCGGAGGCCAGAACCCCACGTTACTGTCTATGTTCACGCAGAGTGATGAGATGCGGCCTGCGAGTGCTCTGAGGAATTCAGGGGAAATGGAGCTCGTGAACCTCCACAAATCCAGCTTCCATCATAAGGGGAAGGAAGATGAATATTCATGGATCCTGATCTCTTTTTGCATCATTTACATTTTGCTTTCTCTGGAGCTGAGACTCTCCACCTGCCCCTGGGTTCTGAAGAATGATTACTTTGTGCATCACATTCCTATTGCAATAGGAAGCAAAAAGAGGACAAGAAAAGACATCGAGGGGAGGAGGAATGGATGGGGCTCCTTGCGTCACACGGCCTGGACTGTGTCTGGGCTTTGGCCCTGCACGTGGAATGTGTGTGTATTGTCTGGGGCTTGTGGGAGCAAGGCCGGGTGCTGGGCTCTCAAGTGCTGTTTCCTCCATCCACTCTTGATGGGAGTGGATTTGGACTGGGGTAGGCTCCTGTGTGGGAGCTAGGAGACATCAGAGACATCAGGCTCCTGTCTCTTTCTTCCTCAAGCCCTGTCGCTTCCATTGTGGAATTATTCAAATCACGTAACTGGGCAGATACATGCTTTACTGTTTTGTGGACTTGATCTTGCCTCCCAGATTCGATTATAAACTTATCTGTCAGTTTGTAATCACAGTGTCCTGGCTCTTCTCTTACCTTCTCCCTCTAGCCTACGAGTGTTGTCTGAGCACACAGTAAATCATACCAACAATGCTTGCTGTGTGCAGTGATTTAGGGTCTTTGGTGAAGTTGTCTGGGGCTTGCCATTGCAGGGACATCAAATTGGATTTAGTTGGAAGTCAACAGTTTCATCTTTAGACATCTGGGTAAATGTTGACCTTAGTGAATAGCATAGGAGAGATTTTGAAAATCTCCGAAGAGCTGATAACATAGTGCGAACTTGCTGTGTTCCAGGCCCAGAGTGAAGGGCTTTACCTGTCTGCACCAGATATGGTGCACTTTGATTGCAAATAGCAGCAGTGCTGAGTTTAATGTACTTAAACATTAATGGAACTCTGCTGGCTCACAGAAAGGGAGTGTGGCTTCAGGTGAGGTGTGACCCGTTGTTCAGTGATATCTTAGAAGATGGGGTTTCTTTTTGTCTTTCCAATCTGCCTTCCTTACCATTGGCCCCATCCTGAGGCTCGTTTGCCTCTGGGTTCTAAGATGTCTGCACCGCTCCGGAGGGTACCATGTGAACGTGTTATGCTCACGCTTGGCGGCATTCCTCCTGAGCGTCACCCTGATCGGACCGACTGAGGCCAGGGGTCTGGGCAATGTCTTTAGGTGGTCACAGAGCTGCAGGATTTGGCATGGGAGAGCTTAGAGAGCCATAGCACCCTCTTCAGGGTATAGGGCACCAGGAGAGAAGACAACATGAATTATTCTACAGATCTGGAGGTCACACATGTGTAATTGGGCTCACTGGGCTAAAGCCAAGGCCTGTGTGACTGGTTCCTTGTGGAGGCTTGAAGGGAAGACTCTGTTTCCTTGCGTTCGCGGCGTCTAGTGGCCACCTGTGTTCCTTGTCGGCCACCTTCTCTTCGTTGTCCAAGTGCGTGACTGCCATTCGTGTCCTCCATCCCCTTCCTTGCCTTCTCTCCTGGAGGCAGATCTCTAGTGATCACGCCTAGCGCCCACCTGGTGCACCCAGGATCCCCTCCCCTCCTTCACTTCATCACATCTGCACAGCCCTTTTGCCACACGAGGAGCAGCCACAGGTTCCGGGAAGAAGCTAGTGGACATCAGGGGGGCCCCACTGCAGTCAGCACTTGCACAGTGTGTAAGTGGACAGCGTTTTTAAGGGAGTGTGAAGGTAGGAGAGTCAAAGAACCGTGCCCAGCAGCACCTTGAAAACAGGTCTGCCACGGAGCAGCTCTTCCTCCTCCTCGGCAGCTTGTGGCCCCCGTCTCACTGCTGGTCGAGGTGTGGTTGTTTCCTCAGAGTCTCAGAAGCATCCTACTCACACCCTTTCCTGACTCCTGGCTCCTCTCTCACCCCATTGTTCTTTCTGCCTAGTTTTCATGTCTGATAAACCCTGTAGGTATTTCTCGACAGATCGCCTGAAGAGGTGTCCCGAGCCCTCTGTAGCACGCCTCACTTCTGCCTGGTGGGGTAGGAGAGTGAGAACCCCAGGCCCGGCCAGGGTGATTTATTGGTGGCAGTGCCAGGGGAGGGAGACTTGAGTCAGGGCACTGTCCAGGGCCAGCTGCTGGTCAGGACTCAGCTCTCTGGGTGGGCGACTTCCCCAGAAGTGTGTCCGGGTGGCCCCAGATGACTGAGATGTCTGTTTGCAGTTTGTTGGCTGAACATGTAAACCCCTGACAGCTCAGCCCACTCCAGGAAGGGTGGTCTCCACATCACCAAGGGAGACCCCGTGAGGGCAGGTGCTGCCTGCTCAGCTCCTCTCAGCTTGGGGTCCCCAGGAAGGGCTGAGCAAGGAGGGAACTGTCAGACACAAGCATGTTTTCTTGACTCCAGGGAGGAGTTTTGAAGCCCCTCTGAGGCCTGTAGTTTTGGGCCCATTCC
This sequence comes from Galemys pyrenaicus, assembly GCA_019455555.1. Taxonomy (NCBI): domain Eukaryota; kingdom Metazoa; phylum Chordata; class Mammalia; order Eulipotyphla; family Talpidae; genus Galemys; species Galemys pyrenaicus. The sequence goes on along the minus strand of JAGFMF010011457.1, from coordinate 885,216 downwards.
CTCCTTCCAGACAAGTGGAAGTAGAATTTGGGCCAGGGCTGGGTGGTCCTAAACGTAGAGGTAGCGTGGCTTTTCGGCAGCTTCACCTGCAAAGGGACCTGCAAGGGACCAGGGCAGAGGAGGCCGGAGGAGGAAGGGGCTCTGAGTGAAGGGAAGACAGGGGAGCTGAGGATCGTGCGCAGCCGTGAGCATGGTAGCAAGACTGGGCCCATGGTGGCCGGTGGACGTGTGTGTGGCCCTAAGAGGCCAGGTGGTGTGGGGAGGAGTGGGGATTGAGTAGTTGTGTGACCTTGGACAAGTTGCATATCCTCCATGAATCTCTGTTTTCTGTAAAATGGACACCCCCTCGTAGAGTGTACCAACACAGTGCGCTAAGTACATAGCATTTGGGAAGTACCTGCTACTTGTGAGCTGTTCCGGCTCTCATTTCTATGCGTTGGATGGCCGAGGGCCTGCAAGCCTGGCCTGGGACATGGAAAAGCTCTTCAGAAAAGGGAAAAGGAGATGGTGCCGGCCCCATCTCCCTCAGCCATGACTGAGTGTGTGTGGGGTGCTTGGGGTTCTCTCCCCTGGGACACCACAGGGGCCTATCCCAGAGATGAGGGAAACCTGAATGTCTGGTGGCAGGAGGGCACTTCGCAGGGGACTGCAAGGCCCTCGGCCCCTCCTAGTACCCCCTAACTGCTCGTCACCAGCCCCTCCAAGAGCACCTGAGAAAGAGGGAGGTGGGCCAAGCCTGTTTTGTAGAAGACAGACTCAACTTGAAGTCCAATGCGACACCTCATAGTCGTGCAACTTCTCAGGGTCTCAGCTTCCCGCTGAGAGATGGGAGTCACGCTGACCTGCCGGGGCACATTTAGACTTTGCAGCAAAGAAGGGTACCACACATACACAATTCTTCTCGGCTCTTTGCTGCATTATCCACTTGACCTCCTTCAAAGAGGGCATCTGGCACAGCCCTGCTGGTGGTGAGGCCTCAGGGGAGCGCCTTTTCTTCCAGGTGGCCTACCTCGTGTTCCTGAGATGGGGCTGTAGCTGGGTGGGGCTTCTGGGTGGGAGAGCCCTCCACGCTGCACGGCAGCCTGGCAGCTGGCTTCTTTGCCCTGGCCGTTGGAGTGTCTGTCGTTAGAATTGTGGGGTTTTATGGCTGTTCCTTTGTGTTCAGCCTTGCAGCCGTTTTATGGGTCACAATGTTCTTGGAACCACACCTCAAGACTTTTCCAGGCCTTTGAGATCTCCCCGTGTCATTGTGGGCCACAGTGGCATACGGCGGGCACCCCGAGGACTGAGGAAGCACACGGCTGGGGAGGGCCAAGGCAGTGAAGTCAGGACCCAGAGGCCCTCACCGAGAAGACATGACTTTCTAGTTGCTCATCTCTGATGGGGGTCATCTGCTAATTTTCAAAAAAGGAAGTTACGTGGTGTCTCCGCTCCAGTGATAAGTTAAATCACAAATGACCTGAAGAGAATTTGGTAACTTTACAAAACTAATAAATACCATGCTGCTGATTGTTTTTTTTAAAAAAGGCTTATTTTATTTTTATTTTTTCCAGTTCCTCTTCCCTGTTCCTGACAAGTCAGGCTTTTCTGTGCCCATACGGGTTTTACAGGAGATTCTTGGGTATCAGCTGTTAAAGGCATGGGCTCAGGGGCAGACAGATTTTTGGTTTGAGTCAGTCGTTTTCATTTCACCTGGGTGAACTGGAGGAGCACTGTGAGCATTTACTTCTGGGGACCAGGAGGGGTCAACGTCCTGCTGTGTGTGGGGCGTGTCCGGGATACTGAAGAGATGCCTGGTCCCCGGCTGCCAGTGGCTTCCCTGGGAGACGTTGTCAGTGGGTCTGCTATTATATATATATATAAAATGTATTATATATACATTACATAATAATATTAATAATTATTGATTATATTAATAATAAATATACTATATATTATTATATAGTAATATGCTTATATTATAATAATACCTGCTATTTATTGCACACTCTCTATGTGTCAGGCACTGTTGTAAGAGCTTCAGAGCAATGCTGTGAGGTCTGCAGATGTCACTGCCCTCATTTTAGAAAAAGTGAAGTGAGGTCAAGTAGTTCGTCCATGTCACACCGGTCGGCAGTGCTGAGAGCAAACCCGGGCGACCTGACACAAGGTCTACACTCATGGCCGCCAAACTGTTGCTCCTGAGGTTGTTTTGTCTCCAAAGGACTTGTCTTCTATTTGAGGATCTGGCAGCTCTGGGGGGCTGTGAGGCGGGGGTGGGGAGGGGCTGTGGAAGGCCCCAGAAGGTGGCACTTCTTGCTGCTTAATGGAGGGCATGTGAGCTCAGGCTGACTTATTGCCCTTATTGCCAGCCACCCCCAAGCCCCACCTTTTTACTCTATCCTCTAAACACAGGTGAGGACCCCACAGGGTTGGGGGGGCACCACCACCAAATGGGTCTGTCTCCCACCCCTCCTCTTGAACACGTGCTTGGACCCTGTTCTCCTGAAGGGACACAGCACGTGTCTGCATGTTTGGTTCAGGCCCCAAACCACATTCTTGAAGCGGGAAGTCAGGAGGAAGTCGAGCTCAGCTTCATGGAAGTGCTTGCTCAGTCTAGGACTCCTTGCTGCCCGCCCGTGGGAATCCACGCTCAAGTGGTGGTGGGAGGGGAAGCAAGGAACACTGAAGGAAGCCCAGAGCGAGGCTGGCCCTGCAGGGACCTCTGAGAACGCTGGCACCACAAATACCAGGGCCTGTTGCTTTATTTTTAGCAGTATGCGGGGCCCCAAGGGCAACAGGGGGATGTGGGAATCCTATTTTTTGCTCTGTCTTGCTAGTGGAACCTCTAGCAGTTTTTATGCCTGATTGTTTTCCTGAGAAGTCCATTGTGTCTCCGACCCCAAACTGTGTTTTTCCTTCGACGCAGTGTGGAGGGACACAGCTGATGGTGTCGACCTACTGTCAGGCCTGCAGTCTCCCTTCCTACAGTGCAGCATCATGAGAGGAAGATGGCAAGTCTCTGGTTTCTTATCTTCCTCTTCCTGGGCTTTCTCTTCCTCTTCCTTCTTAAAGCAGCCTGCTTCTCTTCCAGGTCAATGACTATTCCCAGAGGTGTTTCCGGGCAAAGCTCTAGGAATGTTTCTGTGTGTGCCTGGGAGGCTTTGAGCCCTTGAGTCCTTGGAAGGGGTGAGGGTGGTCTCCTGGCAGGAGAGACGTGTCTAGGGCTGGACATGGGCAAGGAGACATGTGGGGTATCGGTCCCCCTGCTGCAGAACCACCAGAAAGGCCAAGGATGAGGGCCTGTGCATGCAAAGGAGTGTTGAGATGGGGGCAAGGAAGCACTTCTTAACTGTACCCTCATATTCTCCCTCATCCAAAATATTTTTTTTTAAAGACTTTTCAAGTTTATGCAGACAAGAGCAGGGGTACAGGCCAGAGGTGCGGGAGGTGAGAGGATTCACCAGATACAGAGTGGGGAGCAGAACAGGCAGATGGACTGAAATACACTGCTGAGAGGAGCAGCAGGCGAAGCAGGAGAGGTCTGCTGCGCCATGTGGGTCCCCTCCCTGGCCAAAGATTGAACTTACACTGCTGTGCTGCGGATGCTTCATAGTACTCAACCCGCTGCACCATCAGGGAGCCCCCCCCAAGTTTTTTTTCAATAACAGCTTTATTGAACTGTCACCCAGTACCATAAAATTTACCTTTAATATATATATAAATAATATATATTAAAATAATTTTAGTCTAGTCACAGAGTTGTGCAATCACTACTACTAAATTCCAGAACACTTGTATCACCCCTCTAAAAGCCCCCTACCACCATAGCACCCGTGAACTGTCACCGTATTCGCTTATGCTCTTCTCTCCCATTTCATCATCCCCTGCCCCATTCCCCTCCCTTGCTGTATGCCTCAGATCCATGGTCAGCTTGCTAGTTTTGTCTTTTTCATTACTTTTTGTTCATTTTCTCTAGAACTAGGGGTCTACACCTGAGGGGAGAAATCAATTACTGTACAAAAATGAACAATGGCGTCAGTAAAAAAATAAACTAGATGTGCAAGGGAAAATAAAAGCCCCTTTCTTCTGAGCAGTCACATCCCACTGACCCCTCCCCCAGCCCGGGCAACAACCAGACTGTGTTTGGTCTCTCTGATTTGCCTGATCTGTTTCTTATCAGTGCGATGTTATATCACGTGACCCCTCTGACCTCCTTGTCCTGCTGCAGTCCTGAGCTTCTGTTCTTTTCTCTGAGCACTTTGATCTACAGCAGGCACACAAGTGATCAATCTCGAAAAGCTAGGCTTTCCATGACGACTGTCTCCCACAGCCCAGGCTTCAGTGCCCAGTAGAGATGGGAGGTCTGGGGTGTCTGTCTTCAGATTTTGTTGTTGACCATTAGTGAATTTCGTATGCCTTGAAGGTTGGAATACAATCTTCAAGAAGGCCCTGCCCAGCAAGTGGGGTGGTGAATGTGTAAAGGATAACCCCATTCGCAGTGCCCTTTGGTGTAGTATAATATTGACGGGAGAAGCAAGATTAGTTGGTCAGGTTTTTTTTATGGATCTTTTTGTGCACAAAGGAACAAGGGCTGATCAGAACCCAGCATTACCTGGACCTAAACTTTAGCATGGTCTGAGTCATCTGCTTTGGCCTTTGGTCCAAACAATTTGCTACATCTTTTGACCAGGTTGACCTTGGCTAAGTTCTGGAAGGCCATGAGGTTGCCTTGAGGTCCATATAGTTTCTGGTTGGGTCACTGGTAACTAAATTGGCCTCGATTGCTTATCAAGGTCCATGGTGATGAGCTCTGATGATAAACAGACTATTGGAACTAGACTGTGGTCTCCAAAATGCTGTTTGTTTTGGAACCAGATACAGAAGCCACTTCACCTTGGCACTGGCAGGCAGGAGTATGCTACCTATAGATGTTTTGGTTGCTAGATTATAAAAGAAAGCAAATGTGTATCAAGAGTATAAAGGTTAATTGGAGGGAGCGTTTTCTCCTGGTGGCCTCGCTTATGTTTGGTTTGCCAAATCATGCTTCCTCATTCATATCACCCAACATTTATGGAATGCTCATCACACACTCATCAGCATTACAGATTTGGATTTGAATGCAGCTTTTATTGTTTCTCTACTCTTTGACGAAAATTTTAATATTGCCCTTCTTTTCACTCCTGAGACTTTGCTTGGGGTGGACGTAATGATGGTCCCTGGTGTCCTTGGACTTGAGTGTGTGGGTCCAGCTGTGGGACCTTGGGCAGAACTTTCTCACGTGTGCTTCAGTAACCTTCTCTGTCTCCCAGAGGCAGGAAGCTTAGATGAGGTCATGTTTCTGAATATATTTTGAAAAGGTGGAAAGGCCTGGCCATTAAGCCACGCAGCCAGACTGTCCTGTGAATGAAGGGCTAAGGTGAAGTCTCCTTTGTTGCTCAGATGAGGAAATTGCCTTTGCTCAGCAGGAGGGACCTTTGACCATCTCAATCTAGGGAGAATCACTAAGTGCCCATTATGTGGCTGTTGCTGTGTCTGGCAGTTTAACAAGTGCTTTCAAGCCCCGTGGCGGGGACGGCGTGTAGTATGGCGGGAGCAGGACTGCTGCAGAAACGCTGGACTCCTGTCGAGTCTGCTACCGTGCACAAGGGGTATGTGTGTTTTGTGGCAACATCTCTGTGTTTCCTAGTGCCTGAAAGGCCATTGTGAGGACAAATGTGCAGAAGTTTGTACTGTGTTTGGAAATGCTCCATGGATTCTACTTCCTGCTAGTCCCTCCAGACTGCTGCTGCCTCCTCGCCTTTCTCCTTCACTTCTTCTTTTTCCTTTTGATTGGCCTGTTACTCTCATTGTTCACATGAGGGCCTGATTGGAGCTCTTCATCTCAAGTAGGAAGATTCTCTGTAACAACACATGGCGTGGGGGGGCGGGGGGAGAGGGTATCCCTGCTTCTATTTAAATAAGCCTCCAAGTGGCGTGCTGACCGTCCGCCCATTTTAAAATAGCTTCACATGAATCTAAGAATGCACAGGTGAATGGTAAAGTATTTGCATGCGAACGATGTGCTGTTCTCCTTGAGGTATGGGCAGTGCCTGCCCCACAGCATAAGCTTGGTGATTTTTCCTGACCCATAGAGGTGGGCTGTAGTGAGCTTTTTCTCCTGACTTGATATCCCCTTATGTAGGTGAAGGCCCCCTGAGCATTTCAGATGGAGATGACAGAGATCAGCCCAGGGAGGTGTGGCATCAGAGGAGGGAGGACCATCAGGACAGCTCTGAAAGCGGAGTGTTATTCCTAGTACATAAACACGAGGCATGCCTCCCTTCAGTTTAGGATACAACGGGAATGCCCACTTCATTTCTCTCTTACTCGACGTTGAACTGTAGGCCCAATCCAGTGCTATAAGACCAGAGGAAGGCACGAGAAACACTAGCAGTGAGCAGTTGTTATTTGCTGGTGACCTGATCATCTGGATAGAGGAATCCTAGACTCTGAGTCTATAAATTATTAGGCACAATGGAGTGTTCAGCCAGATGGCCAAAGAGCAAGTACAGAAATACATGGCCTTCCAATAGGCCGACAGCAGCTAACTGGAAAATAAAGTCGGGGGGAAACTGAAACTCCAAGTAGCGCAGGGTTTTGACATTTTTCCATGTGGCATCCAGGCCGTGATTGTCTCCTGATTTCTCTTTGTGTAGCAGATGAAGCACCGCCACACACATCCAGCCTGCTGGGGCAATGGAAATCTTTGATGTTCACATGAGAACACTCAGACAGGCTAAAATGACCTTGCCCAAGGTCACTCTGTGAACAGGAGGCAGAGCTGGGACGTGGCTCCCCAGGTCAGTGCTCCTTCCTCTTCGCTGCTTTCCGTCTGCCTCCTTCAGATCTGACTGTCTCTGGCAGTTGTCTTGGCCTTGACAGCCTTGCAGGGCCTTCCCCAATAGCAGCAGGGCTCAGCGGGAGTCCATAACCATTTAAATTTTGGCTAGAATATACTCTCTGATTTCTTTTATGAGCAACAACATGTCCTGCCTAGGATGGGTACTTATGCCTGGGATGGGGATACTGGGGAAGGGGTTGGCCTCCTGAAGGCACCCAGCTGAGAAGGAGGGGAGAGTCAAGTGGTTTTTGGTCAAGGTCATGGTCCCTCTTGGCTTCCCTCCTTGTTCATTTTGGTTTGCTTGCCCTCTACTCTGACATCTTTTCCTCTTTATTTTATTAAATGCCTCTTCAGTTATTGTAGCCTTCACTACAACTGGTAGAATACTAATATGGAGGAGAAGCAGTCTTTATTTCTTTGTCAATAGTTCTTTGATGTCACACACTTCTTTGAGACCACTGTAGCTATTACTCATTTTTCTAGGCACACGTCAAAATGTGTGAAGAGGTGTTCCATTCATTCAGTAGGGGTCTCGCACTAAGATTTTCAAGTACTGCGCTAGACACTGGGGAGAGGGCAGTGAACAAAAAACAAAAATACCTCCCTTGATGGAGACGTCAGACCAGAGGGTTAAAATAGCTAACAGCGAGTGTCCCAAATGCCAGCCAATGATAGGTGCTAAGGAGAAAAACTGAGCAGGAAAGCACCCACGTCCTTCCCGTTTTTTTTTTTTTTTTTTTTTTTTGTAAATTTTAATGAGATTAGAGAAGAATTTACTAGG
>JAGFMF010011457.1:834347-877321 GCA_019455555.1 Galemys pyrenaicus | reverse complement strand
CCACCTAAGGAGAATGAATACACAAACAGGGAACGCAGGGCAGGAAGGCAAGTCAAGGATTCTGATCAAGCCTTCGTCTTTATTATAAAGGGCAGGGGTGATATATACACTTGGAAAGGGTGAAAAAGGGGGAAGGGAGAAGGTTTGAATTTTAGCTGGCAGGAGGTTTCTGGGTGGGATGTTCGCGATTTTAGGCCAGGCCTCCTTTAAAATGGAAATCCTTTTGTTCTCCTGGCGCCCTGACCGAGAGGTGGGAGACAGGTGAGACCGGACTGTTTGCAGTTCTGGCTCCCGACAGCTGTGGGTGTTGTAGAGTGTTTAGTTGTGTAACAAAAGGCGATTTTGTCATGTCCTTCCTCTCCTCCCCAACTTGCTTTTCCTATTTAATAGTATATCTTGACACTCACCCATGCCCACAGATAGTTAGAATGATTGCAAAATACTCCAGTACCACAATTGATTCAGTCATTCTTTTTTCCTTAGTTATAAACAAATTGGAAAAAAAATCAGTGACTTAACAGGCTTATAATATACAGGTTTCAGGCCACCATTAAAAAAAATCAGTGTCCATTTATACGACATTATTTTGTTTTTTTACTGTATTTTTTTTACATTGGTTTACAATGTTACATATGTGAGTCATTTTGTTTAGTCCCCACTGTGGCAGTGGCAGTGTTGTAATTACTATCTCTGTATATGTAGCTTTCCATTCTGGCATATAGATTCTGTATATTCTCGATGTTGGAGTGTGTATGGGTTTTCTAGGTCAAGGGGAATGTATATATTTAATTTACTAGATGTTACAGATTTCTCTCCAGAAGTTTATAGCTGCTTTTTATGACAGAACTGTTCCTAAGTCTCAGCTGGCTTTGTCCCTAAATTGCTAAATCCAAAGGGCAAATCACTCCTACAAGATAGGATGGCTCTGGAATCCTTCACCTGGTGGGAAGGTGTGTGGCCTTTTGGAGTGTGTTCTGCTGGAAACAATATCATTTGCTCTTTTTTTGGAGCTTGTCTTTGGTGCTTGTGACATCAGGAGAGCCAGGAAGAGGAAAACACAGCTGTTGCTGTGGTGTTTGCATTGTGGCTAATTTTCCACATGCTTAAAATAAACACAACAGCGAGGAGCTACATGGACACAGATTCACACCTTGTCAAATAATGAAGCACGTTCTGGTGGCTTCTTAAGGACAAGGCTCGCTCTCTGTTCCTTCTTGTGAGCACGTGAATGCTGGGGAAATGGCAGTGGGCATGCCCTTGTGTGACTCCCCTCCCCTGTAACTTTCCTGGGCAGGGCAGGATCTCGCAAGCCTGGAGGGAGGCAGACTTCTCCTCGCCTTATGCATTTGTGTGGTTTCTACTGCTGGACGTTTAGGCTGCTTCCCATCTGTCTCCATTCAAACAATGATTATGCCGTGCCTGAGTCCTCTTCACATTCTGAAGATATCAGAGGGGTAGATTTCTAGAAGTCAAACTGCTGAATAGAAAAGGATTTGTCTTTACCTGTTGATAGATATAACCAAACTGACCTCTGTCTGGAGAGAGACCAGTTGTCCCCATTACTCAGGAGTAATGCAAAAGAGCATCTTCTCTCCAAATCCTCTGCAGTGCAGGGTCTTATCACACTTAATTTTTGCCAATCTGATGGGTGAGATTGTTGTATCTCATTCCAGTCTCATGTTGTATTTATTTCTCATAAAGTCAAACACCTGTTTCAAATGTTTGAAAGCTGCTTCTGTTTTATGTTGGTGACCCGTATTTCACATCCTTTGCTCTTTTCTGTTTCCTTAGTGGATTATTAGTCCCTTTTCTGGCCCCTTGCAGCATGGCCTGTCTGCGTTATGCCACCTGACACTGGGGTCAGATAACCTAACCTGCCTGACTAGCTAGAGATGAGCCCCACGGTCTTTATTGTGAGAGTGACAACCTAGGTGCGAGAGGTGAGTCTCCACAACAGACTGCAGATCACTGTTCAGTTTGACAAGCGTATTGCAGGGAATGTTTCTCAAATAGGTTAATGCACATACAATCAGGACCTGGTGGACCCTGGAGTCCATTAGCTCAGGAATATCTTCTGTATGGTTTCATTTCCATCTGTTACTGATTTGAGGACATACGAGGAAACTTGGCGGTTTGCTTCTCTATCTTACCTTTCCCTTGGTGTGGATTTACAGCCCCATTATGGGAGTTTCTAAGCCAAGACCCTCCAGCTTCTAGCCTCCCAACGTTAGCAATTTAACATAGTCGAAGGACATCTTCACCTCCGTGACTGACATGGGTGTTCCTGATGGGCGGATCCCCATGTCTCCCGTCAGGAGTACAGGCTCTGCTTGTTTGTGTCTGCCTTGTTCAGTCCCAGAGCCCTCCATGGGGTTCTGGGCCCTCCGCTAGCAGGGGGGCGGGGGGAACGAGATAAGCGAATCGGGACTGGGAGGGTTTCATGGGTCAGAGGCTCTGCCCATGCTCCACTGGCCAGAACTCAGTCTGAGGCTGGGTGTTGGGGGCCAGTGTGTGCCCAAGTGGTCTGTCCTGACCCCAGTGCTTAGAGCGCTTGTTCTCTTAGTATGGGACTTACAAGTTCTCAAAGTGTCTTCTCGAGTGTGCGCTCTCTCCATTATAGGAAGCTCTGTGCGGGACATAAGGTAAATGCTTTTACCTCCTATTTGGAACTGAGGAGGCGGTAGCCCAGGGAGGTGAGGACCCACACAGGTGAGGCACTTAGATGTGGACACAGGGTGCAGGGAGAGCAGGCGCGGGAACAGAGCTCTCACCTGGCTGTCCTTTTCAACATGATGCAAGAGCAGTCACCCACTCTGGGCATCCCTGGCCCACCCCTGGCCACTGTCTGATAAGGAGACAGTGGGAGCTGGCCAGAGTGTGTCCTCTACCCTATTGATGGCCAGGAAGGTGTCTCTTGCCCTTTGTAAATAGCAGCCAGGTGACAAAGAGTGACGGTACTGCCGCTGGTAGGAAGACCTCGTAGATTTGCCCGAGGTCTCCTCTGTAGGACAGAAGCACTGTAAAACTGGCCCCTCCAGGGTGCTGCCTCTCAACTTGACTTTGACTATTGACTTTTTCATATCATTTGCATAGTACACTGCCATTGAAATTGGGGCTCTCTGCTTCACACTTCCACTCCTTTTATTTAATTATTTTAAAGCATCTGATGCTGCAGTGAGATCAACATGCGAGCTGTGGAATTTCATCTGTTCTATTTTGAGCAGCAGGGAAACAAATGTGGGATGCTGTTGTCTCCCCTCTAGGTAAGGAATGTGCCTCGAAGAGCCCATTGAAAGGACTGAGCCAAGACAGCCCTGGGCACACTTTGGATGCCTCCTCCTTCAGGGTGGACACCTGGATTTCTTGCAGTGCAGATGCCTCAAACTAACCTATAGAGATAGAATCCTAGGTGGTTGCATTGATTATCATGGTAACAAAGAAGCACCGAGCACCAGAATGAAGACAAGGCATTAAAAGTCACTCCTAACTAAATGGTGACTGAATGTTTTTCTTATCTGTGCAAAAAGAATAACAGCTTTCCTACTCTCTCACTGGGGTTCTTAGAAGGATCACACAAAATAATGTGTATAAAGAAGCACTTGGTAAATGAAAAGCCCTCTGCAATGTACGTAATGTATTAATAGTAACAATTGTCATTTGCATCCTGGTGATTCACTTGGAGTAGGAGACCGTTGCTGCTACCATCACTACCCCACATTGTACTTCAAAGCTGCAATTACCATGTGTAATTTCACTTGATACTTAATGATCATGGAATGTTAGTACTGGAAAGAGTCTTGGGGCTTAACTAGTCCAACCACATTACTTTGTAGATGGTGAAACTGAGACCTGGAGGGGAGAGATTTGTCTGAGAGCTCAAGACCCTGGGCTTCCAGACTGTCAGTTCTGCAGAGTGGCCTGCCTGTTTTTTGGGTTATGCTGTGCTATCTTTCTGAAGAGGCTAAATGCTGGGAGCTTTGAGTTGGGACCTTTATCCCTGGTCATTAGGTGGAGTTGCAGTTCTGACTCATGTCTGCTTGTTCACACTGACCCCCCACTCTGAGCTCCACTGCTCAAGGTTCTGGGAAAACTTGGACAGGTCTTGGGGTGATGCTCAGAGGCTGTGAATGAGAGATGCTCAGAGAAGAGAATGGGAGATGAAGTGTTTTGCTGGCAAGAAAAGGAGACCAGGGCAATTGCAAAGCAGGATGCAGATTGCCCCTGCCCCTGCCCCGGTCATTGTCAGGTCCTACCCGCTGTGCATTCTTTGACTGCCCTCTCAAGGGGTGCCAGCCTCCAGGGCACACTCAGTAGGTACAGCCACAGGACTGAGAGGACCCTCCTCCCAGAGAGAAGACTGAGGGGTGCCTGGCAATGTTTTGAGGATACAGAGGACAGTCAGTCTTAGTGTAGATATAAGCTGGGGTGGAAGTCTTGGAAAGACTGAGTTTGGCCTCATATTTATTGCAAACCTGCTGGGCCCTTCTATGTCTCTAGGCCTTCTATGTCTCTATATGGGGCCTATGGGAATTCCTTCTTTGAACATGAGACTTGAACACCTTCTGGCCCCCAACACACACACACACACACGCACACACGCACACACACCGATCTATGTTTCTGGACAGGGTTCACTCAAAATATACAGAAACGTTGCAAAGTAGTACAGCGGTTTCCTATGTCCTCTTGGCTCAGCTTTCCCTACCATTCACATCTCCTCTAACCATAGAGTGGTGCTGAAACCCCAGAATTAAAAGGTGGGGCGACCCTGTACATGACACCACGGCCTTTGTTACACGTGAATCCTAGTGACCTTTTCCCGGAGCCAGCTCAGATCCCACACCGCATTTGCCCGTCATGGGTCTCCTCCATCTGCGACGAGACTCCGCTTTCATGACTGACATTCACAGGGAGCACTGTTCAGTTGTTTTTGTAGACTGTCCCCTAATTTGGGTTTGTCTGTTGTTTTCTTATGGCTTATACATACTGATTTTCTTTACTGTTTCCTGGAACTGGATCACTGACTCCCTCAAAGCAAGCGTCCTCATCTGTCTGGTTCACTCGTGTACCCCACCCCAAACGGGGGCCTGCCTGGCATACAAGCTCAGTTTTGGCCAAGTGTATGGACGCTGGAGAAATCCTGACCCAACCTGACCTGAAGTGAGAGAAGCACGGAGCAGCTGGGACTGCAGTCTCCTTGCTGGGCGTTGGGCTGGGTGTGCCCTGAAGCCCCTTCCCACGCTCAGATTCTGTGACTTTATAGCCCGATGGAATGTGATACATCAGCCCCAGTTTATTAAATTCCTCAGGTATTAGCTTTCTGTGGAAAACCCAGGGTTCTGGGTGAGGTGGGGGTTTTGCTGGGCATCTGGGATGCAGGCTCTGAAAATGAATTTATATTCCCTGTTGATCAAGGGCCTAGCAGAAGGCACATGAAGAGCCAGTGGCCATGCTCCAGATGGTTAGTGGTCTAGAATTTGGAGTCTAGATTGGCTCCAAACTCCAGCCTGCTTCAGAGTCACCCAGTGGACTTTGTTGAAACACAGATTGTTGGATCTCGTGGCAGTGTCCTGGTCTGGGGTGGAACCCAAGAATTGGCATTTTGAGCTGCTTTCCAGTTGGTAGTGATGCTGTCTGTTTAGTGACCCCACTTTGAGAACCCCTGTTCTAGATGTTCAGTGGAGAGACAGGTTAGTGGCAATTTGCAAGAGCCAGGAAGGCTTCATGGAGGAGGTCAGGTTTGAATGGGGTAAATTTACACAATTGGGGGTGGGTATTGAATCATGCAAAGCTGTCTTGCTGGCGTCACATGCAGTCTGTGGGTACCTCTTGCTTGCCTTTGCCCTTTTGGCCTCTGGTCTTACTGCGGCCATGTCCAGCCATCTTGGTACCCTGAGTGGTTTTGGCTGGGAGAGTCTCAGCCCCTGAAAGAGGAGGCTGACTAACTCTTTGATGGGAGTTGACCTTGGCTGGCTAGGACGAAGTCACTCTGAGGCCTGGATGTGTCTCGTACAGTACAGGCTGTCTGAACATGTTTATTTGCCTGGGCCTCGCTTGCTGAATGCTGGCACTGTTTGAGGTGTCGCTGTTGGGCTTTGTGGCTCTATTTCTGTTTTCCCGTCTGGCACCAGCTCAGCGGGGGCAGATGAGGTGTGTGGCCACCCTTGCTTTCTTCCTGGCTCCATGTTCTTCTTGAGACCGGTACTTGGTCAAGAAGCACATTTGAGTTTCATAGTTGTAGGGGAAGCAACTAGATGGGGCTCTTTTCAGGAGACAGGAATTTTGTGGAGGAAGAAAATGTTTAGGGAGATAAAGAATTAAATGTTTGGATTTAAAACACGACTACTGGTGGTAGGAAGGTTGATGTGTATGTGTGTGTGTTTAAACTTCCAAAATCATTTAGGAATTTTTACTCCTTTACGTGATACTAAAAAATCACTCCCAGATATGAGGGGAGGCTCCAGAAAGTTTGGGGGAGGCTACATTGTTTGCACAGTTGGAAGACTCTAGGTGGGAAGGCAGCATGGTTTCCAAACCCCAGTACTGGGTTGCTGGTGTGCCTCTGCATCTGCCCTTCCGTTTTAACTGAGATGTAGAACAGCTACGTGACTTGCTTGCTCACACGTCCCCTCAACTATTCCTGGCCAAGCCACACTGCTCTTTCTTTCTTTTGTGGCTTAAAGTTGTTTATTTATAATGTACCTTTCTTATTTTATTAAGAATGGGTTTGTTTTACCCTCTAGGTCAGGGATCAGCAAATTATAACTGCAGCTCCAGTCTGGCCCTCTGAATGGTTTTGTAAATAAAGTTTTATTGGAACACAGCCATACCCATTTGTTTAGGTACTGGCCAAGGTTGTCTTTGCAGGTAGAGAGCTAGTGGCCTGCAGAGCTTAGGACTTTGACTGTCTCATCCTTTTTGTCAACTCTTGTGCTAAGTGGAGAGCTCCTTGAGGACCAAAATGAGGTTTCTTTTTCACATCTTCTGAAATTTGCTCATAACAGATGCTCAATAAATAAATTAGTTGGAAATGCAATGGTTTGATGTGCTTGGTATGTCAAATTGAGTGTGCAGAGCTGCGGCTTGTTCTGACTTCTCCAGGTTTTATTCATGGTTGGACCACCCTGTGCCCCAGTTTTGTCTCTTTAGAAAGCAGATAATATTGTCTGCCTTGCTCAGTTCATCGATCTGTGGTGAGACTAGAACCGGATATTAAAATATCTCCCTAGAACTGTGGTCTCAGCTTCAGGTCTTCCTGACGAGTCTCACACAGCTTATCCCCAGCACTCTCTTGCTTCCTTGCCATCAGCCTCTCAGTTGCTGCCTTTTGCCTCTAGGCTAAAGTACACGCCATCTGTCATATATCACCTTTCTCACCTTGACCTGGGCCTGTCTGTCTTGACCTTCCACTCCTCCAGTGCAGTCCAGAATCTTCTGCATTATTCCCTTACATATCTATTGCAGCTTTGCCGGGGACTCCCCGCCACCATCCCTCTTCCTGCTCCTCTGCTGTCTGTGCCTTGCAGGCTCCCCTTAGGTCTGACCTTGCTGGAGTCCTTTGATAGTGGCCAATGTGAGCGTGTGTCTTGTGCATTTTGTTGGAATTTTTAAATTCTTGTGGGCGCTTGTTAAAAAGCAAACTTCAGATCCATGGGAATGGAGTTTCCAGGCCTTTATTTATTTTTTTTTTAAAAAGAAATTCCTAGTATGGTTATGATCAAAGTCTGGGGAACATTAAGTTAAAGTAGAGTGCTTTATAGTAGTATTTATCTTTTTTTTTATGGGACTTTTCAAATAATCTAGACACATCTTGAGGGCAGATCTGGGTCTCTCCCCCTTGCCCTTCCCCCTCCTGTAGCACATATATGTGGAGATAGAGTCGTGAGATGATTTGTCAGTGAGATTATCTTTTGCATCAGCCTGACATCTGTAGGTGCTCAATAAATGTTTGCTTGTTGATTGATAAAAGATATAAAAGGGCTGTAGAAAGCAAGCCAACCCTGCCAAGCAGGGAATTATTGTTAGAAGCAGGTCTGCCTTGTGCTTTTTATGGGTTCTGCTAAAGTCCTTAAGCTCTGGATAGAGAAAGTCACCCACCTTGAGAGACAGTTGCCAAACAGAACCCGTGTGCCTCTCTAGCTCTGTTCTTTTTCCGTCTCCCCAGTTTTCTGCAAAAAGGCTCCTCCTTCCCCTTGGGCTTCTCACAATAATGCAAAGCCATAGAAGTGCATGTTGCTGGGGAAAGTTTGTTTGGATACTTAAGAATGTAGAAGAGGGTTTAGCTTGTGTAATGAGTTTTGCTTTCCCAATGAAAATACTCGAAGAGAAGTGGAAATGTTTCATCTCTGCCCAGTGGGTTATACTGCCTGTTTATACAAGCCTGTACACTGTAGCCTCAGAAAAGGCTTCTTGATTTCTTCTTCTTGTACAAACTTGGTGTTGAGTCTCCAAGCAGACAGAGTGCTGAGGCTTCACGTCTCCTTTATAGTTATGTGACAGCAAAGTTCTATTTCAGAAAAAATAATTTCAAGTGGTGTTCTCTTTAGAACATGAAGACGCTGTCATTGCATTGAGCAGAGACCACCCATCAAGGTTGTAAACCTGGGTCCCAGTCAGGGCTCTCTCTGATTGGAAGAGAAAATTCTCAGTCTGTAATGGAAAGAGATAAAACAATAAAAGCAGGTAAAATAAAATCAGAGCTGAGAATCACCAGGGAAGACCAATTTAGGAGAAGACTCTGTACTGCCTTAGAAATTTACAATCATCTAAGCATATGTGTGAGCAGAGGCTTAGGCAAATAAGAATTCTGCTGGCTTTGGATAGAACCTTCTTTCTCCCATTGTTTCACTGTCAGCATGTTTTATGTAGGGAAAAAAAATGTAGGTCTTAGAATTTATCCCCCCTCTTCTTTCGTGATTTTCTTCCATTAATATTAGACTTAATTATTACAATTTATTATACTGGAGACTTCCTGCTTCATTTAAAAAAATTGAATGGGTTATTAGCTTCTTAATAAACAATAGCATCTACTATCTACTGATGAGGACTCAAGTCAGTTAAATTATTACTGCATGCCTATTTTATTGATGAAATGGAACAAAAACTATTACCTACCAGAAAACTGAACCTGTTGACGATGCTCCTAGGAATGTGGACATTGAGGGTGGCCTGTGTGAGGTCCTGGACATGTGTGATATGGAGTATAAGGTGAGGCTCTTACTTGGTAACTCAGGAAGCATATGAGCCTCTTTAGAGGAGTTGGCATCTCAGCTCATCCTTTGAGAATATGTTGTCAACAGATGAAAGAGGTGAAGGAAACATTAAAAAGGTGATAATGTGTACACATGTTCAAGGCAAGCAAATTAATATTTTTTGAGACCCTCCTAGATACATGGAACGCCAGTCTGGTGAAAGAAATCAAATAAGAGCTTGGTGCAAAACCAAGGAATATATTTTTACTTATCTTCACTAACGCAGTCATTTCTGAGACCACAGCGTGCTTACTTCACGCAGCATTGCTTCGCTACATCGTGACAACAACCCAAAACCCAATGAGGTAGGACTGCAGTTGTTCTCAGACTGTAGAAGAGGAAATGGAGACACTTAGTGTTACGTGTCTTGCTCTGAGCTCACACACTGCGTGTCAAGAAGCAGAGACTCCCAGCTTCGGAGACTCGATGCTGGAGCTTGTGATCCTGGCGAAGGCCCCGGGCACCACCATGCGCACCCTGCTGAGTGGCAAGGGTTCATTTCTCTGCTCACTTCCCCCGGCTGAGTGTGACCTGGAGAACAGGGGTGCGCTTCACCCCTCTTGGTCCTCTGTCACATGGAAAACTGTCTCTGTGGGATCCCAGCTCTGTGTGTGTGTGTGTTGAACACAAAAGATGTACTGTAGACAATTTAAGTTTTAAGGGGAGCGTTAGGGCGGGCATTTCAGAGTGTGAGAACACAGGAGAGCTGTGGGGTGGGTAAGTGAGAGGAGTGTGCCAGCAGCGAAGGACCCTGATAAACCCTTGGGCGGGGGGGTAGTGCAGATAGGGAGCTGGAGATGACCCTGGGAGAGGGAGGTGGAGGCCAATGTGGGGGCCATAGTCCCTAGTAGTGCTGGCCTCTGTGACCTCTCATAGAGTGAGAGTGTGGGTTGAAGGACGTCTCACAGGGTGAGGGACTGGGTTGAGCCTCTGGCCTGTCAAGTGCTGTTCGATGACTGGCCTTCTTCCAGTCTACCTTTTGGGATGTCTGTCAGAGATAGTGTCTGGGACTGAATGACCCAAAGCTAATCCCAGGAGACACTATGCTGGTTAAAAACATTCACCGATCAACTTAAATGTACTGCATTTGGTGACTGTAGAGACAGTGTTCTTGTCTATGGGTTCACCCTTTGGTTCTCATCACTGGAGAAAACTAGGTGGGTGTTGAGGGTCAAGGCCCCACCCAGGGCATTCAGGGCGAGGTGGAGGGTTATGAAGGAATCAGCACTGGTCCTGACCACGTTTCTGTCCTGACTCCGAGGGACTGACTAGCAAGGTACCCAAGTCCTGCTCTCTGTGTGTTTGTAACTGAGTTAAGCAGTTGAAAAAAATCAACAAATTGTCACCAGATCAGGTACTGGGAAAGTGTGATAAAGCTTGACATAGGAAAGAAGAACATAGGCCTTTACCTTATTCCACAAATCCAGCTCACCCCAATCTCAATGTCACTTATGAATGAGATTTCCATTACTTTTCAGAAATGGGACATTCCTTTTAAATGGCAGGAGGGTTACACCTCCTTAGCATGTCTGTGCACGGTCAGGGCTCCAGGTTGGAGACCATGACCTTTAGGAAGTGGGATTGCACACGTTGGTCTTTCCGGTTAAGCCCCTGAGAGGCTAGACTTGGGAGGTGGGTGACAGAATGGGCCGTCTCTGGAACATTCTCAAAGCTATGTGGAGCCAATACCTGATGTCTCCCCATTTCTTCTGCCACAAAGCCAAGGACATTACTCCAAGACCCAAGACTAACCTTGACCCTGGTCCACTGGTGTACAGAGTTAATTCCTTGATCAGAGAGAATGGGCCAGTTTCCCTTAAGGGTGGACTTTTGTTATGAAGCTTATCAGTTTGTATTCCTTAAGAGCTTAGAAAATTTTAGCAGCATGAACTCCAAAACCAAACATTATAATCATTTCTTCTTGGGATTAGACTTTCCTGGTGTTAGACCCGTACTGATAGATACTACCTCCTGAACTGGTGATCCTTTGTACCTGCCCTCAAGTCTGTTTGCCAGGTCCAAGATTCCAGTGGCCATTTGTGTCCCCATTCATCTTTCTGTGAAACTGAGCCAGTGATGCACTGATTTGATTTCGGATAATCTTCAACTGCTCATCATGCAGTCAGCTGTGGGCAGGCCAGGATGGGGCTGATTGGGAAGAAACAACCCAGAAGTCCAAGCAGCAGAAGCAAAGGGAGAGGAGCGGACAGAAACATGGAGGCCAGACTCTGAGTAGTCAGAACTGGTAAAAGCAGCCAAGATTTTGAGCCAATTAGTCATGACAGTCCTGGACCCACGAGCGATATTTGTAGCCAAAAGAAGATTGGAGGCCCACAGTACTGCTGACTGAAGTAGGAGGGCATGGAGATGCTAGAATTATCTCACCCTCCAGGATCAGCTCTGCCCTGCAACGTGGCACATCGGCCTGGTGGACAAGTCTCTGGATTGTTTGCCTTTTGTTTTGGGGCCATGCCTATAGCTAAATAGTCATGTGTCTATTAAATAGTCAGCTGAAAGTCTCTTCTGTAAGCTAATATGGAGCTAAATACTAGGGTGTCTGCCCAGACCTCAACTAGCAGGTAGACTCAACTAACCGGATCAAGAAGGTCCCCAAGGGACATGGCTCTGTGAGCTGCCTTTGTGGGTTGTTCCTGGCAGGGGCCAGGTCAAGACTGGGCAATATTGCTTGTGTGTTTTAGGCATTCAGAGGTGGAGAGGCTTAGGGTATAGCAAAGCAGAGGCTGTTTCCTGGTAAGTGAGCATGTCTTCCAGTTCTTCCATTCCAGCTTGATGATGATGATATTAAACTGTTAGCAGTTATTAAGCTCTTACTCCATGTATCTTAATGCATTTATACCCCATAACAAGGACAGGTATAGGCACTGTTATTTCTGTTTTAGAAGGAGGACACTGAGGTACAAGTAGGTTAAATGACTACGAGGGACACTCAGCTAGTGAGTGTCAGGGCCAAGATTCAACCCCAGGGCCACAAATGCCAGAGGATATATGCTGGGCTCCAGGTCAGTTGTGCGGTCAGTGACCTTGGGAACAAACTCCTCTTTTGTCCTGGGAGGGCTGGGTGGAGATGAGCTAGATCTTACTGGAGAAGTTGCCATTGTTCTCAATCCTTGGAAAATGTGAGAAGTGGAACCTCAGAGCTATATCCTGGGGGCATGTCTCTTGCTTTGCAGAATTCTTAAAAAGAGGTATCACTTTCTTTTTTTATGGTAGACTTTCTTGCACAGTTATGGGAGACTGACGAGGGCTTATAGAATCATCCTCTGTCCTAACTCTCCCAACCCTCTAAAACCCAGATGCTCTTTGAAGTTCTCCCTTCATCTGTCATGGGTCACGTGCATCTGTAGTTAGAGCCAGAGATGACTGGACTGGGCAGATCAGCCCTTCTGAGGTCAGCCCACTTGTTGCCCCCATGCCCTGTTTGCAGACTCCAGCCCAGGGCTGCTATGGGGTAAATGGGGAGGGGTGTCTATTTCCTAAGGAGGGAATGATTGGTTGGAAAAGGGGAATTGGATGTAGGGATTGATTAACCCAGTCACTGAGTCTTTGTTTTTTCTAAGTTAAAAGTCCAGACTTGGGTGTCGAACAGATCTTGGTGTCTGTCTAGGCTTTGCGTTTTAGGAGCCTGAATCAAGTAGGCACTTGACAAATGTAATTTCTAACTGCATGTGGTTGGGCAGGCAGGTGCTGGAATCTGATGGCCTGAGTTCACTAGGGAGTCTGAGCTAAGTGACTTTAAGTAGAACTGCTCACATGACTTGCAGGAGTCAATGCCAATTGAAATGTGAGGCCCCTTGTTAAAAAATTATTAAGAATTTTAAAGTAGTGCCAGCAGAACATTAAAGCAAACATGGGGCTGAATATTTGCAGCTGTTCAGATTCTACTCTAAGCCTCAGTTTCCTCATCTGCAAAATCAAGATAGGAGTAGATTTTAATCTCTCACTAGCTTGTTGTGAGGTTTAAAAAAGATAATGAGGCACAGAAATCACTGGACCATATGGGAAGGGCTTAATAAATGTTAACTTTGATAAATGCAATGTCAGAAACTTACAGCCTCTTTTTAGATCGTTGACAAAGGACTACGAGAATGAAGGGAGCTCAGTAATGACCCAGCTTAAGGAGCAAGTCTGAGCTTTGTTCTGTGCCCTCGCCTGTTTGTGGCTTGGGATTTTCACCTCCTTTGCAAGGCACAGATGCGTCCTTTGAGGGAACAGAAGGCCTCTCACATGTCATGCACTGTGCCCTACATCCCCAGGCCGTGGGCTGAGGATGGCCAGCAGCCCTGGATGCTTTTTGGACCGTGTTCATTATTTGTTGAAATAGGTTAGAGTCCTTTCCTAACGTCACAACATTTCACCCCTAAAGATTTTACTGTGCCTTTTTGAAAAATAAGGGTGTGTTCCTTTACATGCATGTAACATTATTATAGACATTTAGTTTTTTCTTTTTTAAATAAACACTTTATAGAAAGTTTAGCGAGTTGTACGTGGGGAGGTGAAGTAACTGGTATTGATTTGCTTTGCTAAGATGAATGACTGTTATCCAGATTCAACTCTGTGTGTTTGTAGCTCATCATTTTGGTAAAAAAAGATTCCTGGACACCTGCCTCACCATCCCAGTGAGTTGGAATGAAAGTGACATTTTGTGGGGGGCCTAAGGAGGTTCTATTTTTGTCTTATTTTCTTTGCAGGTGTTACTTCAGTCTTTCACCTCAGCACTTCCTGAAGGATTTCCTGACCTCTGAAATAACACCCCCACTGCCCACTCTCCTCCAGTGTAACTTGGACCTGCACTTCCCTTAATGAAAACCTCCTTGGAAACCTCCCCATTTCCCAAAGCAGGGTCACAGGGCACTTCTATTTGTGGTCTGTGAGCTGAGGATGCTTTGTCCATCATTGGGTGGTTGATGAAACAAAATAACTATATTTTTTGACATGAAAATAATGAGAAAGTCAGATTTCATTGGCCATAAATAAATTTTTATTGACACACAGCCATGTGCATTCATTGACAGGTCTTCTGTGGCTGATTTCGCATTCCAGGGGCAGAGCTGAGTAGCTGCAGATAGTTACAGAAGGGCTGGCCGACACCTGAGCTGTCAGATAAAATGTAGGCTTCTTAGCATGGCATCAAGGCCCTCTGTCACTGCTGCCCACCGCCCTTCCCATGCCCACCTGGCATCTTTTGTCTTTTTCTCCTAGGAACTGCTAACTGCTTCCAGGAACTCTTCAGGGGTCATTTCATGAGTCTCTGCACCACCCAAGAGAAAGGTCCCTGGCTGGGACTCCTCTGTGCTGCACCAGGCCTCTTTGCTGGAGTTGTCCATGGGCACCGTCTGAAGCTGCTGGCCTCTAATCCCACTGGTTTAATTTAGCTTTAGTCCTGCCTAATTATAGCTAGTTGGCCATGCTGGGAGCTATAAATAGAGTGGGAGGCACCTGTTGGGTTCTTAGTAGGCGTTTATCAAGGTACCTACAAAGAATTCAGCCATTGGGTCAGGCATGGTGCAGCACAGAAAGCACCTCGAGGCCTTGAACTGTGTGCTCTTAATATACAGTTAAGCTGGGGGTGGGGCATGACTTGGGAACTGGGCTATCAGTTCATCCTGGATTTTCACAGCTGGGAGACTGGGAAAATGACTTACACAGTCCTTCAATTTTCTCATTTGTAAAATGTGGTGAGGATGGAATGAATGTGTATATGCAATACCTGTTATATATACATTTTTATGCCTCTGTGTAAGTGTCGGAACAGCCTGGTCTCGTAAGTGGAATGAAAGTGCTTGTTATTCATTATCTTAGGAAATGACATGAGGACAGCTCTAGGCACGGCTTGCCTAGGAGTGACCATCTCACACGCAAGCCTTGATCTTGGAAGGCACGAAGTCTGGGCCCCTCAAAGGCCTTGGGTGGATAGGGCTGTGTGACAGTTGAGGGGTAGGCTCTCTTCACCTGCATTAAATGTCAGGTGACGCGTTGGTTCTCAGCAGTCAATCTTGCTGCTTCTTCAGTAAAACAGGACACCATGATGAGCATTGCTTAGGATTCTTTGGGCTGATACCTGTAGCGCACTTAACAGCTAGCCCATAGTGACCATTAAAGCATGTAAGTCATCACTGTCACTTCTCCTCCTCTGATGTGGGCAGGTCACAGCGCTTCCTGGAGAAGGAGCAGGAGTCCTGAGATGGGAGGCTGGCTTTCTTTGCCATCCTCTGGCCCCGACTGTCCGTGTCCCTCTGCTTGGGCCCCACGGCGCTCTCTCTTCCACCATCTTGGTTCTTGTGCCCCCGTGGGGTTCTGAGTGTCCAGGACAGATACCTAGGAGTTTGTGTGAGGAAGGGACACATTTATCCTGTGCCTCAGAGCAAGGAGGGCAGAAGGAAAGTGCTAAGAAGGCAGGCCTCTGTTAGACTTTCCCAGCGACCTGCTTGAAGTGAAGAACCGTGGGAAGAAGTGGACCCGGCAGTTAGGTGTGCTAGTGTGGGGCCATGCTGTCAAAATGTGGTTCGAGGACCCTGACCCGCTGAGCCCCCACTTGCAGTTAGCAGGATCTCCAGACACAGAAGCCAGCAGGGCTTGTAGCACCACTAAGCATTGCTCTTCACTGAGGTTTTCCTACACAGCCTCCAACCCTG
This sequence comes from Galemys pyrenaicus, assembly GCA_019455555.1. Lineage (NCBI taxonomy): Eukaryota > Metazoa > Chordata > Mammalia > Eulipotyphla > Talpidae > Galemys > Galemys pyrenaicus. Next base: position 861,417 of record JAGFMF010011457.1, on the reverse strand, counting down.
GTTCTCAAAGTTCTGCTTCTCTCTGTGGACCTCCTGGGACACTGCTTCTTTCCTGGGGCTAGTGGCATCCACTTCACCCTGGGGCTTGTTAGAAATGGGAATTCTCAGGCCCTGGCCCAGAGCCAGTGAATCAGAACCTCTGGGGATGGGGCCAGGGCAACTTTATGAGAAGCTCAGGTCCTGAAAAACTAGTCAGGTTGCTAACCTGGACCTGTCCTCAGACTGCTGTGTGTTGGGATCACTTGAGGCGATAAAGGGAGTGATTGGGTCACCAGAGAGTGTCTGGATGTGACAGGACATTGGGAATGTCAGAAGCTCCCCAGGTGATTCTGATGTGCAGCCAGGATTGAGAACCAGTACTTAGGCCTAGAAATAGGCCTCAGTTTTCTCAACTGTGAACGGGGTAGACTTGGCGCGGAATGACCCCTGTTACCTGTCAGCGAGGTGAGTGTGCCAGCTCCTTGGGACCTGGAAGAGCCCATAGAAAACTGGGTTTCCATCTCTCAGGGAAGGTGCAGCTGGGATCCCCTTTTTGAGGTGTGTGGAGGGGGTGGTGGGCTGATGGAATATCAGCCATGGCTCCAGTGGTGGGATTGTAACTTGGTCACTTGCTCCCTGATCCAAGTACAAATAGCTATACAGAGGCTGTCCTGTTGTTCAACAAAGATGATTTTTAGACTCTGAAAAATACCCTGGTTACCAGAGAGAGTTGGTGGGGTGGGGTGGAAGTGGGAGGAGGGAAGAGGGGAAGGAAGGAAGGAAGGAACGGGGACGTGGGAAGGTGGTTTTGGTGGAGGGTTAGTGAAGCATGTGCACATATGGAGGTGTACCCCCCAAATTAGTTTTTTAGATGACTAATAAAATCTGAGAAAAACTGAATCTCATTTTATCAACTTAATAATTCTTTTGTTAATGTTCTGTGTTCAATTAGGGGATGTGCTCCTGTGTCTGAGACTTACATGCTCACCAATTCGACTAAACTTACATTGCTTAAATGTTTGAGAAATGTGAACTATTTTAGAAAATGAAAAGATGATGCCTAACTTAATGCAGGAGCTCTGCTGTAGAAAAGGGAAGTGCTAGTTCACTGGGTGCCCAGGGGGTGTGGGCATGCTGTCCACTTCTCCTACCAAGGCCTAATATTGGGGCTTACCACTAGTGGGGTCCTTTGCTCTGTATTGTGCAGAAGATAAAGGTGTGCCATCCCCGGCCCCCTTGCATTAGAATGGAGGGGCTGTGGTGGAGCCGGGCTCTTTGCTCCGAGCATCAGTGGGGTTTAGAGAAATATTTACCCAAACTAATCCCTCTGCTATGCCACTGCCCTTCTCCTGGTAAGCTGGTAACAAACACAGAGTTCTGGTCATCATTTTTTTTTTTTTAAGATTTATTTATTTGTGCATATGAGAGCTAGGGTGTAGGCCAGAGGTGTAGGGGGTGATGGGATTCACCAGAGGCAGAGTAGGGAGCAAAGCAGATGAATCTACTGAAATATACTGCTGAGGGGAGCAGTGGGAGAGACAGGAGAGGTCTGCTGTGCCCTGGGTTACCCCCTGGCCGGGGATCGAACTTGTGCTGCAATTGTTGCAGATAGCTTCATAGTGCTGACACTTAACCACTTGCACCACCAGGGAGTTCCCCTGGTTGTCATTTTTGAAGGGATGACCAGAGCTTTCCACGGGGGAGGATGAGGCAGGAAAGAATGGTGGCGTGGACTCCAGCGCCCTGCAGTGACCAGACTCTGGGGGCCTGCAAGTAGCCTCCCGTTCCTGCTGTAAGGGAGCACGCTGCATGTGCCTTGTAAGTGCTGGATTCAGAAGCGTCAGCGAACACTGACTATGGAAAATCTTCATCATCTAATCTGAAAAACAAAATTATATGGTACTCATCGCGTGCCCAGAGGTGCTATTCTAGGTATTAACCTCATGTGATCCTTGTGACCACCCCATGAGCTACGTGCCATTATTTCTCCCATGTGACATGAGCAGTTGCTCCTTGGTACGATAGTCAACCCCTGCCTTTCACAAGTGGGGAAACAAGGCCCAGAGGTTAGGCTCCTGTTCTGGGGTCATAATGAGTGAGCGGCGGAGACAAAATTAGAAGGCAGGTCTCACTGGTTAAAGCAAAGGACTTAGTGAAACCTCTTCTTGATTTTCTTGAAAAAACAAAGGGTTTAGTGAAACCCCTTCTTGATTTACACTCTGGCATGGCTTTAATGCACAGTGCCTGGATTATGTAACACGAGAAAAATAATCACAGGCTATTTGTTCTGATGAGATTCACAAGGAAACGTCTAGCACAACAAATGTGAAAAATTTTAGACCATTCTGGGCCTTCCCGGTGGCGCAGTGGGTTAAGCAACGCACTATGAAGCAAACCACAGCCACTGCAGCACGAGTTCGATCCCTGCTGCTGGCCGGGGGGCGGACCACATGGTGTAGCAGACCTCTCCTGCCTCGCCTGCTGCTCCCCTCAGCAGTGAATTTCACTCCATCTGCCTGTTCTGCTCCCCTCTGGTGAGTTCTCTCACCCATGCACCTCTGGCCTACACGCCAGGTCTTGTATGCATAAGTAAATGAAATAAATATTTAAAAAAATTTTTTAGACCATTCCTTACAGTGAGACACCCAGTATAGGTTCATTGTGTGCATGCATCTGTATATTAAAAAACGCATGCGTATGTACACCTCCATTTGTGTATGCGTATGTATGCACTGTATTAAATCAGTATGTGCATAAATCTGTGTTACTGTCATTTATCTACATATATAGCTCATAGAAACAAAAGTTCATGAGATGACTGCTCTTTGTTTGGCCAACTTGTATATTCTATCTTATGTCATTTTATTAGAAAAATATAGAAGGAGAATTATATTTGCTAAGTAGAGTCAGAATCTATCATTGGGCTAAAACCTGCTATTTGCAAATCACTGTGCACAGGAGGGAGCTGAGGCTTGCCACACGCTACATACCTCATAGTCACATATCTGACACTGTAATCCAGCTACGCTGGTTGCCACCCTCCCCATAGCCCAACCCTTCCCTTGTACCTGAGACCTGGCAAGGCCCTTTTTGGGCCCTCTGCCAGCAGGTCCTGTGGTTTTAGGTGTACTTTCCCTCCTCCCACAAACACACTCATGCCTCCCAGGCCTGCTAGGCTCTCTATGGCCATTGCCCACGTCAGTTGTCTTATGTCCCTTCTGAGAACCAGAGCACTGGCTTTACCACTGCGTCCTGAGGGGTTTGGGGCTAGTGGATTTAAGTGTGAGATAATTTGAGGGAGGACTCACTTGTACTTTCTCATCTTGAACCCTGTGTCCACAATTTCAAAAGCCCCACAGCTCTAAAAAATGAGGGTTTTTACATAATTCGTGCGGGAGCAACGTGCCCTGAACTCACAGGCGGACCTTGACTTTCTTCATCCATCCAGCTTAGTTTGAATAGGTGTACGTGTCGCCACAGAAATGACAGTGGCCCAAAACCCACAGAGTCACCCACTTTATTTTCTGAAATCTGAAATGGCTGGAATTCTGGAATACATCTGGCCCCAGGGGTTTGGGTCAGGGATTATGGTGCTGTAGACATCTGTGAAGTGTGTGTTAGTGTGTTATTGATTAATCAATGAATGCATTTTGAGAGATAAGAGATAAGATGGTAGACTGTGTGGAAGACCAGTCATCAGAAAGTTGACTGTTAACAGCTATGAAATGAACCTTTGTGGGTTTTTGGGAGGGTGACATGAGTGATCACTGTGATAGCACCTTGGAAAAAATAGTGCTTGTGCCTGTACCGTGTAAGGTGTGGGGTCTTATTTCTTCAGAAAACTGAATTGCAGTTTCTAATGATGCCCTCATTTCCAGCTTTACCAAAGACCCATGTTGTGTGTGTGTATGTGTACCCTGAAAAGATGTCAGTGTTATTTTGCTGTGCACAGATGAGAAATAACCCAGCAAAATGAAAACTGAGAGGAATGTCTGCTTTCTTTGTAGATTCTTTTCACTTCCACTCTGCTCTGTTCTAAAATTTCCTTTTCATTTATTCTTCCTTCTTTGTAATATTTCAGATGCTCCTTAGCAGAAACTGCTGATTCCACCCTGAGACAAGTTTCCTTCATTACTATTAACCTTGTAGGTCATTAATACCTCGCTGCTGCTGCTGCTTCCAATCCTTTCCCTGTAAAGGTTTGCAAATTTCAAAGTTTTTAAAGCTTAGGCCTTAGAGGGCTTTGGGAAATTGGGGCTCTTGGGACCAGAGAAAGGCATGGCCAACCTTCAGTTAGGTTGCAGAAGGTCACAGATCTAGACCCCGAGAGACACTTTGATATGCCTGAAAGAAATCACATTGAGGGAGCCTCAGATTCTAAGCCAGAATTGAAAGTAGCTGTGGCCTCGCTACCCCTGGGGCCTCTGCACCTGTGTGTGTGTGTGTGTGTGTGTGTGTGTGAAAGCACTGGATAAGGCTCTCCTGTATGATTGCCTTAAGACAATGGCCCACATCCCGAGGCAACTGGGTTTGCTACGGTGGCTGTTGACTGACTGTGTGGCTATGGTCTGAGGTGTTCTGGGAGTAGCTCAGAAATTACACCAAGTACCTGCACAGGAAGTCCTCCCTGTGTACGTGGCTGACATGTCCCCACCCGTTCCCCATAAAGTTGATTACCCTTTATCTCCCCTAGACCCTGCTCCTCCTGCCATTATCATATCATCAGTCCTGCTTATTATTTACTACTGCTAATAAACAGCAGAGGGCTGCTCACTGAGCTGCAGAGTCTTGTCTTGCAAACATGCTCTACCACTTGTCCCTCAACATGTCCCCAGGGACATGTTGGTACGTTCTTGACCCAACCTGTGACCTTTACCATGACTGGGGACTCAGATCCTGAGGGCATCATTAGAATTGGAAATGTGATTTTTGCACAGATTCAGACCCCCTGGGTGGGCGGTATCCTCAGGGAATGGCTGATCCACCCAAAATATGTGGGGGTGAGGGTGGAACAAAGGGAACAGACAAGGAAATTTAACTGTTTGACATCCAGTGTGGTGATGGAAGATGAAGCCGTGTCTCTCACGGCTTGTAATCACAGATGTGTTTTCAGAAGGGTCCAGGTTTGGATTTATACTCTGACATGGCCAACCTCAAAGTGCGAAGTTAACCTGATGTAGTTTGGGATTGATAGCACCCCATTGAGCTTGTCAGAATCAAATAAAAATTCTTTCTGGAGGGAACATACGCATAGTCAGAGCTCAAGTCTTGAAAGATTCATGTAAGTAACCCAGTCATTCAAACATGAGCTTTTATCCATAAATTACAAAGCAGCAAGGAAACAAGTGGCTGTAAGTAAAAGCAGAAACTCCAAATAGAAGAATCGGACCCCTGGCATTTTAGATATAAGAACAATTGGACGTAGAATACATTCGAATGATTAAAAAAATTTTAAAAAACAGACAAAAAACACTATTTTAATCTGTAGATATTTGAATCAAAACAAATAGAACTTCCAGAAATAAGAAATAGAATGACTGAAATTGAAAATATAAATCAGCATTAAGCATATGCTTTTACGGGTTCTTTTAGAAACTTTAGACAATTCTGAGTGAGGATGCAACAATGACAACACTAAGAAAATTAATGTGTGTAGTTTTGCAGGATTGAATGCTTGGTAATCCACTGGAAGGAAACATGTGAGTTGCCTTTTCTTCACATCCCTTGATTTTGGAGATTCCATAGTTTCTGCACTCCTATCTTCTTCGTAAGCTTCCTACAATTGCTCTTTAAATTAGTTCCTCAGATGAATAAGAGGATTGTATCCATAACTGTCAGTAGTTCCTCCAGGGATTTGTATTTGCTCAAGAGTTACTCATACTCGTCTGGAAGCCAGGAAGGGAGCTGGTGTCTCCGCCAGGAGAGGGCCAGGATGACTGAAAGAGTGGCTGCCAGTTCGAGGCCTAGGTCTGGGGAGCAGCTCTGGCCAGGCCTCCTTTCCCCAGTGGGGATGGATGGTGGGGATTCTGACTTTGAAAGGGCCTGCCTGTGGTTCATATGGTGACGGTCGTGGATCTTGGTCAGGCACAGCCTGCAAATCCTAGCTCCAGTTAATCCCAGCCTTGGGAAATCTGAGCTGTGCGTTGGACTTAACCTCTACTTTAGAGCTTGGTGAGCTTTACCGAGAACAGGACTGTCGTGATGGTGCCAGGGCCCAAGCTACCTGAACGGTGGGAAGGGGTACGAGGCTGTGGGAGATACCTGAGCAAGGGTGCTAAGTGTCTAAAATACCCTGTGTCCAGTTTTCTTCCCCGCCTTCTCTCTACTCCTTTTTTTCTTTCCATTCTGTTTTTTGTCCTTTGCTTTCATATTTCATCTTCTTTACTTTCATATTTCTTCTTTCTCTCTCTAGCAGGGGCATGGAAGAGCATTTTTTTCATTCCAGGAAATGGGTGTAGAGAGATTTGGGTGGCGGGGGTGGGGGGTGTGAGTGGGAAGGTCTCCTTTGGCTTGCCTAGACCCAGGACAATGCTTTCACCTAGTAAGGTCTTAGAGACTGTCAAATGGGGTTGTTTTGGACTTTGGAATCATTTCTGGACTTTTCCTGATATGAGTCCAAGTCTTAACAATGGAATTCCACCCAGAAAGGAAAGCCAAGAACCTAAGCAGTGGCCCCTGAGAGGAGATAGAGGACCCCCCAAGCCAAGCCCAGCCATAGAACTCAGCTTGGTCAGGCCTGCAGATGACATCACTGGCCTTCTATGGGACAGCTGCAGCCAGCATAAGAACACTCCAGAAATGCCAGCAGTAATTGGACACTTTATTTTCACATGCTTCCCCCAGCAGCATGGTGAGAAGTGCCTCTGCTGTGGGACTTTTCAGATGGCTGCCCCAGCAGGGCCTCTGGGAGACCAGGGAGGCCTGTAGCCAATCTCCAGTATCCCTGGAGCAGGGCTCCTGGCGGCCACATGGGGAACTTTCCCTGAGGGGCTACAGCTTCATCTCAGTGGGTTTCTGTTTGAATAGGCTTCCAGAGAACCCTGGACAAGTTCCTAGGCAATCATCTTCAAGGTCTTTTTTGGCTCTTCCATTAAAGTTTTTTCTTATTCTTTACTTTTTTCTGCTGCCTAATCTCTGTGCAGCAGGTGAACGTAAGAGAAGTGAAGGGAGAGAGACACACACACAAAGAATAATTTTGGAGCAGAGACTAATGCATGGACACTTGGCAGCCTCCTCATGTCTGAAGGTCTGTAACAGGGCAGAGGCATCCGCAAGTTCTGCGTGTCCCCTGATAAAATAATCAGGGCTGTAGGTAGGCAGGCGTGTTTCATGTTGGAATTCTAGTGGGTGGGGTGCTTGTGCCTGTACACCTGCTATGGGCCAGCAACAATGTGTGTGTGTGTGTGTCTGTGTCTGTGTATTTGTGCGTGCGTGCACGCTTCTAAGCCTCTGGTGTTGGAGACTGTTATGTCTTTATGTCTTGGAAGACAACCTCTGGCCCTGGACCCCTGACAGCTACCAGTTACTGTCCACTTAGCGGTCGTGGGTGGTTGCCAGTTACTGGACCATAAACTCATTGAATTGAGTTGCTCCTTTGGGTGTGAACCATCAGCTGCATCATTTTACATATTCACAGGAGTCCAGGGCCTGAATTGGAATCACAGCATCACACATCAGATTTCCCCTCCCCCAGTTCTTACCCCCAGGATCTATTTCTCTGTGTTGTTTTAAAGTGGGTTGAACTCTAGAAGGGCCTTTCTTTCCCACCTTTTTCTCTGTTGTCTTTTTAATCATCATCTTAACTGTCTCATTAGCATATTACCTTATAAAATTGTTGACAAGAAAGATGCCACTTGGGGAATCTGTGCCCATCAGCAAAAGCTCTCTCCCTGCTGCTCCTGCCGCTTCCCTCCCCCTTCATTCCCTCCCTTACTGTTTATCTCCTTTAAGGGAGCGCTTACTATGGGAGCTGTCATCCAAAAATGGACTGGCTCAGCTCTAGAGGGATTCAGAAAGTGGACGGTGGCCGCTTGCAGGAAGTGGTGTGGTTCAGGATGGCAGAGGGTGGGCAAGATGCAGTTTAAGGAGGACAATCACTGAGTGTGCCCCTGTGGACTACCCCTGTGGCAGGATTCTGCCGGGAGGGAGCATGTGCCTGCCCTTCCCACCACCTGCTGAGTTACTGCAGTTGCCTCTTGGCTATTGCATCAGGTTGACTTACTCTCTCCTGCAGGCTGTCCTGCATGCAGCTGCCAGATTCCTCTCCCAAAATACTGATTTCATGACATCACTCTGAATGCCGTTTTATGCCCCTCTGTGCTCAGAAGATCGAAACCCTCTACTCCAAAGTCATGACCTTTGCCCTCTGATCCCAGCTTGCCCTGCCAAACTTCTGTTCTTTGACAGCCCTCCTTGAACCTGATTCCATTGGCTTGGTCAGCAGTATGCTCTGATCGAGCCTCATGACTTATATTTCCTTGTCTGGGACTCCCTCTCTCCTCCCTAGGCATCCAAATTCCTCCTTCATTCAGAGCTTGGTTCATTCTTTCACTCACTCAACACTCATCTATTATAAGCTGACTTGGTGCCAGGAAGAGCCTTGGAAACCAGTGGCAGATAAGACAGGTGTCTGGTCTTGAAGAGCTCTGGTCTGGGTAGCAGTGTGCCTGAAGGCACCTTGGATCAGTATGGCAAGAGCCTCTCCAAACATGTATGAGGCCTCCTCTTCCAGGAAGCCTTCACTGACTGCGCTTTCACAGTGAAATTGCCCTTTGTTGGAGCCCTGTAGATACCAGGCTTTGTTGTTCTCTTTTAGTACCTTATTTTTCTGCCTGGATTGTTTACTTTCTTTGATGGTGGTATCTCTTGGACTTTGCCCTAAGGAGCGTGTCTCTGTACCGCACCATGTGGAATACACATTTATTTTGAGGTCAGGTTACAGAGCCTGTTCACAGTCCCTGTCCCCCCTGATTCTCCCGACAACACTATGGACAGGCAGGACATGAGCGGCTGGCTCCAGTGTGCAGAGGGGTCTCCTGCTTATTCCCAGACATAGTTAATAAGTGGCAGTCAGGACTAGGACCCACAGTTCTGCCACACGAATGCCACAGCTCCATGGGAGGGTGGAGGGCTGTCACCCATCGCTGTGGGGTCACCCAGCAGGGCCTGCTCTGTGCTCAGGGTGCATGTCAGGATAGGATGACAGTGCAGCCGGAGGCCGGGCTGGGTGGGGAGAACAGAGAGGAGCGTTATGTAGCTGAAATCTAGGGGGTTCACGAAAGACCAAGTTGGTACACGGTGGCTGGAGCTGGTTGGACAAGAGTGATTTGTATCCCTACTTCTCATCCACACACTTCATTCTCTTCCTCCTCGGAGACAGGAGTAGCTGGAAGGAGCACAGTGGAGGAACAGAGAGTGGGGATTGGGGCTAGAGTAGGATAGGAGGGGTGAAGGGACAAGACTGGCAGGGCCTGGAGACCCAGGTAGTCGGGCGACCTGTCACTTCTCCCTCAGAAGGATGGACGCTTGGCTTCCTTATCACCAGAGATGAAGCTTCAGGCTCAACCCCCAGCTTAACAATTTCAAAGTTCCATGTGGTTCTTTAAGGTCCTAGTAGAACTGGGGACAGTGTGTGCAGAAAGTGGAATCCCAGCTCCCTCTCACCTTGGCTATTGACTTTTGGCTTTGCAGTTATAGCAGAGGTGCAGCTTCTGTGAACACTAGCTGGTTAGAGTGCTTGGGCTTTTGAAGCGCTTGCTGTTTGAGCTACCTATGTGTTAAAAAAAAGCTTACCTTGCTTTAACAAGAACGAAGTGTATTTCTTTAGCTTGGGCATGAATCAAAAATAGTTGAATTTATTTTTTTGCTCAGGTTTAAAAATAAAAGTCATCTTTGGGCTGAGATCAAGAATGGAAAATTTCAGGGCATAAGAACAGCTCCCCACCCCCATCTGTCTTGGCAAAGTCCTGTAAGGCGTTTTGATGGAAGCATGTGTAAGCGTCAGCTGTGAGTCCTACTACATCATGTTTTGCAGTGTCTACTTGGTTAAGTTGTCCTTGGTGAAAGGCTTTCTCCCTCCTCCTGGCATGACTGAATCTGCAGAACGAAGGAGAAACATGTAATTGAATATAAGCGACTAATTGAAACTGGCAAGGGTGGAGGTGATTAAAATTAATAGAAGCTTTAGCTTTTATATAAGTGATTTTTCTACTCTAGGTAGAAAAGTGATTTTTTCACTACCTGGAGTAGAAAAATCTACCTACCTGAAGTAGAAGAATACCTCAAATGATCAATTACTAAATCTCTAGATTGGGAAGTGACAAATGTCTAGAGATAATAGCTTGACTGAGGGAGTCACAATCACACGTGAGAATTAGGGGAGGGATGCTTTATTCATAAAAAAAAAAGTCTGGAAACTCCTTGATGAATGTAGTTAATTTTGAAAGTTTTTATAAAAGATTAACACTTTGTTTGAGACACTTGACTTTTACAGTTCAATATCATTGTGGCATGAAGCAACTGTTTTATGCATGTCAATTTTACTGTTTCTGACAACATCTTCAGAGGAAGTATGCATTTGTGCAACAGACTGCCTGGGATGTGAATTCTAAATTTAGAAGCCTTCCCCAATAGATACGGAAATCAGTCACACAGAATTCAGGTGCTTATTCAAAAAATTAAAATGCCCATGTAGCCGCCGCAGTCACTGGTAGAAATTTGGGCAGCTGAGCCTCTCTCTTTGGCTCCCAGGATTGTCAGGATGTGGCAGGCCAGCTGTGCACTGGGCCCCAGACATGCGTGTTGACAAATACTTTGCGGATGGAGAGAAAATAAACCACCCTGGACAGACCCTCAAAGCACCGTCTTGGTGCCCTGGAGTTTCACCTTGACCTTCTCACTCATTCGTCTTGTGCCCCTGGGCACGGTGCTGCAACTCCTTGCCCTGGTTTCCTCAGTGGCAAAATGAAGCTGTTGACTCACTAGTGTCCTTTCAGATCCTGAGGCCTGTAATTAACAACCCAAAATTCGAAAACCCAAGTAAGGGCACTAGTGCTCTCTTCTCATGGATGTTTGTGGTCGACAGATTGATAATGTATTGAAAACCAGAGCATCATAGCATGACCTCAGCCCTGTGTCTCCATCACCCTTGTCCCTCCGTGGAAGCCTTTAGACTTCCCCTGAGGCAGCAACTAAAGGCTCAAAGTCCAATACCTGAGGGGTCATCCCAGACCTGTGTGCATCGTGATGGCCGTGGGCCTGTCTCACTCATTGGTAAATTCATGTTGACCATTTCCTGCTTTTCAAGTATAGTCTCTGGGGGGAGTTAATTCAAACCATCTAATTTTTCTGGGTCTCCATCTGGAAAAAAAAAAAAAAAAGCATCGCATTAGTGAGTGAAGATAGTTTTGAAGGTGGGTTCTGAAGCCAGGCTACCTGGATTCAAGTCATGTCTTTACCACCTGTTAGCTGTGTGATCTTCAGCAAATCAGGTAGCCTTTCTGATCTCACTTTATTACTGGCAAAATGGAATTACTATAATGGCTCTTGCTTTACTGAGCTAATAGTGAGATTAAATAACATGTATGAAACACTTAGACTAAACACTGTAGAATCAATAGCTGTGCATGTGCATGACATTATATAGGTTCCTGTATCATAGATATGATTACATATGAGTTAGATATGAGTGTAGAACTATTATACATCAGGAGACAAGATACCTTCATATATATCAATGGAGATTATGTATTCACCATCTCTAATTGCTAGCAGAACACTTGACAAATAATTAATCTTTAGTAAATGTCAGTGCTTATGTCACCAGGTCCTGTGGAAAAATAAATTAGGTTTTTAAATAGTTTCAGTGGTCTCGCTCCAAAACCTACGGTATTTCTGGTGGACAAAACTAGGCTTTAATACATTGTCAGGAAGCTTTCCCCTGTCCTGGCTCTCAGAAAGCTCATGGTCCTCCTCCCTACACGCCAGGGGCAGGCAGCCTGTGGAGATGAAGGCAGGTTACAGAGCAGGCATCTTCGAGAAGAGCTTGAGCCTTGCTGGGGCTTGAGCTTGAGGAAGGTCCCTTGGTCCCAGTGACCCCATGTTTGACTGATAGCCTTAGGGCTTTGGAGGTGGCAGAGTGTACTGGAAGTGGAGACTCAGTGCCTGCCTTAGCCTGACTGTGGGGGTGGGGACCCTGACAGGTGCACCCCTCTCGGAGCCTCCAGGCCAGGGTCAGGAGGTGGGTGGTCATATCTGGTCAGCAGTGGTCAGGTCTGGTCAGCAGTGGATGTTGCAACCACACTGGAGACCCCTGGAGCGTGGTTCGTGGGACCTGAGGCGCCAGTCAGCTCTTTTGCATCCTGGGAACCCGAGACCTGTGTCCAGAGCCAGAGCCACTCGGAAGGGGAGTGAAGGCCACTTGGACCAGCTGCCCTCTGCGCACTATCTGGCGGCTTTGCCCAAGTCATACTGCTTCTCTGACTTCAGTGTACTCCTTAGTGAGTGGAGTTAGCTGTATGTCCATGTAAATACCCACTTATTTTCAAGCCAAAGGAAAAAAAACAGCTCCTGGCACTCTCTCTGGAGTTTAAACTCAGGTTGGTGTAACAGTCACATGTTCCTGCCCGTCAGAGAGAAGCCTCTGCCCCCTCCACCCTTGTGCCCACAGAATCCAGCCAAGTAGCCCACAAGGACCCAGGTATCTTCTGACCTGGGGGGCTTTAACGACCCCTCAGCAGGCCACAGACTCTGTTTCAACATTCACAGTCAACATTTTGCAACTGAAATGAGAAATAACAGAACAGACAATAAAGTATCGCCTATAGAAAGGCACTACCACACGATACTCATGTTTAGTTATATACATGAATGTGTGTACTGGGTTGAGAAGGAATATGTTTTCTTTTATTGGGGGCGTCAGGAGGGAAAAAATAACACTGACGGGCAGGACCATGTGACTGTTACACAAACCAGAGTTTAAGCTTCAGAGAGAGTGCCAGGAGCTGCTTTTTTTTTTTTTTTCCTTCTGCTTGAAAACAAGTGGGTATTTACATAGACCCATAGTCAGAAGGTGTGAATGCAACCTGTGTCTGTAGCTGCTTCCCCAGCATTTCCATACCCGGTATGCATAAGGGAGGATCCTGGCCAGAGAGGAGGGCTGGGATGGCCCCTTTTCAGTCCATGAAGAACAGTGGATGGCGTGGCTCACTTTGTTCTCAGCAGAGCTGGGTCCTTTAGCCTTTCTGCCAGTGGGGTGCTGTGGATGGCGCTGCAGTGCCACCACTGCGCATGCACAGGGAGGTCTGGGGTGATGCTCAACTGCATGGCAGTCCTGGAGCAGCATCTCCCTCCCGCACAGGTGGCACTTGAGTTTGCTGGATCACAGGGAGGTTTGGGTTACAGGGGAGGACCAGGCTGGCAGTGGAGGTCACGCAGCTGTTTGGGTAGAAGCTACTGGCTAAATGTAAAGGGCATTGCAATATATTAACACTGGTAGAGCAACACTGGTCCATACATCCCAGTGATCTCTGAGCACATGGCCTGTCCCCATAGGTTGTCCTAGAAAGACAGCATTCGACCCACATGAGGATGGAGTATCTTCTGAGTGTTGCCAATCTGGAAGGATTAGACTCCCCAAGGGTCTGAGAGTGACTGCCCTCCCAGGGCTGAGGACCCCAGGCACAGATCACCCACTCAGCTTCTTCAAGCATTTGGCCAACATAAGTCATCCACGTTCTCAGTGTAGCCTCAGAGCCCACAGGCACACCGCTATACAAGAAGGACGCTGTCTCCGTGGCTCTTCACCTAGGGCTTCCAGGTTGTGACCACTTCAAAGAATGAAAGTTGTGAGAAAGTAGTTTTGCTTGGGGAGGCCCTGAGGCCCAACAAACGGGGACTGTGCCAGGGGTTCTATGTCAAGAGGCCCGGCTTGATGCTTACTTCTGAGCCTCTGTCTTTGGATTTGCTTTATCACTTCTGCCCTCTTCCATCTGGATGGGCAGAGGTGTTATTTGGGATTCCATGCCCGCTGTGGAGGCCTGTCTTGAGATGCAGCAGTGTTCCTGACTGGCAGGGGCAGACTGCTTAGGGACAGGGGACCAGGGCATTGTTATTTTCCGGGCCCATCCCTTTTTTCCTACTTGACCACCCAGTGCTGAAGTCTGCGGACAAACGAGTGCACAGTTGATACCATCTTTATTGCAGGAAACTGGAGCTGGTCAGAAGGCCGGCGCCTTAGGACACCCGTCATCAAGGCACTTCTTAGCACTGCATTCAAGCTCCTGGGTCACAGGTTGGGGCTCTCTGTCACTCTCTTCTAGGTCCCCAGTATCATTGTCATCAAATGGACCCAATGAAAGAATTGTCCCCGACAGCTCCCAGAGGAAGGTCCCTTCATCCACCCCACTTCTGGAAGTCTGTGCAGAGGGCGGTGCCTTCTGGATATCACTTGACCCACCAGTTGTGCCTTATTTTCGTCAGACCAGAGCACAGCTGTTCCAGGAGTCAGCTGGAATCTGCAGAAGCAGGGGTCCACCCTGGGCATTCCTTTGATCCACACCAGGGGGGTAAGGATACCCCGTTCACAGGTTTGTTGTGAAAAGATGGAGAAATCGAGAAAAGTTTGCCAATTATTCATTCAGCTCAAGTGGTAATTCAAGAAAAGAATTCACCTATTAACTAATATTGTTATTATCTAGCATTTCTTAGAATTTGCGTATCTGAGTGTCTCATTTGACTGCTGCAGCCTTTAACATTTCCAGTTGGGATGTTAGCCCATTTGCTTTGAGAGACTGATGCAAAGAGAAAAATATCACTTCTTGGCCAGTCTGAATTTCTTAACTTGGCCAAGCAGCTTAAATTTTTTTTTTGAAAATGTGGAAAAGGACAATCCAAAATCACACAGATCCTGTTCTAGTAGCACATTACTACTGTGCTTTCTACATCTCCTGTTCATTTCTGGAAACCTGAAAGAGGATGAGAGTTATATTCTCTGTCGCTACTCGAGTCTCTCATGAATCACAGAAACAAGTCCCAAATCGCACACTTGTTTTTCATAAACCCTGTTGGGCTGGGTTGAGGCCTCTCTTGAGGTGGGTTAATGTTATGGACCTGCTCTGTCACCTCTGGCTGGTGGAGTATATGCCCTTACCCACACATTCTTTATCACACATTCTTTATGCCCACGGCACATGCTGCAGAGCCCTGGCTCTGCGGGGCCTTCCTAGCTGGAGAATGTCCATAACTCATGGACTCAGCATTGAAGGGCTAATTGTGGGCCTTGATTCATAGTGTTCCTGAAAGCTGTGGGGCAGGATTAAACTACCTTTTGGCAGTGATTGGCAGCTGCCAAGATTGAAATAATGAGCCCTGAGCCCCTGATTCGCTGCAAACCACTCTGGAATTAATTTCCTTGCTTAGCTCTCCCTACATTTCAAAAACCTGCCTTTTATGTTATTCTTCACTCCATACGTGTCTCATCCATCTCCTGCTCTTTTGCCAGACCTAATTGCCAGGATTGTCTGAGTTAGTTATTTATATTAGTTTCCAACCAACCGGCCACTGCAGCTAGAGGACTAGCAAGTACAGCGCATGCTCGAACGCCCAGCTGGCTCCGTCTTGGCCCTGGCAGGGCCCATAGGAGGTGGCTTTGAGGCATTTTGGGTGTGAGTGTACCTGCGATTGAAGGGCTGGAGGTGGGAGTTGGGGGAGGGGCCCAGTGATTCTTCGGTTGGCTTTGGCTTCCATCATGGGTGGACGTCGTAGGCGCCTGACCACTGGTGTTGATGACTCCCTGGGTGTGAGGATGAGCCACAGAGCACATGCTCACCTTCTTCTCAGACCTCGATGGAGCTGGTGTATTTCTAAGGTCTTGGTTCCACTTAGTGCAACCTGGTCATGACTTTGAGATGTGTGAGAGTTGGAGCCCCTGCCTGTGCCGTCTCTGTCTTCATCATCATCCATGTGGACATTTCTGTAGAGAGCGCTTTAGCGGTGCCTGCACTCTGTCTCCAGAATTCTGAATTTTAATTCCGTCTAGTCAATTTGAAACTATAAACCCACTTTTTAAGATGAAGAAACAGATTCAGGAAGGTTGGAAGATTTGTTGAAAACCCCCAGAGGGTTGGTGGTAGAAGGGGACTTAGAATTTCCATCTGCAGCCCAAGTTCTTTCTCTCTGTCAGTACCATGCACCCACTCTGGGTTCTTGTTCATCTTCTTTGTGAGGTGCTCAGATGCTTTTAAAAACCTGCATTTTGCTCTTGCCTCTTTACAGGATGTCATTGTTTGCCTAAGCCTATTTTCAGGTAGTAATGATCAAGAATCTGATCGTTCCTTGGGATTTACCGAGCACAGAATCAAGAGTACAGGCATACCCCAACCACAACTGAGATTCCTGGCTACTTGAGCTCTAACTCATCTCTAGAAGCCATCCTTTTGAGGCGTATGCGCATGCAAGGGGTATAGGGGAGCTAAGTTTAGATATTGGAACTGTTCCCTTTTCATCTGTTTAGCTTAACCTCCAAAGTATTATACCCCATTCTCTGCGCCAAATGGAAAATGATGTTTTTATATTGCTTCATACATCATTCTTAACTTCATCGTGGGGGCTGGGATCTTGGAGCATAGGACTCTGCTTAAAGCTACAAGAAACCTGTGGCTTTTTGGGTTGCTGAATTGCTGAACCAGCAGAACATAGAAATTTACAGTTTTTTTTTAACGCTTGATTCAGAAAGGTGAACTTGAAAAATTAGGGACCACTGAAAAAATAGCTGACCTTATAGTACTTTTTTTTCTATTAAAAAAGGGAGGTTGAATGTTCCTTGATTCTCATTTTCAGGTTATTTCTTTAAGTTTTAAATTTCTATTTTTTCCCCCCTTAACCCTTGGGAGTCTTCAGTTCTAGATATTCCTTATAATAGCCAGAAATAACCTTTGATTATTCTACAGAGTTTTATCTGGGCTCAGATCAAGTCCCTAAGTACCAAAGGCCTTGTGACGTTTTAGAGTCACTGTGGCCTGTTGGGAGGGGCCTGGGGCTGCTTTCCCTGAAGTGCACGAACCACATCACCATCTCTCCGTTTTGTCAACCACCTTAAATCTAATGCCCTTTTCTCAGCCGAGAAGTTCTTCACCTGCTACAGGCTCTGTGGTGTGCACCCGTGTGTGTGACAGCCATGTGTCAGAACGCAGAGCTGGTGAGGGAAAGGGTTCTGTGGATGGAGTTCTCACAAGGGGGTAGTTTCCCCCAGAAGAGTCCGATTCATAAGATGGGAGAAGCTGTTACCACCAACCCACCATGCCCACAAGGTGGCAGTTCCTCCATCTGCCTGTTTCCCGCTTTCCCCCAACCCCCAGGAACCACGTAGTCCATGGCTGACCCTGTGGGCTTTGTGCCACGCCCATGAAGCCAGGGCCTTGAGGTACAGAATCTTTGGAGATGGCATCATTTTCAGGATCAGGATGGTCTTAGAAATTGTGTGGGGTCTTAGCTGGAGGTGAAGGTTCTTTTGGATGCTTTCTTGGTCTTTACTTCCAAATTGCAAAAGTAATTTCTTGGAATCTTTTTCACCACAAAACATGGGACTTTGTTCTCAGGGAATGTGTTCAGACAGCCCTTTTTAGTTTCTCTGCTGGGCCTGGTGGCATAACCTCGGGTTTCAGAGCCTAAATGAAGTAGGAGACTCAGCCTTGCTTGGGAAACTCTGGTTCTGCTTTGAGAAGCTTGTTTTGCCCTCCCGAGCGTCTCTTATCTTCCTCCTGCTACACTCTGTGGGAGTGGCCGGGTCAGTGCTCCCCACTAACAGCCACAATAATCACCTGTGAGAACCCAAGAAAAATCAAATCTCCACTCCAGACCTCGGGAAGTGGAATGTCTGGGAGTAGATGTGAAATCTGGACTATTTACACCACCCGTCCAGTGGATTTTAGTGCTCTTCCCGGCTTGGGAAGCATGGAACTCTCTCTCTCATCCACTAAGAGATGGGAGAAGCCAGGAGGAGGGGCCAGATGACATGCAGGTGGCATTTTGTGTCCTGTCCTTCCCCTCAAGTCCAGGTCCAGGCCTTCATGATCCAGAGGCTGGAAGCATGGCCTTAGGCCATGAGGTGAGCGAGCCAGTCCAGGCCCTGGTGCGGCGTTTCCGGGGGCTGGTTCTGACATGGAAGCCTCTTTTGGGAGTGGGGTGGTCTTGACACATCATAGGTGGGCTCCCTGCTTAACAGGTCACGGCCCCTCCTGGCCCACAGAGGCGCTCAGACCCAGGCTGGGTGTGCGCGATGGAAGGGCCCTTGCTCTGGGCCTCCTGGTAGGGGGCTGTCATGTCCCGAAGAGCGCCGCCCCACCCTGCCCCCGTCCTCTCATCTCTAAGGGCCGCCTTCCTCATGCCTGGGAGAGGGCGGCTTGGCAGCCTGAAGCCCTGTTTATTCATCAGCACAAGCTCAGGAACACTGTGAAGATGGATGGGCTGCTTCTCTTAAATTTCAGAACAGAAGCTGCTTTATGGAGTCCCGAGAGGGGCAAAAAGATTTAGAATTCATAAAAGAACAATACTGAGAACGCTGGCCTTGCCTTTTTGCCACCGTGTGTTACTGTCTGTGCCGTCTGGGAAGTGGGAATACAGCTTTTGGCCTTGTTGCGTTCCTAAACAAAGTCATGGGCTGCTTCAGGGGCCAGGCTGCCAGCGGTGCTCACTGCAGAGGACAGCCACACGCGTCATGATGAAGGCAAGAAGAATGCAGCCGGGCCCTTGGGGCCCCAGTCCTTGAGGCTGGGAGACTGTTCACAGTGCGTTCCTCTATCAGGTCACCAGTTCAGATACCTTACAGTTCCATTTGTCAGTTATGCCTCAGTAAAGCTGTAAAGACAGTTGGATATATTCTTAAAGAAAATTCCAGGACTTGAAATGTCAAATATAGAAGGGGAACAGAGATCAGCGGTTCGTGCATGTACTTGTGGGGTATTCACGGCTCAGTGCCACACCCTTTCACTCTCCCACACTGCCACCACGGATGGGCACAGTTATTGTTGCTGTTTTCAGAGGAAGAAACAGACCCAGAGAATTAAATAACCTTACTAAGGGCTGACAGCTGGTGAGTGGAGGAATTAGGATTCGAACCTGTGCCCATGTTCTCTGGAGGTCATAGCTTTGACCGTTGCATGTACAGCATTGTCCTGAAGCAGAGGGTAACACCGCTTAGGACTTACCCAGCCCCCAGCAGGCCTTCTGCTCTCCTGCGTCTGGCATTGGCATTGGCAGGACTCTGCTGTAGGACTGGCACCGTCTCTTTGCATATAATGTGCCTCCTGCATCAGAACTCTTTCTTATCTCTCCAGGAGGCTTCAGAACCTCCTGGAAATTGCAGATTTGTCCAGGGAGTGTTTTCCATGTGACTCAAGAGGGCCTGTGCCTCTCTCACTTGACATTCGCCCTTCTTCTAACCTCATCCAGCCTTTCAGTGGGGCTGGACCATGCAGCCATTGTGTTCTTTGGGAGTCCACTTCGTACAGCCTTCCCCAGAAGGAGAGGGTGACTTTGGGTGCTCACCTGCCACCTTAGTGGTGGCTGTAGATGTGTCTCCCAGGTTCATGGTAGGCTCCTGGTCTTTCTTCGGTGCTCTGGAAGAGATGGTTTCCCAAAGGATCAAGGCTGCAGCAACAGCCAAACTCTGACTGGAATCTCAAACATTACTGTGTGATTGGAGTGAGTTAGTGAAGGATGCATCTTAGCAGCACACTGTCCCAGGCACTGGTCAGGACAAGTTCAGGTGGTAACAATTCTGACCTCTTGGGGTGGGGGTGGGGATTAGGAACTAAGGTTGGGTGATACTTTGCTGGAAAGAGCTTTGTTCCTGGACTTAGGGACCTGGAATCCAGTCTGCTTTTGCTCTGCTTATTTTCTCGAGCTGCTTTCTCATCTGTCAGTGAGACCACTAGAAACTTGGTGCACAACATGACACCTTGAACTTATACAATGTTACAGGCCATTTTTATCGCAGTTTCTCTGGGGGAAACAAAGAAACTTGGTGTTTTGGGGAATTTTTTGCTCAAATTCTTCAAAGGGAGAGAATAGGGATGAATGAACCTTCCTTCCATCTCTCCCCTCCCAATATAGGAGCCTAATGCAGTTACCCATTCTGTGCACCACATTTAGTTAATAAACGTAGGCAGGTTTTTCTGTCATTTCATGATATATGTGTTGTATTTAATATACAAACAGTTACCTCCCTACTTACTTGAGTCAACTTGCTACTCCTGAGTGATTTTGCATCCCCCTGACAGCAAAATCTTGGTTGAAACTTTGCATTTTGGAGGGAACCAAGCTTGGGGAGCAACCTATAAAAATAGTACCCCACACGACTGTCGTTTCTGCTTGTCACAGAGTCTTACCTCACACTACTTTAACATCGTTCATTCTTGGACTTAACAATGATGTCAACGCGGTACCTTGAAAACGCTCCATTTGGGAACTGTGCTCACTGAGAGCGTGCACAGCCTTCACTATGCCCTCGGCGCCCATACACAGCCTGGCGTGCCCAGGTTTGAGGTGCTTGCTAGGGAATGTTTTCCAAGGTCTCCTTTTAGCTCTTCTGTTCTGTGGTCACAAAACTAAGACAGGCATGCTGACAACTGTGTAGATGGCATAGCAGTATGTTAATCCAAGAGGTAAAAGAGAAAGTGAGGCAAGAGAGAGCGGTGTGAAATCCCAGAGGGAGTTCCAGGCCCTGGGGACTTCCCATTGCTTCTAGCAGCAGCATAAAGATAGTTCCAGATGCTGTGGCTCCTCTTGGGACATAACACAGGGAAGTCTATACTGCCAGCCGAGAGAGAGGCAACGCTCACCAGAACCAGTATGAGGTGGGGCCCTTTGGGGAGACAGGATCCCGTTTGGCCTGGGAGCAGGGCCAGTTCCCCGTCTTCCTCAACCCTTCACCCTCCCCATCCAGCACACCAGGACCTCCCCTAGAGGTGGTTTGGCTCTGCCTCTGCCTTTGGTCCTCTCTCCTTGGTGCTACCCTGGCCCTGGAAGTGAGCAGACCAGACACGGGCACCATTGCCTAGCTTGGGAGAGTCTTATGGATGGATGGAGTGGGGGTCCCCCCACAGCCACTCAGTCTCCACATTTTCTTTGTAGCTGCCCCCTCTTTGAAATGCGAAACTGTTTCCTCCCTGAATAAAGTAACTACTTTCATCTCTAACACTGGCAGTGAAGGAAAATATTCCTCACGGGCAAAAGGAAGCTGCTTGTCCCTGGCTCTCCAATTTTCCCTTCCCCTTGGGAGATTTCTCACTTATTAGTACTACCACCAAGCTACTTAACTGCCTTACAGGATGTAACTTCTGTCTCTTAGCTCGCAACACCTTTGCCAGCATCCTAGTTTTGGGCCTGCCTCTGTGGGCTGGGGCCCCACCCTTGTCTGCAGACTGCTGCTAGCTAACGGCCCATCTGGAACTCCTGAGCCGGCAAAGTGTGGACCAGTGAGGGAGATGCAGGGAGCATCTCTGTCAGTTTCAGGCACATCTCCTGGTCCAGCTCTCCTTCTGGAATCTGTTTTCTCCTGCGAAGATTCAAATAGGGAAGGACACTTCCTTATCCCAGCTGAGAAACTTCCTCCCAACCTGGAGTGTGGCCTTACTCCTTTAGATCATTATGGAAGAATTCACAAAGTAAGTTCAACACTTCCAAGCAGCACAGGAGATGCCAGAAGGGCTGGGCATTGGATTTCCTTCTCAGTAGAGGCAGGATAACTTGGTGCTGGGGTTTGTGTGCCCACGCATCAGCAGATCTGGGTTGACTTCCTTTGTGAGTGGTAAAATGCCCTGAGCTCCAGTTCCTTGTTTGTAGTCTCTGTATTTTGAATGCTTTCCCCAGAGTGGAGGGCTTTGGTGGTTGTAGGATTAATTCATTCCAGGAATTTTAGCAGTCCCTAGTCAGTGGCGATTGTTGTGATTTATTCCTAGCAGGTCTGCTCCATGTGCAAGTTCAGTCCATCCGTGGCCCAGAGTGGGAAGATATTATTACCCTCTGTGGTGCAAGTATAGTACATCGTGACTTTTCACAGTGGTCCTGCATGTGTTACCCATTGGGTTCCATCCCTCCTGGAGGGCTAAGCTCCCTTTGGCTTCTCAACGCTCATTTCTACCATACCCCAGTGCTTAGAGCAATGCCTGGCCCTTAGCAGGTGCTCCATGTTATCTGTTGAATGACTCAGTTCTGTAAGTCTGATGTAGTGGATAGCATTAACCCATTTTTCAGAAGAAAAGGCTGAAGCCCAGACACATGAAATGATCTTCTAAGATTGTGTGAGGAGTCAGCCACAAAGCTGGATGACACCCAGGTCTCCCTAATCCTGGTCCAGTGCTGCTCCCCTTATGCTCTTGCCTCTGCCGAGAGTCAGACCTGTCGGTAGAATGGAGCAGGGGCCCAAGACTTCTAGCGAGTCGGCTTTCTGGATCCCCATCTACCATCCTGCACTGGGCCTCTCTCTGACACTGGAGTGACAGCTACTAGACCTTGTAGACAAGTGGTGGTATCTGTTGCATGAAGACCTGCCAAAGAGCAGCTTCCTGACAGACTTCTTTCTGCAGCTGAGCTTGAGTCAAGGTGGAGCAGACAACCACTTTCCCTTTGGAAGTTGGCTTTGTCCACATTAGACTGCCAGGTACTAGATGTGGGTGTAGGTTGAGGCCTCAAGCTTGTGCCAGGTATATTGGTTTGGCCTCCCCAGATGGTACACAGCTGTCCTTCCATATACAGGAAATCTGTCATCAGAGGCACTGGGTATCAGGCACCCTGTTCTTTCTTTCTTTCTTTTTTTTTTTTTTAAAGATTTATTTATTTATGCATACCAGCACTGGGGCACAGGCCAGAGGTGCAGGGGGTTGGGGGTGAGAGAATCCACCAGAGTGGAAAACAGAACAGGCAGATCTACCGAAATATACTGCTGAGGGGAGCAGTGGGAGAGGCAGGAGAGGTCTGCCTGCGCCATGTGGGTCACCTCCCCAGCCGGCAGCAGGGATTGAACTCGTGCTGCAGTGGCTGTGGTTTGCTCCATAGTGCATTGCTTAACCCACTGTGCCACCAGGGAGGGCCCTCAGGCACCCTGTTTTTTTCTCAGCTACCTGTAAGGTTGGAAGGTATCTCTGGCTAGTTTATATCCTTTTCCTTCCATGCAAGACTTCACCAAATATATTCTAGAGATATTATTTACTTTAAAAAAGGCTCTAGAAATAAATCCAACCACTTCTAAAAGTTTTTCTAAATCAAGGGTTGCAATTCTTTTTTTCTGCAAAGGAAGACCAGAAAAAATATTTTAGGCCTTGTGAACTGATTCGTTGCCAACTACTACAGTCTAGTGACTGGGCCACAGGCGGTACATAACAAAGGGGCATGTGTTCAATAAAACTTTATTTGCAAAAACAAACAGGGCCCAGATCTGAGCTATGGGTGGCCTGTTTGAAGGCCCTTGTTCTAAACGAAAATCTTTGGGATCAACCCATTTCCTTCGGTCTTCCTGGCCCTGAGAGCTGTCTGAGTCAGAAAATCCAAGGGAAGGTAATTCCATGTTGGCTTCACAACCTTCCTCAGAGAGTACCTGCTCAGGAGAGGGCCTGGGAGGTTCTGGAAATACGCCTTCCTAGCAGAAGGCTTGCAGTATGTGGAGAGTCTGGCTCTCACCCCAAATTCCAGTTAATCTGGAAAAACCACACAGGGTGAGTCTGGATGGGGGGCCCTGTCTTGGGTGAGGCTGAATTACTGTAAATGCTGAGACACATGGGCTCTTGGCTCCATACTCCTCCCTGCCTCCTTAAAGCCAAGAAAAATAAAAAGTCAGGGCTGTCTGAACTTGGGAATAGTTAAGGTTTAGTGGGTGGGTGAAATATAATTGACCATTTCTGTTCCTCCAGCCAAGCCCATGATTCTTTAATAATTCATGGTGAGGACTGCAGGGAGGTGGGGAAGCAGTGGGGCTCTTCAGCTGACTTGGGGTAGAAGTCTGGATTTCAGGAGGTACTGGCTTCTAAGAGGCAGACCCAGCAGATTTTCTCAGCTCGTCTTTGCACAAGGAGATTTTAATGGAAATTTGAACATTCCCAGCTAAACACCCTTCTATTAGCATCTTTCATTTTGACAGGGGAGTTTTCTTCCTCTGCTCTGATGGATTACCCAGGCTGGGCTGGGTTCTTATGTTGGAGTGACGGGCATGCTTTAGGGGAAACATTTGGTATGGTAGGAAGATCATGGTTTCTGGAAGGAGGATTCTATCTGGCTGTGAGCCACTACTTGTAATCGCCTCAGGCAAGTTCCTTAACCTCTCTGGGTCTCAGCGGTAGGAAGCCAGGTTGGAAGCCTGGGTCTCAGCTGTAGGAAGGGGAGTATAAGATCATCCCTCCATTGAATTGCTGAGGGACTAAGAGTTGGTGTGTAATGCACTGAGCAAGGTGTCTGAGACAAATATATGTGACACCTTTCCTTCTATAAAGGAAAACAAAAATTCAGTTGTGATATCCAGGACTTGTTGTCTCTGTGCTTCCCTGACAAGTAACCACCTAGCAGTAATGTCTTAAATGTGGAGGTCTGAATGAACAGCCTCCTACTTGGTGATGGGCCTTTCCGAGAGTGAGCCTGCCCCTTCTCCATGTTGGAAATGCAGCCAGAGGTGGGGTAAGCTGATGGGGTGAGAGGGGGAAAACACAAGTCTGGTGGATCTTGGGAAGTCCCCTTCTTTTGTGACTTTTTCTAGAAGAGGGGCCAGGAGTGGCCTGGGGCTCTGGGTACTATGGGCTATCTACTTCGAAGTGCTCCTCTTACCCCTGTTCTTATACTGGTGTTTTTGCAGCTTCTTTTTTTTTTTTTTCCTCATTAGATTTATTTAATTGTATTTGACAACATTTGTAGTCCCCAGGGAGTTCCCACCACCATTTCATCCGGCACCATCACCACAGACCCTTGTGTTCTTTATGCCCTCCTCCCCGTCTTTGCCCTCCCTCTCCCCCCCTCCCCCATCCCCATATTCCCTTTGGTCTATCTTTAACCTTTGGATAGTGTTTATTTGTTTGCAATTGCCCATTTCCTTGAGCTTTCTCTTGTTTTTTGTTTTCTTCTTCGTTTCTTGTTGTAGTTGTGAAAATGTTCCTTTAGTCTTCTTCAGTAGAGATACCTTGTGTCCTACACTGTTTGCTTGCCTGCTTCTGGGGGGCTGTATCACTGCTGGGCAGTGGCTGTGATCACCCTTCTCCGGGCGGGTGACCAGAACTTTCGGTAGGTTCTCAATGGAGCTGGTGCCCAATGCACTGAGCCAGTGGGAGACAGTAGGCTGGGAATTCAGTGGAGGAGGGAGGACTTGAGGCACGAGAGGGGACACGAGGAGGAGAAGGAGGAGTAGGAGGGGCCGAGGAAGAGGCAGTTGAGATAGCTCTCACTTTCTGCAGAGGGTGTGTGATCACAGCCAGCCCCGCACAGACTTCCCTCCAAATGAGAAGGGAGTGAGAAAATGTAATTTTAGTGTCTGGCTTTTGACTGATTCCCTGTGGAGGTTCCTTCTGGGCTGTGGTGTTGGGTGTCTCCCCTCCCCTGCAAGGGACAGACAGGCAGGAGAAGTGAGTTCAGACGTTGCCTGGGGAACAGTGAACAGTGCTGGGCAGGAAGTAGAGAGCAATGTCTGTGCCCCGGGGCCCAGGGGGCTTGGATTTCAGACCAGGAGGTGACATCAAGGACACAGCAAAAGAAGATCTGGGGACAGTTTAGTGGGGTCATCAGCCAGACTCAGTCTGGGCTGAGCTATATTGGGTGTCTGTTCCCATGCTGAGGCATGAGGCCATGCTTTCCAGGCGCTGGTCCACCGCCCAGCTGCCAACACAGGTGTGCCTTTTGGTGGAGGCCTGCCGGCCTGTGCAGAAGCACAACAGCAGAGTCTTTCCCTGAAACCAGACCCTGCTGGGAAGTACGCAGTGCTGGGAGAATGCGTTCCAGGCGAGGTCTGAGGAGCTCTGCGCCCAGCTGCCGTGGCTCCTGGCCCAGGGGATGCCAGGCTGCGTATGCTGTGATCGAACAGACTCCATGTGTGCGTGAAAATCAAACTCAGGATGTGAAAAAGCAGAGAGCCCCCATCTCAACCCTGCAGATCCCCACCAGCCCAGAGAGTTCTCAGTGAGGGTATAGGAAGGAGCGACACTTGGAAAAATCTATTTAACTTTTGCATCTTACTACTCCCACCCCCACCCCCATCTCCAGGCCTCAACCCGTCAGTCAGCATGTGTTAGGGGAGTAAAAACTCATTTAAATATGAGTCTGTGGAAAAATATAATTAGGAAGACAAATTGAAAAATGCATATAATACACTTCGTGCCAGATATAAATTACTTTATCCACCCCACTACACCCATCCATTAACCAGAGAATTGGGAGCTATATGTGGCATGAAACTCTCTTAGGAGATTTTCCCAAGGAACCCAGCTATTAGAAACTCCTTAAAAGCAGAACATAAATGATAGCATATAGATAAGAGCAGCTTGGAAACTGGTTCCATCTTAATTCATTGGCTGCAGCACGGGTCACTTTCCACACCTAGTGTGGGATTGCTCGGGGAGGGGGAAGGCAGGATAGAGGAGGCTTTTGTGGTTTTTGTCTTCATATATTGGAAGACAAAGCTGTAGGGAAAGACTCTGTCCCCAGGGAACAGTGTGTCACTGACCACGTGTTATAGAAAGGTGGCTCTTGGATTACAAGGGACCATGTTGACCAAGCACTTTGGTTAAAAAACATGGACTTCAGAGTCAGCCAGGATATGGATTGAAACCCAGGTCTGCCACCTACTAGCTGAGGGACGTCAGGAAAGTCCACGTCTGTGAGTCTCTCAGTCTTTTCAACAAGAAATGGGGACAACTGCAGTGAAACTTCATAAACTTGGAGGATCGTGCTGAGGTTTAAAGGCAAATGTAGGAGCCTATGGTTAGTCCATATAGTTAGGGCAGCTCAGTAACAATTAAGAGTTACTGCCAACAGAATCCAACAATGCATCAACAAGATAATCCACCATGACCAAGTGGGATTTATCCCAGGAACACAAGGATGGTTCAATATTCGAAAGTCAATA
>JAGFMF010011457.1:706632-832404 GCA_019455555.1 Galemys pyrenaicus | reverse complement strand
TGGTGAGATGGTGATGGGGAATACATGGGGATTACAATTAATGGCAAGTATATGTAAATTTTAAAATATTTTAATAAAAGAAAAAAAAAGGAAAAAAAATAAACTTAATTTACTAAACACTTTAATGCACATTAAAATAATTATTCTTATATAAATATTAAATAGAATGACAAGATCCATAAGTTGGACTTAAAACCTCAGGAAAGATAGGTTTTTAAATTTGTGACTTTAATAAACTGAGTATTGAAAAAAAAAAAAAGAGTTACTGCTAGAAAATATGACAGCAAGGGTAGCAGTGGCAAGAAGCTCACTGTACCATAAAATTAAAATTAAAGTTGCCCTGTAGTGGGATGGGAGAGTTGAGGCATGGTAAATGCCGCATCATCCCTGGAGATTTTGGCAACAGCTGGCTGCCTTCTTTTCAGGAGTGCTATGGGGAGATTTCTGGGTGAAGATCAGGAATCAGATTCCTGGGCTGTAATTCAGTGGTCTTCAGATTTGGCTGTTACCAGCTGGGGTTTGTTCCTCTTAAGAATGCTAACAGTTGTTTTTGAAACTATTCACTACAAAGAATTCAAACAACATTAATGTTTGGAGAAAAAATTGAAAAATTATTCAAAATCTCACCACCTAGAAATAATCATATTAGTAGGAGAGAATTACTAAAGAATCTTTCTATGGATATATACAGCTAGAAGGCTACATACATCATAGATTGACAAGGATAATTTTAGAATAATAGGATCACACTCTACACCCTAATTTTAACAAAGGGTATTAACTTACCTTGTTTAATTTTCTGAAAGGAAACATCTGAAGGAAGAGCTGAGCTCTGGATAAATATTTCTTCACTGAAACTGATATTTTTCTAAAAGATCCCACTAAGGTCATGAAAAATATTAAGCAGTTAGAGCCATTCTTTCTGTTAACAAGTACTTTCTATTTTAGACTATATTTTATAATATGGACTATATAAGTCTCTAGTCTATAGGACTAAATAAAGAAATTAGCACTCATGTACTTCCCATCTTGCCTTTTCCTTATTTTAACACTAGCATTGTTTTCACATTGTTACAGTCTGTACTACTGAATAAGTTCCAGAGTTGTTTAGTCTGAAGCCCTGCCCCTGTGCAGGAATTCAGTTTTCATTTGTATTCTTCCTTTCTAATTTTCTTCAAGAATCAAATAGTATTTATCCTAGTTTTTAGTTTGTTTTTTTAATTCTTTAAATTTTCCTCTTTGATTGAATTTACATTCTGATTAATTTCTTCTATAGCACTAAACATTTGTAGGAAATTTCCTATTGTTTTTTGTTATCGTTGCTCTTTTCTTCTAAACAGGGCTCTTCATCCTATGGATGCTATGTTCCTTACTTTACCTCTACATGTGTGTACAAGTGCCATGACATGTACTATCTTTGAAGTTGGGTAGATTTGTCTAGTTCTTCTAATTTCTCTGATACTGTGTGAAAATGCTTTATGACTCTCTTTGTGTGTGAGAGAAAAAATGCTTTATGGCTCTCTTTTGGTTTTATCTAAAACCACTACCATGGCATCTGAGCTGCAGTTTGAGATGATTTCTGACTCCAAGGAACATCGTGGAGATAGTGGGTGTAAATAAGGTTAAGACTCAGAGCTATGGTTTTCTTTGTATAGCACTACATGCAACTCACCTGAGTTTTGCTGAATATCCTGTTCTAAGGTTCATTTCGCCCATGGAGGATGTACTTTCATGAAGGGATGCCATTAGCATTCAGATGACCTATGGACTGCTTTTTTCCAAATGCTTAGTTACCAGTGAAAGTATCAAGATTTTGGCCTCACCAATCATGCTTTTGGGGGCTGGAAGATGTTGTTGGTATTCATAGTTTGATTGCTTCTGACTTTCCTTCCTCCTTATTTTGTTTTGTTTTGCTTGTTATGTATTGGCACTTGGAGTTACTGTGATCTGGCTGCTCTCTGTCATTTTGCTTCCAAAGACTCCCTGGATATCTTAAAAATACTTTTTCCCAGGTTTGAATCAAATATATGGAATCTGACTAGGAGTGGGGCACAGAAATCTATATGTTTTTACAGTTTTCAAGGCAGGTAACAATCAACCAAGTTTAAGATTCATTTTAAATTTCATGTAAGGTTGTTTCCACCCTTAAGATCCTGTGTTTCATTCTATTCTCTTTAAGAAGCAGGCAAGGAGAAGATTCTGTGAATTATTTGCCCCAGTATTCCTGGACATGGCTTTCCCTAACTGTGCAGAGGAAGGAGCACTTCTCTCCCGTTATTCTAATTATTTGTTTTAGAGTTGTAGGTAGTTTGAGTTGTTGGTAGTTTGGAGTTGTAGGTATTTGTTGTAGGTAGAGGGGGATGTGTTTGGAGGATCATCTAATTGCAGCTTTCCACAGTGACTGAGAGTATCCTCTATCTTTTAGCAGACTTACCCTTGAGTTTTTGTACAGAATATTTTTCTCAACCCAACCTGTGTATTAGGATCATTTTGGAAGCTTTTTGAATACTGAACCCTAGGGTTCAGTCCTAGGAGGCTGTATTAATTGGTCTGGGGGCAGAGTCCAAATCACTGGTCTTTCTTAAAGCTCCCCTAGATGTTCCAGCTAATCTACTTCCAGAATTGAAAACCAGTACATTGTTCTTTCTTATTTCTTTAGTGACTCATGACATTTTTTCCATTTTCATTTTCATTACTCATACTCTAAGTCTTGGTTATGGAACATGTATTTTCTACCCACTTAATATATCCTGAAGTAATGTCACTTAGAATAATAGTGTTGTGTTTGAAATAATGCTTTGAGTAATGGAAATCCTTGAGCATGTATCTTCTTTCTGTCCCTGCTTCCTTTGTGACCTTGGGCCAGTACCCTAACCTTTCTGTTCCTCAGTCTCTTTATGTAAATAGAGATGTCAAATCTACCACGAACTGCCTTGAGAACTAAAATTAGTTTTGAATGACATTAATCACATGTTATATCAGTTTTCTTTTGCTTAGTGATTGTCTGATATATGCTTTTCTATTTCTATATTCTCAGTTTTTTAATAAGGTTTTGTTTTAGATGTATGTCTTATAATATTCACATAACTGAATCTTACTTTTTAATCCATTCTGGTAATCTCAGTCTTAATAGGCAAATTTAACCCAATTATATTTAATATAGTCATTGAGTGCCTACTGTTTTATTTTGGATTTCTGTGTACCAGTGCTTTTATTTGCTTCTCTTTTCCTTTTCTCATCTTATGTTGATGGATGTTTCCATATCCCCTCCTTTTTTCTTTTGCTAGTTCACAAGCTATGTAGATCATATTCTATTTTTTTAGTGTGTTAATCTTAAATTTTTAAAATACATAATACAACAAAAAATTTTAGGGACAGTGCGAGTGATGCAATAATAAAATTAATAAAATGCTGTATGTAAAGTATCCAGCATACTATGTCCTTGATAAAATACATCATAATTCTAGGTACTAATGCTACTCTGCTACTGCCAACATTACTATCAATATCATAATTTTACATAAAAAAGCTTCTGAGCATTATTTTTTAACCCATGATTACATTATCAAGAGACTGAACATCGTGAAAATTATGTAGAGGAAATTCCAGCCTGAATAGTGGTCATTTTTCCCAAAGGAGGGGCTGTTAGGAAAGATAATAGTGTTTTCTGTTGCATTTTGTTCCTGAGCTCAAGACAACATCTTTAATTTGAGTTTTCTTATTTGTAAGATTTATGATGAGTATTCAATGAGATGAAAATGCAAAGGTCTTAGCACATTGTAGGTGTTCAATATTTGGTAACTGTTATATGGACAACAAGCTGAACTTCCCTCTTCAATCATCTTGACATTGGCTCATTGCCTGCCTTGTTCCTCTGAAAACCAGTGCATACCTCTGCCTCTGGCCACTTACTCGGAGTCTCTATGAGCTGAGCATGGATATGGCTGCTCAGCTTTGCCTGACTGGGCCACAATCAGGCAGGAGGCAAATCATCCACTGTGAAATCAATCATGATGATTCTGGAAGGAATTATTGGTAAATTAGCAGAATGCTATGAGGGACAGTCCAGATGGAGGTAGGTGTAAAGTAGAGCTTTGCTGGGTGGAGTTGTTTTTGCACAACATATTGATCTCCTTGGGGTGGGAGAAAAAAGAAACAGCAGTTCCTTGCTGCTCCCCTGGAGTGGTGGGTGGGAGAGGACAGGTGGGAGTCTGTGAGCCCCCTCACTGACTTTTTTTAGATGTACCATCAGGTACTGCAGCTGTATTCCTGCTGCTTCCCCTGCAATGCAAAGGGTAGATTACTAAGCAGGGCTGGGCTGAGATTTGCTGTTTTCCCTAAGTGGTCACAGCCTACCAGAGGTAGGTGGTGTAGATACTCTGAGAGGAGTTAGTGCCTGTACCTAGTACTCATAGACTGCACTCAGAGCACAGAAGTGTGTCCAGAAATCCAACCCATGGCTCCTTTGTGCCTAGAATGTCCACCTCTGATGGACCCTGGAAATAGCAGGTTGGCAAGGGGTAGCTGATGTATGGATGGCATAAGTTTTAGAGTTCCTAGCATCTCCCCAGAATTTCTCCTGAACATAAAAGCCTGTATTATAATCTGCTCAAACCCATGGATAGATGTAGGACCATGACTCGCGACATGAGGGATGCTACTGGTACCACTGAGTGGCCTGGTTCTGGAGGTAATGTATACTAAGTAGAACCCCATGTCAGACCCTGTGTCAGCCACTGCCCATGAAGTATCCCACCTAATCAATATCTTCACAGGCATGGACCCATCAGATTAGGTACTTGTGGATCTAGATTAGGGTCCTAGAGACTCTGAATTAGGTCAGGATTTTAACCCTTGCTTACTAGATTACGAGAAGATCCAGGGGCTTCCATGGAGGAGGCACCAGAGTGGGGAACATTCAAGAAGTTATAGACTTGGGACTTATGAACTTGCTGGGCTATGAACAACTGCTTTCATATTCACCCTGGAACTTGGTGCTGGCACCCTCTAAGATACCCATGAAGAAGCTGAGGTTCAGAGAGGTTAAGTGACTTTGCCAAGCCCACACAGTTAGTAAGCTGGGATTTAAACTCAGATCTGGTTAAGGAGCCAAGGTGGGGATACAGATATTAATGAGGACTTCAGAGTTGAAAGGGGCCAGAGAAAAGGCTTTATGGGACAACTTTAATGGTCAAAGGGCTTCGTGGGGAGTCCTGGCTTACAAGATCACAGTGGGGAGGCTCCTGGGAGCTGGTGGCCAGGGTGAGAATGTGAGTGCGAGTGGATGTGTGTGTAAGGTGGAGGGTATAGCAAATTAAGTAGGTGTGAGTAAACCAGCGTGTAGCTTGTTTCTGGCATGTGTGAGAGTGTGTGTAGGGTGGGGCTTGCCTATATGTAGGGTTGTGTGATTATTGTGTGTAGGGTATATGTAGAGTATGTGAGTGTATCTTGTGAGTGTGTGTGTGTAGAGTGTCTCCTCAAAGTTCCTGCCAGTAGCTTGCTCATTCATTATCACAACAGAAGCCCATTCCATCCCTACTGAGTCCCGCCAAAAAGTTAGAATGAAGGAGAGCCATAAAGAATGAGCACGCCCCCAGAGGAACAGGCAGCGTTTTATGGTCTGAATGGCCCGTTGTAATGATTTGGGTGACAGTGAGGCCAGCATTGCTACTGAGACTCTTAGTGGCTCCTTAGGAACTATTATATTCTTAATAACAGATTGTTCCCAGTTTCTCAGTGCTAGGCAGGGTTTTTGCCTTTTTTTTTTCTTATTAAATGTTTTTTTTAAAGGAAGACTAGAAAGAAGAAAGGGAGACAAGAGAGAATGAAAGATTTCAGTTATTATTGAGTAAGTGTTGAAGCTCTAGTTCAGGAGAAAGGGAATTTTGTGTGATTGTATTTGCAGTCACAGGAGAATCTTACTATGAAAGGAACGTTTTAAGCAAGCTCACATATTTCACACTATGGTAATGCACTTCTTAGGCCTCTTCTGGAGCTTGCACATGGTTTGGGCAAGGTGGGCCTGGGGGAGATGATGAGATTTCTCCTATAGCAAAGCTGGGCATGGCAGACTCAACCTGATTCTGCTGAGTCAGTGGCCCTTGTGGCAGGAAATGATATCCTTTGAGTTGGCATCTGGTGAGCATGGTTGGGGATGCACCTGAAGGAAGGCATTTCTTGTCCCTGAAATTGAAAGTGAAGGGGCAAGGTGATGGAGAAGAGAAGCTTGGTTCTAGAGCATTCAAAGGTCTTATGTGGTGTTAGGTGAGTCAGTTCCTTTCAACCTTGGTTCTTGTGTGTTCCAAGAAATTTTAGAATTGGTCATGTCCAGTATTTGGGGCTATTTCTGGCAAACAAACATGGATATGAAGTAACAAGAGGTGTCTCTGGAGGAAAGAAAGAAGATCAATTAGCTTTTTAAACTCCCTGCTCTGTACCAGGCACTATCCTAGGTGTGCAGATTGCTCAGAATTAAATCAGACACAATGTTTGCCCCTAGAACTTAACATTCTATAATGTTAACTATGAATTTTGTCTTCCAGTCATTGACTACAGTGAATTATACTTTGTCAGTGTGGTCGCAAGAGAAAGGGACAGCGCTTCCCTGTGTTGGGAGGTAACTAGTATTATGGCTACTGTTTCTTGAGGACGTACAGTGGTGTTTTAGATATCTGGCTTTTGAAGTCCAGATGATGACCCTGTGAGATGGGTGTGTGCTTGTGTGCAAGGGTAGGAGTGTGCCTGTTTTCAGTCTTATCCTACTTCCAAGTAGCTGTAGGACCCTGAGTGACTTATTGGTCTCTCTGTGCCTCTACTTCCTTTCCTCTAAAGTGGGAATGATAACAGTATCTACCGTCTTGTAATAGGGATGTGGTAAAGAACAGTCAAGTTCCTAGATGTAACAGCCTTCGCTTTAGCATCTAACACACTGTATGTGGTACAACAAAATTGGTATTACTATTAGCCATGAGGAGATTGAAGCTTGGGGAAGTGAGGCACTTGCCTGTGGTCACCAGTTCCCAGTGGTGCTAAAATTGAAACTTAGCTTCTGAGGGTGGGAGGAAGCAACTCAGGCTTGGCCTTGGTCTCTTCTGCTCCTGCAGCTGGCTAGGAGAGATGAGCGGGGCCTTGACTTTTGTGGTGGCGTTTACTGGACACAGGGGAGGGCCAGGTGTCTGCCACATTCCTGGTTGGGGAGGCCTGACCTGGACATGGCTGCCTGACTCATGTGTGCCTTTGGCAGGAGCTGCTAGCCATGAGGCTAATACTGGACAGTGTAGTGCACCAGCCCTGGGGAAGATGGAACATTCTCTTTTCTTCAGAAGGTAGTCACATATTCAGGCACAGACCTAAGGAAAATGGATGTCTTTCAGAGATTTGGACTTACAGAGCCAGTAGAGGAGGGCACAGGGTAGGAAAGAGCAGCCAAACTTATCACCTCCCTCCAGTTCATCGCTCTGCCATTTCTGCCCTGAGTTGTCAGTAGCAGGTCATTCTCTGTCCTGTTATAACCAAAGCCTGAGCAGGGGACAATCCGCCCTCCTTTTCTAGGACTTGGAAAACCCTAGTTAGTTCTTTTCAGAGGGATCTTTGAAGGTAGGTGGCTGGAGGAGTGGCCCCGGTATAAGGCTGTGTGGATTTTGCAGAGATGGTAGAGCTGGGGAAAGGAAGAGAGAGGCAGATGCTGATGTAAAGAGGTGTGGGAGTGTATATGGAAGAAATATTGATTCCTGTGGTCAAGGAAGTTATAATCCTCAGGAGCCCTCCTTCCTGTCCTGGATGTTCCTAATCCTGGGATGCTTTTCCACCTTTTCAATGGCCTGTTATTTTGCAAATGAAGTAGCAACTCCTGGAAAAGTTAAATTATTTGTCTAAAGCTATGTAACCATTGAATAGGGACAGGAAACGAAACCAGAGAGCTCCAGCTTCGCACATCCTTTCCATCATGTCTTGTAGTCTCTCTTACCTATGTTGATTTGTCTTCTAGGTAGGCTTTTTGCTTCTTGGGGAGGCAGTCAAAGTGTGTCTTACCTTGTTAAATCTACATGTGCACATGACCTTATTAGGACATGGTGGGCACATCAGCAACACTGAGTCATTTTCCAAGGTAGGACAGAAGCGCCTCTTACGGGGCAGATGGACAGCTCTTGTTCAGTGAATATGTGTGTTTACTCTCAGAAACACACGTGTCCTTTTTCACTGTCTTTAAGCACGGACTATATCCTAAGCATAACTGTAGAGCTTCTATTCCTGCGGAGAAGAAAGTTGTCAACAGGAGTTCTAGGGTTAAATTAATTAATGAGTGGTGGAAAAACCAAGGAAAAAAGTGATTTCGAGATTGTATCCGGTAAGGCACAACAGAGTATAGGGAACACCTTCCAATGCCATCAAGCTGTCCTGGAATGAGAACTCAGGATCTTCTACGGCCAAGGGGATGATTTTTTTAAACTAGATTTTTCCACTTGAACTCAAGTTTTGGCTCTAATGTTGAGCTGCTTGGGTTATATTAAAAAAGCTATTCACTTCTTTACATCGTGTTTGCTTTACCTATAAGCAAGAGGCTACATGAACAAAGAGACTGTGAAATCTGCCTGTAAATTATTTAACTACCCTATCATCTCCACCACCACCTCCACCATGATGGAAGAAAACCAAGGAAATCTCCCCATGCTTTAAAAGTACTCAGTACATTGTGGTAACATGCGTCTGAGGTGTGATTCTATACCTCGGTGATCATACACGGTGATGTATGATCCAGATACACATGTACGTACATAAGGAAACTAATATTACCTCAATAAAAAAAGGAAATATTCAGTATATGCAATATTTTACTGCAGTGTTTTCCCTATTGAGTGAGGTTTATCCATTGACTAGATCATGATGAACTAAACTTGGAAGGAGGCTGAAATGATTATAAAAGTAAATCTGGAGTCCGTTCTGCCCCTGCCCCTTTCTCATGCAGTGGCAGCAGGTATGGCATCCATCTCTCTTTTCATTTGCTGCTCAGTTCCTCATCTGGGTCGGGTGATTTTGGAGCACAGTGCCTTGCAGGGGAGACTCTACCCCTTGGCACACGTAGTGGGGCGGGGGGCCTGAAGGCATCTCGTGTTAGAGTCGAGTGATGTGTTAGTGCGTGCAGGCTTGGGCGGGCGTCCCTGCGGGTGACAGACCAAACTGCATGACACGTGGGGGTTCCTCATCATGCTGAAACCTTGACAGATCTCCTCTCTCAGAGTGCCAGTTCAGTGCATTACCCGCAATTGCTGCTTTTTGTAGTAGATTATTTCTGATGCATATTGACTTGTTACTGGAAAACGCTTCAGAGGATAACGAGCTGGGTAGTTTGCCTCTTCATTTTTCTTTGTTATTGTTGTTGAATCCATATGAGTAACTAGGCCCTCCACTTACACTTTATTGATTCTTGAGTTTAGGGGATGGCTCTGTAATTGACAATTTCCTCTGTACAACGTGGGCAGAGAGAAGTACTGTGCTTGTGCATGCTGACTCTGCCGGAAGCCATAAGATTCCAGAACCAAGACTCATGCCGGAGAGAGAGTCACTTCTGTCCAGCCCCTGCTGGACACAGCTGAGTGTCCTTGGGCATGTCCCCGGCCATCTCCTTCCTGGATCTAGTTTTCCCTTGCTGTCCCACCAGCTCACCCACTCCTCGCATATTCCAGGTGGGGCTGAAACGCCTTTTCCTTGGCGGCTTTGTATACGGAGGTTCCAGCATTCCTGCATTCACGATGACGCTGCTGACCCCATGTGCTCTCGCCACTGTTTTCCCAGGAGGACTGATGGACGAGTGCTGAGTCACACAAGCACAGCCAGAGTCCTGTTGTGTATTTCCGGAGGGCTGGCAGGGCCAGTGGTGCAGCCCTTGGGCTGGGGCAGCCTGAACTCAGAGCTGCCTGAATGGCACGTGACCTTGTCTGTGTGGGTGAGGGCCTCCTACCCATGCAGCCAGTGGGTCTGGGCTCATCAGCCCCCTCCTCCTGTTCATTCCTGTACTCTGGTTGTCAGCTTTGCTTATGCATAGATGAATTACTCTTGTTTCAGATTATCATGGAAAATCTTACTGTCACATTCTTAGGATAGGATTAAGTAGAATAGGTGATAAAGGTCATCAGCGTTATTTACACTCTCTTGACTTTTATTCACCCCTGTAGCCCAGAGACAAGCTGAAGGATTATAGGAGCAGCAAGTCGTGGGATTTGGAGTCAGGCACGCCTGAGTTAGAAGCCAGCAGTGGTGCTTTGGCTGAGTCACCTTAAGCACAAGCCTCTCCAAGCCTCAGTTTACCTTGTCTAAAAGGATAGAAACCAGCATTGGCCTGAGAAGTTTGCTGGTAACATCAGTGAGTGAATGCTGTGTTTTGTGCCACAAGTGTTTGTTGCATTTAGGTGGGACACAGATGAATTCCTTATTATAGTTTGTGTATTTGAGTGTGCTTATGAAAAAATAGAACTTAACACATCAGAGCTCGTGATTTCACAGATATTATTGCTTGGGACAATGCTAATTTAAAAAATGTGAGATAATTTAACATTGATTTACAGAGTAATGTGCAGTGAGTTTTATCACAGGGATTGCAAATATGTCAAAAATTAGGAAGGTGGGTGAGTAGGATGGAATTTTGGATGATACTGAGCTATGTGGTACTAAAATCTCCTCTCAAGTGCCTGGTAGGAACAGGATCAGAGTCTCTTTGCTTTCTTATCTGCTCCTTCAGCAGGTGAGGGGTAGGGCACTAGTGGAAGAAACTCCCAAGAGAAACATCTCTGGCTCCCCTTTACTCCGAGGGTCGACCTGATCGGTGCTCCTGGCTGTGAATGCCACTAAATGATTATGGACCAGATGACCACTTTTCTGGATCTTTCCAGGGCAAGTGCTAGTTATCATAGAATTAGAGCCCTGCTCTAGAGGACAGTATGGAAACAATCTACTTCATTTTATATGAGATCAAGGTGATTTAAAAAAGTGATTATTTTCCAAAAATAAAAAAGGACCTGCAGAAGTGTAGACTCACTCAGAAAACACACGAAGAGTAGACTGATTGGAACAAATTTTGACATGTGTTTCCCTGGGCATTTCTTTCCTCCATCCTACTTCCTAACATGGGCCCATAGCGTCATT
The DNA here is from genome assembly GCA_019455555.1 of Galemys pyrenaicus. Taxonomy (NCBI): domain Eukaryota; kingdom Metazoa; phylum Chordata; class Mammalia; order Eulipotyphla; family Talpidae; genus Galemys; species Galemys pyrenaicus. The sequence continues at coordinate 821,265 of JAGFMF010011457.1, read as the reverse complement.
GTTTGAAGTGTATCTCTACAACAGGAGCTATCTGGACTCAGAAGGGTAAGTCCAGTGCCAAGTTACATTGCCTGTCTTCCCAACCCTGCCCTGCTTGTGAGAGGATTGGGGAGCCTGTTACTTAGACTGTGGGAAGAAGGAGAGATGGTTTTTTTTTTTTTGGAAATATTTATTTATCTATACATACAAGCTGGGTACAGGTCAGACGCATGGGAGGTGAGAGGGCTCACCAGAGACAAAATGGGGAGCAGGACAGGCAGATTGACTGAAATACACTGCTGAGGGGAGCAGCGGGAGAGACAGGAGGGGTCTGCTGTGCCGTGTGTGTCCCCTCCCTGGCCGGGGATTGAACCCACCCTGTTGTGCCAGGGATGCTCCACAGTGCGGTGTTCAACCTACTGCGCCACCAGGGAGGCCCCAAGAAGAGATGAGTTTTAAAATGACCAGTTTTGTCTTTTTAAATCTGTACTGTTGCTTATTAGTCTTGTGACCTGGATCTGCTGCTGGCTCCCTGATCAGTATGGTTGAGATGGCATCAAAGGCCAAGCTGGGCACTCTAAACTGAGCTCAGGACGTCAGGACTCCCCTGCCCACAGCTTCCTGAATGAGGCTTTCTCTGGCACTTTAAATGTATCTGGTCCCTGGTGCCTCATGGTCCTCTTCCCTGTGTTGTGTTGGGGAAGGGTTTATGTTATGTAGGAACCCAGTCTCTCTTTTTTACACTCCTTATTGCCTTTCTCATGATTTCTAGATCATAGTCTGTATATTGAACAGTGTGGTTAAACACTATAGCCAAAGTCATGCAGCCTGTGAGGAGTGGCTATGGGATTTGAACTGAGACTGGCTGACTTGAGAGCTTGGTCTCATCCCCACAAACCACATGAAGCCTCAGCTATGGGAGTGTCCACAGACGATGCCGCCGGCTGACTCTGGGAGACCTTTTGACTTGTGCTGAGAGGTTGTGTGTGGCGTGCAGCCTGAGCAAGCACCTCTGGGTTTGAGGGCCGCCTTGGATCCCCTTTAGTTGTATCCCCACCCATTTTCACCTTTACACACACACACACAGAGAGAGAGAGAGAGAGGGAATTGTGTTCTTTCAGCAGATCTGGGAGAACTTATGGGACTATCCATTCTGGGGGTTTTTCATGGTGCAGAGGTGCTGAGAAGTGACCCTGAGTTGGGCTCCTGGTGTCTAAGAGTTCCCTCCTGGTGAGGGGCCCCTTCATCTGCTGTGGTGTAAGCAGCACTCACACATGCCATTCCACACTGGGTCTATTACTGCTTCTTGAAGAGGCCAGGTGTGTCCCCTGGCTGAGGCTGAAAGTGGGAACTCTGGGGCAAGGATGAGCTGGCATGGAGAGGGGGAAGGCCTCTTGGAGAATGAAGAGGGAGCCCCGAACCAATTTGTTCTGTGGGAGCTGGCCCACAGATTATGGTTTACAATGCGAATTTGGGAGCATTGCCAGGGTCGTATTAATACTGCATGAGGCAGTAAGGGGATCGCTAGTCTTGAAACCAGACCTCTGGCCTAGAATGGAACTGAACAGTGGGCCTTGTCTTAAAGGGACATGATGTGCTCCCAGAAGTATGTGCTGGCATCATTTTCCTCCAGTGCTGTTTACTATATTTGCGCACAATGCTCCTGAAGGGTTGGCAAAGGAGGTGGCAATGTAAGACGGAAGTGTCTTTTATTGCCCATGATCACACCACTTAATGATCATCAACTTAATTATTGTTTCTTTCGTTACCTTGATGAGCAGGGACAAGTAGGAGAGAGAGTCCATGTCTCTTTCTAATATTTTGCTGAAGTCTATTTCAGCTTGTAAGCAGATTAAGAAATCTGGGACTCACAGGTAAAACAGAATAAATAACACTGAAAGCTCAGAACCACAAACACAACATGGAATTCTGTTTTCAAGCGTCAGTTTCCACTCTTTTGCTTTTGTCATTGAGTTCATGGCTATGCTTAATGTTTCTAGAGAGAGGGGCAAGGCAGTGATAGTTCTTGTTGGAATATTTGGGCCACTTGTCTAGAAATCAAGTGACAGCAAAGAGTAAATATCTGGGTGCTGTTAACTTACGAGGAAGGAACGAAGTGGATGTTGAGAATTTGTTTGGAAGGAAAACCTTCATCCAGATGGATCCTAGAGCATTTCCCTAGACAGTCAAGGATGTTTCAGCTGTGTGTACTATAGTTTTAGTGTTAAAAATGCTTTGGAATAAAAAATGCTTCTATCCTTTCCAAGTTGATGGTCCACTGTAGTAGTAGAACATTTATGATTGCGAATAATGAGGAACAGTGACTCAAATGGACTGAAGCAGTAAGGAAGCTTATCTCCTACAAGTAGAACAGAGGTGTGGGCAGGTGGCAGCCCTCAGCTGTGGATGCTTCAGGGACTGAGTGGTGTGGCTGAGGCCTTGACGCCTTCTCTCTCTCGATTCCGCTCTCCTGAGTGACAGCATCATTCTGAGCCTCATCCCCCTCATGGCTGCAGAAGTTCCAGGTGTTGCATCTGACTATGGCAATGTCCAGAGGCAGGGAGGGGACCATTTCTTCTAGTGAGGGCTTTACAAAGAGAGGACCCTTTTCCTGGAAGCCCCCGGCAAGTTCTCCATCTGTGCCATTTTTTTAAAAAAAGATTTATTTATTTATGCATATACCAGCTGGGGTCCAGGCCAGAGGTGTGAGGGGTGAGAGGATTCACTAGAGGCAGAGTGGGGAACAGAATAGGCAGATTGACTGAAGTAAACTGCTGAGGGGAACAGCAGATGAGACAAGAGAGGTCTGCAGCACCATGTGGGTCACCTCCCTGGCCGGGGATTGAACTTCAGTGGCTGTGGATAGCTTCATAGTGCTGTGCCTTAACCCCTTGCACCACCAGGGAGCCTTCTCATCTGTGTCATTGACCAGTACTAAGCTACTTGTAGTTGCTCACCCCTAAATCAGCCAGTGGTGAGTGGAATAGGGGTGCCTTGCTTGATGTCGATAGCACAGGGCCCAGCAGCTGGTGAGGGAACGAGCTCAACTGAACTGAGGCTTGAGGCCATCCAGAGAAGGGGTGACAACCTGGGGCTGTGGTGAACAAAATGGAGCCATGCTAGCAAAGAAAAGGGGTGATCTAGCTGTCCCTTTAGCCATGAATAGCAAAAGGAATGCTCAGCTACCATGCAATGTTGGAACTTGGGAGGGAAATTAGAGATGATCTGGTCCAATCCCTTCATTTTAGAAATGAAGAAACTGAGCTACAAGAGTGCGTTGGCTTGCCCAATGTCAAGTGATCCACCCCAGGACTCAGGCTTCAACTGTGGGGTACAGTGAGTGGTTGGAGATGCTCTTGTTGCCATTACACAACTTGTGGAAGAACACCAGAACCAGGGTGGGAGAATGTCGGCAGGGCTTCTAGATACTGTCAGCGTTTTCATTCACTATGTTATTGATCAATCACTTTCTAACCCTACACTTTCTGGGTGTCAGGAGGAAAAACTATAGCAGGGAAGCCTCAAAGCATCCATGAGAGAGTAAGTCCCCATCCATGAGGATGTCGCCAAAGCTGGGCAGGTGTGCCGTTCCATGGGGAGTCCTCATTTTTCACATTCTCACAACCTCATTTTCGGGACTTGCAACAGTGTCTGGGGCACAAATAGTAAGTCTATAAATGCATGTCAAGTTGCTTCAGCTAAAGCCTCATGAAGCCTAGAAAAATGTTGATTTCATCATATTCTAATCTGTACAAGGTGGTTATAAAATTAAGTCATGGTAACTGTCCTCTAGACAAGTTTGTCTAAATGAAAACATTAAGCCCCTGCATTCCTGAAGCTGTTTGCGTCACTGGGGCCTGTGATCTTGATGGTAAGGAGGGTCAGGCAGTGATGCTGCCAATTACTGTCTTTGACCCCTGTGTCTCTGGAAAGGATGTTCCTTCAGGACTCAGGGGCTCTGGTTGTGCATTATGGTCTGACATGAATTGCAAAAAATGTGGATGGGGAGTTGCTTGTGGGTAACTGGACCCACTCTGCTCTGTCCTTAGGGGCACCCTAAATTAAGCACAAAAGCAACTCACAACTGCCTCAATGTGCCTGACATTTCTTTTATCTTCTCTAGAATTCTCTGGGGCTGTAAGTCATGTAGAACTGAGCACACCACACACATCCCACCATGTCGAATTTTCTAAAATCGGTCACTGGTTCCTGCACAACCTTGAGAGTGTCAGAAACGCCAAAACATTTGAAGGTTCCTGGTGGAGAAGGGAGTAGCCTTTTTGTTATTCTGAGAGAGCGTCCTTTGCACATTCTTGGCTTCCTTAACATTTGGATTCTTGAGCTTAGTTGGTCTGAGGATGAAGAACAAACTCCATCAGAGCTTCTCCTCCTCTCAGGATGATAGAAAGTTCTCTGCATCTGTTTCATTACTCGAGCACTCCACATTCCCTTTCGACACACGATGCACAGCTGCTTGCATTGTACCACGGAAACTTACTTCCCTGTACAGGTGGTAACGACTGAGCTCTTTGTAGGGTGAATTTTTGTAACACAAATTCTATTCTCACATCGACTTCATTTAAACATTGATAAGTTCCCATGCGGGAAATATTGTTTAATCATTTCTTTTTCACTTTTTAAATTGAACTATGATACTCAAGCGTGAACGCATGACGAACTCTATGCATCTCTGCAAACGGAACATGTCCAGAGAATCAGCTCCCCACAAAAGAAACAGAACATCTTCATCATTTTTTGAAATAAATGCGTAACTGGAGGCACAAAGTGCACGTATGTTCTTTCAGTAGCTTTCCTCGCCCCGCACCTCTCCTCCTGACGTCATCTCGCCTACACATCATCAAAAGGTGGGGCTTTCTCTCCCTCGAGGGGGTGACCTGGCTTGCATGGCTCTGTGTCTCAGCTTCCATCTTCATCTTTTTATGAGTATTCATAATCCTCCATTTGAAGCAAACCCAACATACGAAAAGCTCCACTTACTGATGAGACTAACTCAGGACAGTCTTTTTTAACGCCAGGCTGTCTTTTTAAAAGATTTTAATTTTGTTTTACTTTCCTTCCAATGGGTGAGTGCCTCTCTTGCATTTATAAAGGATTTGCCTTAACGATTTGAAACTATTTATTAAGCACCTACTAGGCGCCGGGTGTTATGCAGATACCGGTAGTATGCAGATACCGAGTATGTGTGTATATCTGCATGGGTGTGGTGTGGACACAGTGGAGACAAGAGCCAAGGCTGAGTAGACATGACTGTTCTTCCCAAGGATGTGCCAGTCTGAGGGGAGATAAAATATGCACTAGTCTGCTGTGGTCGTTCTACGTCGTTGAGATGTGGGCAAAGATCTGTGAGAGTTTCAGGAAGAAAAAATTTCTCATCTGAGGGTAGGGAGGAGGATTCAGGAGGAGTCTGCGAGGGAGGGGGCATTTAACAATGCCCTTGGAGAGATGGCTGCCCCTTGATGGAACCATGCTAGCATTTATGATATGAACAACAGGGAAAGGAATCTTAATGTGATTTTGATAGTAGGTTCTGCTACTTGATGCATGAAACTTACTCAAAGGAAAGATTCTGGGTTTATTAAAGGAAGTTAGAGCTTCTGAGTTAGCAGCTCTGTAGGTTGAAAAGGCAGTACAGTGAGTTTGCTTAAACAGTTGGGTACCCTGAGACCCATTTCTCCTGTAGTTGGCAGCCTGGCAGAGTTTGAATCTTTGGAGGTCTCTCTGTGAGGGCTGGAAGCAGGCCCTCATCTGGGCCCCCCAGACTCTGTTCCCATCAAGTCCTGCTCCCTTGTCAGCTTGCTCAAGCCCTGCCAGTGGGCAGCAGCATCTGGGAGATGTGGGTGAGGGGCTGTTGCTGAGAAAATGATTCCAGCTTGCCTTGTCTGACGTGTGCATTTAAATTAGCATCTTTAAATGCAGTTCCTGACAGTTACTCAGTTTTGAGACTACTTGGGATTTGGGGGCAGGTGGAAGGTATTGAGGGGGAAGAGAGGCAATTCGACAAAACAAAACATTTCGGGGTATTTTTAAAATAGTGAAATAGTGGAAAACATGTCAGCCGGTGGGAAGGCAAGTGTCAGGCATGGCTGCAGAACCCCTTTACAGGATGCCTCCACTGTGCCCCAAGGTGCGAGAGGCGGCCCTTGCAGAAGGTGGAGATGGTTCGTGGGAACATCTGGGGCAGCCTCGTGCCTTCTCTGTGTTCCCAGAAGTCACTGTTGAGTGAGAATTTGAGGCTGATAACTATTCTTAAGGCAAGTGGGTTTGTATTTGGATGAGGTATCAGGGTGGGCGTCATTTATCTACGCAGTCATCTATCCCAAGGGGTGGGGTGGAGAAGGGGAACTCTAATAATAAAAATGATGAGCTTAAAATAGCTAATGATAATGCTCATCTTTTTTGGGTACCTTCTGTGTGTCAGGGACTGAGCTAAGAGCTCAGTCTTTTCATTTGTCTAATCCTCACGGCAGCTCTCAAAAATTGGTTCTTTGTTACCATGGCTTACATGGGGGAAAGCAGAGAAGTTAAATAACTTGCCTCAAGTCACTGAGGCAGTAAGTGACCGAGCTGGGCTTGAAATGCAGACTTCCAGGCACTAGCTCTACCCTTTTACTTTGCTGCCAGCAGGATAGAAACTAAGGTGACAGAACAGGTATGTGAGTGTGGAAGGTTGATGGTGGGATTTTCTGAGATGAAGATACTTTCTGCAGTTTTTTTTTTTTTTTAAAGATTGCTTTAGAAAGGGGGTGACACAAAGATTTCAGTCTGTCCCTGGAATCCTGTACACAAAGGACACAACAAGCTCTTGTATACTGCAGGGCCTTTGCACGAGCTGTTCTCTTTCCGTGAATCATTCTGCTTGCTGTTCTCTGCTGCTTCCTTCTTATCTGTCAAGAATGGTAAAGCCACTCCTGGGGGCGTCTTCCTAACCATCGACAACACTCTCTCAAAAAATACTCGTGCATCTATAGCCATTGTTCTCGGTGTACGTGGCATATAGATGGGTGAACAGATGCAAATGAGTGCCCTTGATGAACTTGATTTCTCAAAGCAGACAGACAATGCACAGAACCACAACATAAGGAGAATTTTATGGTGTGTGACTTGGTTATTCTCTGTTTCAGCACTCCATTGGCTTCCTTTCGTGATTTGTATTTCTTTTTCTTTGTTTACTTGACCGTGGCTAACCTCCCCCTGTAGGGGCCATGAGGCCCACGACCTTGGCTGTCTCGCTCACTGCTGTGTTCCTAGCTCAAACCTCAGAAAAAATATTTCCTTTCAGCCTTTTACTGAGGAAGGTCTGCACTGTTGAAGCAGTAGCAGAATGCAGTTGTTTTCAAGCACTCGTGTTATTTATTGTTCTTGTTATCATTACTACGAACCATAATAACTCAGTCTTTGGGTTGCAGAGACAGCAGGTGGGAGCTGAGTGACCTTGGTTGTGATATTAATACTCTATTGCAGTCTCCTCTCGATTATCCAGGCTAGTGGGATGGGAACCAGTGCCCACAAATAACCATAAAACAAAAAAATCAATTATCTGTTCACTGGGGTGTTGACTGACAAGTAGGTACTAAGCCTTTTATGAGACTGGCCTTCGAGCACGATTCCCGGCTCTGGTGATCTTTTAGAAAGTGCAAGGTGGGGAATAATCCATGCTTTGCTAGTCAGGGATGGAGAAGCAGCTCTTGCTCCAGCCTTTCATCTCTCAGTAGAGCTGGTGTATGGATAACATCAGCAGCCGAGGTGGAGCTAGGGCTGTTTTTCTCTTTCCTAAAGCAACTCGGGTGATGGAGCAAGTTGTCTTCATCCCCCCCTTGAGCATTTTGCTGGCTGGTGCGGCTGCATGGAAAATGTCAGTGTGCTGGTGTGGCCCAGGCGCAGGCCAAGGCCAGCGCGTCTTAGAGCTGCAGGGCTGACGTGGCTTGTGGCTTGAAGGGAATGGAAAGGTCATACAGGCCTGGGACAAGAGAGGGGATGGAGCCAAAGGCACTGTCCGGTAACATTATATGGAAGATGAAATTGTAGTGTGGAGCTGAGAGATGCTGGGCTGGGGAAAGAGACCTCAGCATTTTCCATGATTAACTTTCTAATAGTAACTGTGTGTGTACAGATGGTGCTTAGCAACGGGCAGCTGATCTTCTCTGAGTGTGCATTAATACAAGCGCGTGTGGCTTCCCGTCGTTGTTGGATTTTCCCCATTTTGTTTGTATCACCACCCTGTCAAGAGCCATCGGCAGCTCAGACCACAAACCTTTTGTCCTTGAAGGCTAAGTGGGGAGGCAACTGAATTTGTTTCCTCTCCTAATTGATCCATTCCCTCCCCCCAGGATCCTCAAGACTTAGGTGGCCACAGCACTCTCTCGGCTCTAAATCACGATGAAACAGATGCTTATTAGCAAGGTTACCCAGCAGGTGGGGACAGGGCTGCACCAACATCCTGCTCTCCTCCTTTCTAGTCCTGTGCTCTGGACAGCCCTCCTTATGCTTACTGTCTTCCCCTTAGGCCCAAATGTGTGTGTAGGTGGCAGGGGCAGAGCTGAGCACACCCCGTAGGTGTTTGTGTCCCTGTGTTGTGGCCTGCTGCAAGGGCCAGCGGGGAGCAGAACTTCCTGCTCCTAAGCCCCTCAGCAGAAAGGTCAGCGAGCGGTCCTACCACCCAGTCTTGCTGTTTCCAGAGGCTGCAGCATGCATCTGATGCGGAGCTAATAATAAAGTGCAGATACTACATGTCTCTTTTGCTTTCTAGAATCTCCAGGGACTCCAGATCCATGTATTTAGTCCTGCGCTCCATCTGAGGGACACCGTGATCCTGTGCTGGGCAGTGGCTCACGACAGGGAGAGCACCATGCTTTGTGTTGGCTTGTATTTTGCAGGGGCTATTTTGATTGTGTAAATTGTCTTCTGGTTCTTTCCTGGAGGAGGCCTGGATTCCAGTCACATTATTTCTTTCCCTTAGAGCTTGACACAGTTCAGGCAGCCCGAAAGAGGGAGGACTTCTTGCTGAGGACCCAAGGGAAGTGGCCACCTTGTTCCTATCTCTGTGCACAGGCACAGGAGACATCTCCCATCAACACTGCCTTCCCTGCACTCACACCATGTGCACACACACGTGCCGTGTTTGCACACCCACACATGCATGGCTGCTTCCCCTCACCCTTGCCTTTTTTAACACATATCTCCGTGTCCAAGAACACCCTCACCCACTCACACGTGCCCACTCACAGCCACTTCCTGATCACACACATTTGCTTATACCTGCAGCTCCCCCAGACACACCGCCATCTGTGGGTCATCTCCACCCACTCCGTACCGCTCTTCACAATCAGATGCTTACTCCACTCCTGGTTCCCTCACGTGGGTACCCCATCATATCCTCTTAATTGTATATGTATTCTTTACCTACTTGGTAGCATCTGGACCACAGAAACATGATGAGGCATGAGAAGTAGAAAGTTAGGCAGGTGTCCTGCTCACTAATGGGAGAGGAGGAGGAGTCCAAGAAGGAGGAGGAAGTAGGGGGTCCATGCCACTTCTCAGGCATATGGGAGGATTGGCTTCATGCAGTATTTTTGGGAAGGAGCATTCAGGTGCAGAACTGTGCTGAGAGGGCTGGAGCTGAGAAAGGCCAAGGGGAGACCCATCTGGATGGGGCAATAGTAGGCAGCAGAGGGGAGTCCCTGGGTTGGCGTCTCTTAAACATGTTGATCCCAAAAGACTGATTGCCTGCAGCCCCGGGTTGTGTAGGGCTAATGTGTCCTTTCTTGGCTCCTGACACAGACTGGAGTTAGAAAACACTCGCTCCTCGATGCTTTGCTTGCTTCCGTTCTTCATGGAGCTTATTCTGTGTTCTGAGAAGTCTGTGCTGGTTGCCAGGGACAACAGGATAGGAAGACCCAGTCCTTCCCTTGAGGAGCTCCTGGTTAGCGAGACAGCTGGCCAGGTGTGTGAATAGTGAGATGCCCTGAGAGGATTGTGGGGGCCTGGTGCCTCCAGGGGCCCCCAGAAGTCACTACATAGTGGAAAGCTCTTTGAAGGAACTGAAACTTGAGTGGAACCTTCAGGAGGGACAAGGAAAGAGACAAGGCAGGCAGTGGTGACCCATGAATTTGTGAAATGCTATCTGTACGGTGCATGGTGGGGTTTTCCAGCATTTGGGGGCTCCGAGCGTGCAGCCTGCTCTTGCATGCATGCCCTGTGTGCTCAGTTGGGGTGATTGTGCTGGGCAAAGATGGGAGAAGATAGGCTGAGCACTTCTCACTAGGTGAACTTGTGTGGTCATGGGGAAAACTGGAACTTTGGTGGGGAGTCCCTACCCCGTGTTGTTCCCTCTCCTTTCTGGTCAGCTTCGTGGTTCCCTCCTCAAACTGATGGGAGACAAACCTGCATGCTGGACAGTCCGTGCTTTGCTGTATGTTTGCCGTATGAAAGTCAGACAGGAAGACCTCCTAGCGAGAAACAGAGAAGGTGGAGACCTCTGAACATGTCTGAACATGCTGCCCCGAGTCCAGTCACCGTGCCCTCTTGGTGAACAGACTTGTGGTCAGCTAGTATGTTGGATTTAGTCTGCACGATTTCATACTTAGATGGATTATTTTATTTTTCTTTTTGCATCAATTGCCTGTAATTATAAATTGGGAGTTTTAGATAAAAATCTAACTAGTTTGTAACTATTCTCAAAAAATTTTGAGGGGTCTCCTTGGTGGCGCAGGGGTTAAAGTCTCAGTGCTATCAAGTTATCACCAGCCACTGTGGCATGGGTTCAATCTCTGGCCAGAGAGCTAACCCAGATGGCGCAGCAGAGCTCTCGCGTCTCTCCCTCTCCCTCTCCCTCTCCCTCTCCCTCTCCCTCTCCCTCTCCCTCTCCCTCTCCCTCTCCCTCTCCCTCTCCCTCTCCCGTGAATCTTTTCACACCCCCCACCCCCTGCACCTCTGGCATACACCCCAATTATTGTATGCATAAATAAATAAATAAAAAAATCTTAAAAAAATTTTGTGGACCTGGGTACCCTCATGGTGATGGTCAGTCAGGGAGAGAACTTGGGGTCCCTCCCGTACAACCTGGTTCATGCAGGCACCTGAGCCTGGACCCCTGTGAGTCCTTAAAACCTCCTGGTCATTCTCGTCGCTCATTTAGAAGCTGGTGGGTGCTGTCCCTCTCTTTTTTCTTTGGTTCCAGGCTGGCTAGATTTCACTGTATGTCGGAAGTAACAGGGGACATAGGAGTAGATAGGAATTTAGACTTTATTTTTGAAAGACACAGGTCACATTTCCCAACTCCCGTAAAAATGGCATAGAAAATGGTAAAGAAGTAGAAGGTCAGAAAATCTCAAAAATTGAGCATGGAGAGCTCACGGGTGCAGGGCCAGACCTCCTTTTCTCCTCTCTTGTTCTCCAGCTTTCCTTCTACCCCAGTCTACTCACCAAACCAGGCCTTTAGTGAATCCTTTTTTTAAAAGATTATTTATTCATGCATACAAGAGCTGGGGTACAGGCCAGAGTCCAGGTTGGTGAGAGGATTCACCAGAGACAGAGTGGGGAGCAGAACAGGCAGATGGACTGAAACACACTGCTGAGGGGAGCAGCGGGCAAGGCAGGAGAGGTCTGCTGCGCCATGTGGGTCCCCGCCCTGGTTGGGGATCCAGCTCATGCTGCAGTGGCTGTGGATGCTTCACGGTACAGTGCTTAACCCCTTGAGCCACTAGGGAGGCCCCCCTTTAGTGAATCTTTATAGAAAGCCAGAGGCAGGAATGATACAGTAAGCATCTGACGAGATGGTGGTCCCTCTTCCGCACGCTACATGGCACATGGTTCCCTTAAACTTAGGGGATCCACATCAGGTAGTGTCCAGTCAGAGGGAAGCCGCAGCCTGAGCTGGCCTGGGAGGAGGCACTGCCTTGGAAATCTGCCTCTTTACTCTTTGCTGAATGGGAGCTGTGTTCTGTGCCTCCCCTCTGTCCGTGCTTAGAGGACACTGGACTCACTCTCCCCACCTGGGCTCAGTGCTTTGATGGGTCCCCGTGTGGATTAGGTGTCAGATGATCACCGGGGAATGTGCCAGTTGGGCAGCCTGGGCACCCGGCAATTTGCTTCCCCCCTTGCCAGCACTTCCCAATGTCTAGGATTTTCCTGCCGCTTCTGGTGAGACCTGGCTTAGCTCTGAGGACAGACTGGCGTCCTTTGGGTGCAGAAGTCTGCAGGTGGCATTGCCATGCCCTCCAGACCCCAAGCCAGCCCTGATGTAGTGGGGGAGGGGAGCAGGCACAGGCTGCCCGACACTGATGTGAGTAGGGAGGCTCCTGGCCCCGGTGCCAGGCGGGTAAATTGACTTTTCAGCCTGCGGAACTTCTAAAGATAGGCTCGGGTGGTGCTCTGCTGGCACCGGGAGTGATGGGCCATCTGTGAATCACAGGCCCGCCTGCTGTGGGAGTGCAGGCCCGGGGCAGGCAGTGCTGCAGTCAGAAGGGCCCAGATGCAGGAGGGGAGGGCTCAGGATGAGGGTGAGTCAGCCCTGCTTCTGAGGCCAGGATCTCCTTCCAGGCCACCCCCAAGGAGGGTGTTCTGCTGCCTGGCTCCAGCAGGGCTGCAGCCGCCTGTCATTTATGTGGTTCCTCTGGCTGGGTGGAGCAGGTGAAGTCTGGGGAGAATCAATGAAGCACCGGTGCAGTTTGTGGCCTGTCGTCCTCACATATTTAAGAAAATGGGTTGCTTAGTTTATTTCTTAAATCGCCATTTGAAGTCCTTACACATTCACCTTGAATTGCCCACTCACCCCTTTTTCCTCCCCAATCTCCATTTTTTTTGAATTATTGGGCTGGCTCTTTTGGTTACTTGTGACACTCCCTTGTATTTATGCAGCACTGTACAGCTTGCAAAGCTCTTTCAAGCAATACATATGCACCGAGCTCCTCCAACACTGGCCAAGTGCTGGGGATGCAGAGTGAATAGACATTGTGCTTGGTCTCAGGGAGTCGGTGAATGGCTCTGGCTAAATAACCTTTAGGGAGAATGGCATGAAATGATACTAAGTGCTTCTTTATGGTGAGAGAGAAAGGTTTCTTGAGCAGACTTTGGCCTGAGTGGAAGTCAAGGAGGTAGAAATGGGAGTAGAACATTCCAAACAGTGAGAACAACCAGTTCAAAGGCCCTGGGGTAGGAATAAGCTTGCTTGTTTCAGAAATGTCAGAGTGTGGGGTTCTACAACTTAAATGGGTTGATACCATCATTTGATTTGCAAATGAGAAAACTGAGGACTGGAAAGGTGAAATTGATTACCTTACAGTTGGTACGTGGCTATGCGGGGGTTCTACCCCACAACTGTGCAAATCCCAAATCTCTTTCTGTATAACCTCATGTTGCTTGGAGAGGGAGGCAGGAGCCACTCATGGAAGATGATTGGATCCCCCAAGGAGAAACCCCACTCAAGCTGTGAGATGATGCTGTGTCAGGCTAAGGACAGGAGTGGGGCATGCCCAGCAGCTCCGTTAGATGAGGTGGGCAGCATTTGATGAATAGTAGTTTTTATATACAGAAGCAATTACTCTTCTGGTTGTAAATATAAAGCATGTTATCAGGAGCAGACACTGAGTATACATAAAAAGTATAAGATATGATAAGATGACTTATCAAAAAACCAGAAAGTAACAAGACTTAGGGAGGATGTAGAGAAATCGGAATCTTTGAGCATTGCTGGTGAGAATGCACACTAAATGAACAGCTACTCTAAAAGAGTGGTGCTGCTTCAAAAAATCACACATAAAATGCACATGCGATCCCTCAGTTTTACCGCTGAGCATGTTCCCAAAAGAAATGATTGAACAAAGGCTCAAAGATATTTGTGCACCCGTGTTCATAGCAGCGATATCCACAGTAGCCAGAAGGTGGAAGCCGCCCAAGTGTCCACTGACAGAAGAAGGGGACAAAATGTGGCCTCCCCCACACTGGAATATTATTAAGCTTTCAAAAGAAAGGAAATTTTGCCACATGCTGGCTGGCACATGGGAGAGCCTTAAAAATGTTATGCAAAAGGAAATAAGCCAGTTACAAAAACACAAGTACTGTCTGATTCTACTGTTATGAGATAACCTGGAGTTGTGACATTCTTAAGAACAGAAAGCAGAGAGGGTATCTGGATATGCGTAATGCGTAATGCGTAATGCGTAATGTCAGTTGGGAAGATGAGAATGGTCTGCAGAAGTGTGGTGGTGACGGTTACACAACTGTGCGAACGTGCTTAATGCCACAGAATTGGACCCTTAAAAGTGAAAGTGGTAAATTTTATGTTCTATATGTTTACCACAATTTTCAGGAAGTATAAAAAGGAAAGCAGCTAATTATACCCCAGCGATGATCACTGTTATTATAATGTGCATAACATGTTCGTGTTAATATTTGGCTATATTTCAAAGCCATATTCTTCCTTAGGCTGTTAGATTCATATATAGCTCTCTTCTTAGTTCCTCAACAGTTCTTTGAAAATACATTGCTTAGTGGTGCATATTAGTATCTCAAGTAGAGGCATGGCAATCTGCTTAGCCATTCACTTTTATTGGTCTTATTGGTCATTTTCAGCTTTTCACTGTTTTAGACTGTGGCGTACTTGTGGCCTGTATATGTCCATTTTCACAGCATCCACAGATCGTCTCCTTAGGACAGGCTCCTAGCAGTCAAGTTTGCTGGGCCAGATTCTTTGGGGAGATTCTTTATGCACATTGCCAAGCTGCTTTCCAGAAAGGTGCTGCAGCCTTCATGCAGTCTCACCCGAAGCTGTGAGAGCATCGTCTCTGGTTAGCTTCCCCTCCTGCCCCTTCCTGAACTGGAGCCTAGAGGATGCAGCAGGAGAAAGAGAAAGGGGCTGTTTCCTTTAGCTCTCAGAGCTGGGTCTCTGGTGCATGCATTTTTCCCTTGGGCAGCAAGTGGGTGCTTGATTAGCCAGGCAGGGCGGGGCTGATTAGCACTCTGGACAGCAGGAGCTGGGAGCCTGCTGGGGGAAGAGCAGCCAGTTCAGGCATAATCCCTTGGTGTTGGCGCTGTGGTTTCAGTCTAGAGATTTCTATCAGACTGATGGCCAGTCTTGCTCTGTGTGGGGGTGGTGCTGGCTGACTGCTGAGGTGGTCAGAGCTGGGTTTCCCTGAGCCTCCTTCTTCGACTCCGACTTCCTGGCAGGGGGACATAGTTGAAGGCCTCTGTGTTGCTTTCCTCAAATACCCCCTGAGAGAACACTTTCAGGAGTGAGAAAGGAGTGCCTACTCTCTCATGGACGTTCTTCTATTCAACAGGGAGCTAAACTAAGTTGCAAGAATATATATTTTTCTGTGGTGTTTCATATAGCCATTTATTTTTTGAAAGAAACAAATTAATTTAGAGACTGCAAGGCATCTTGTTTCTTGAAAATGTTTTTATTTTTTTGTGGATCGTAGCAGCAAATGTTTGTATGCCCTACCCCTTTGGGGTAACAATGCACTGCTCTTTCTTCTGAGTTGCATCAACCAATGTTGTTCTGGAATGAATAGCCTCCTCTGGAATTAAACTCCTTGATGGGCGGTGGGAGGGGCTTAAACTCTGAGCCTGGATTGCCTGGAGCTGAAGGATTTAGAGGAAAAACTCTTCATTTCTTTTCTTCCCTCCCTCCCCTCTCCTCCTCTCTCTTCTCCATAATCATCCCCCCCATACACACACACTCATACACACATACACACACACACAACTCTGTGTCCTTGCTTCTCCTGGTTTAGAAAGAGTGACAAAGCTACCTGAAGATTCTTTTTGCTTTTGAACTGTTTGTGAAAGGACTCTGGTTTTGCCTGGAAGCCAGACCTATTTGCTGGCTACCCCTATACCTACAGGAATGGGGCCCCTTTAACTGCAGCCCCTGGATGTGGAGATGGCAGGAAGAAACAGGATGAGTCCTGGGTCTGACTGGTGTCCATCTGAGGATGCCCATCACTGATGGCTCCAGAACTCCCAGGAGAAATTCCAGTTAGCTCTGTCCATGTCCCAGTGGGCTTACATTCACCAAGGCACGATGGGGGTGCCGCATTACAGTGTGGAGACCAACCTCCCTTGGCACTTTTTCTAATCTCTTACCAGATCCTGATGGTTCTCCCTGAGTATCCCCCCTTTCCATTGCTGCCATCTCTTCTCTAGTTCGGGCTTCTGTTGCTGCCTGCTTGGACTGTTGCAGTAGTCTCCCAGCTTACCTCGTGACGCTCTCACACCTGACTACACAATCATGTGCATAATAATGTCTAAATGTTAGCTGATTATTTCACTATCCTGAACAGTTACTTTATTGGACAAAGGAAAACAAATGTCTGGAAATCTTTTTCTGGCATTCAAAATCTTCATAGTTCCCTCTGTCTTCCCTTCCCTTCTGATTATAAATATAATCCTGGGCACCAGCCCACATAACTGCTCGATTCATGCACCTCTGTTTCTTCTGGCGATAGAGTAGAAATGTGGTGGTTCATTCTATCCTCTCTGCTTCCTTATCTGTACACCCTTAAATCCCTCTAATTCTGTATAGACTGGGGCTAAAGCCAAGTCTTCCGGGATGCTTCTGTTTTTGGTGCTCCAAGTTAGAAACAATGTCTCCCTTCACTAACCAGCACCATTCTCCCCCAGCCCCTGTCTTAAAGCCCTAAACTTTTGTACCTTCTATTAGAGTTTTCTGGATACTAATTTTTCCTCCTTGTACTGTGGAAAGCTGTGATTCACCATTGAGTGCTTTGCCCATTTCATTTGCACTATGTATATTTGATGAATAGATGAACAATTGAGTGAGGTATCCTGTGGTGGGGAACATCGATTTTCATCCTACTCTGCTGTTTGCTCTTGCCTCACTTATACTGCTTCCTCCTGGTGCCCAGGTACATCGTGTAAGCAGGCCTGTGTATTTGCAGGCATGTTGCAAGGGGCAGTGAGTTAGTGATTCATAAGCAGGTGGAAAGGTGGTCTCCACCTGCCACTCATCTGGGGTTCCTCTGAGCTATGAATCAATGAGCGAATGGCATGAATGAGCAGATGGTTATGGAATCTCAGGAGACCTGGATCTCCTGGATCCCAGCTTTAGAAGCACTCAGCCTAGGACCTCCTGGAGAATGCTGGAAGCCTCAGTGTAAATATGGGGTGTTTTCCTGGAGCACTTGGGAATCATTGTGTTTAATATACGTTCACAGTTGTGATTGGGAGGAATGCTAATATGCCTACATTTTAAAAGCTAAAGTATAAGACTTTCAAGAGCTCTCTCATGGGACTGCATGGGACTTTCTGCACGCTGTACCCCAGGTTCCCTGTGGGCAGTAGGGGTCAATGTTCACTCTCTTCATCTTCTAGAACTGTGGGGATCTAGGCTATTGAGCCGACTGCATCCGCATCACCTCATCCAGTGGCCGCCCTTCAGCAAGATGTAGACTGGAAAGAGCTGAACCTGTGCTCCTTTAGCTGTGTAGACACTATATCCAGAGGAAGGTAGAGAAAGGGATCTGTCTACTCTGTCTTTGCAGAGTGGAGACATGATTGCTGGAAAGATAAGACTGAAAATCCCACATAGAATAAATTATACAGTTGGTAAGTTGTAAGCCCATGGGATCAGTGTGAGAAATGTCCTTTTTTCAGGCAGTACCATAACCAGAAAAATGGGACTCTAGTTATGAAGTTACTAAGTTCTACTTCCTTGTAGAAAGACCCTCCAGTGCCCTATCCTGGCAACCTGTGCCCCCCTCCCAAAACTCCCTCCTGCCTTTTACCATGCTTGACATCACTTAGCCATATGGCCTTGGGCAAGTCATATGCTCTCTCCCTCAGTGCTTACTTGACTTGTCAGGGGTTGCAGCAGGTTTAATGGTGGCTCTTGTAATATCACAGCCAAGTTTTTTGGTGCATCATGCCTTGTAACTAATCTGGCACTGACTGTTCCACGTTGGAGAGTCCCATGGCACCTTCAAAGTTAAGAATAGACCAATTGCTTGCTCCCTTGAGTTTCTAGAGAAATGGCTGGCAGAATGCCAACTCTGTTGGTCAGGGACTTGTCCAATTCACTGCCCACCCCATCCCTACCTGCTGGATCAGTGCCTGGCTTAACAGTTGGTGCTGCACTGTGGACTTGCGGCTGTGGGAGGTAGACCCATGAGCGCTTCGGGCAGACTGGTCCCAGAGGCTGTCCTTGGAATCTTGGGCAAAGTCACTTGTTAAAATGCTGCGAAAGTAATGACCTTCTTAACTTGAAATAAAGCTACTAGGTTTTTCTGTATCTTTCTTTTTGGAGTCTGGCATTGAACTCTAGGTTTCATGGAATGCCCTAGCTAGGTGCATGGATGGGGATCCCCACTCACACAAGCCTTTGGCCTCAGTCTCCCGCCCTATCTTCATGGTCAGGTTTAACTATAATGAAGTAACAAGGAGCCACTAGAAAAGGCATTTCCATTGTGAGGAGCATGATTCCTGGTGGCAGCGTCAGGTGGAAATTCTCTTTTTGTGACATTTTCTTTCTTTCCAGTCACTGCAGCTGTTGTGTTTCATGGCAACCCAATGTTGTCGAAGTTTCTTTTGGCATCCTTAATGTGTTTATTCCTCAGTTAGATTTTTTCTTTCATTCTTTCTTTTTTTTTAAAAAGATTTATTTATTTATGCATACAAGAGCTGGGGTACAGTCCAGAGTCGTGGAAGATGAGAGGACTTACCAGAGACAGAATGGGGAGCAGAAAAGGCAGATTACCGAAGTACACTGCTGAGGGGCACAGCGGGCGAGGCAGGAGAGGTCTGCTGCACCATGTGGGTCCCCTCCTTGGCCGGGGATCAAACTCGTGCTACCGTGCTATGGATGCGTCACATTGCAGCGCTCAACCCATTGCGCCACCAGGGAGGCCCAGTTAGATTTTTCTGCTGTGTGACCTTGGGGCTGTCCCAAAGCATCTCTGTGTTTCATGGGTGTCCCTGCCAGCTGAAGGCTTACACTGGTTGATTTCTTTGGGCACTTGTAGCTTCTAAAATGCTGGTGTGTGTGATGAGCTAGTCGTGATGACACCCAGTCAGCAACAGTGAAATTCCTGCCACATTCACATTCGAATTACATCTTTATGAGTGGAAAACTGCTCTCCTGGGGCATTTTCATTGAACAGAAATGCACCTGCCCCTGGTCTGCTTATAGGGAGGGAATTGGCTCCGTGGCCAAGGCCGAGGCCTGTCCCTGTTCTCTCCACCATGGTAAATGCTTCATGGTATTTGGAGGTGCTTGAAGGCAGCATCCTGGGACCTACCTGGGGCTCCCCCCATGTGCTATTTCTTTCTCTGCTGCAGAAGCCAGGGCCCAGGTTCAGGTCTGCTTCTGCCCGGCTCTGCAGACTCACTGGAGGGAGGTAGAGTGGGGTTGGGAGACAGGGATGGAGGGCAGTGTGGGTGTAAGAGGGAGGAGGCCTGAAATGACAAGCTCAGTGAATCACTCAGCTTGGGATTCCGCTGGAGAGTCAGGGAGGGGCTGTGGCGCTGCCTCATGTGGCAGGCGAGGAACCACGACATGGCATGTTCACGGTCAGGGGGTGGCACAGGCCCCCTGGGCACAGGCCTGGGGGAGTTGGCGGAGAGTGCTCGCTGTCCTGGGAGGCAGGAGAGATGCCGGTTTCAGTGTCTGGTTCATTCCGGGTTCAGGTTGGGGCTGGGCTCTGCTGCATATCCCTGAATCAGAGCGAGGGTCTTTAATTGAGAGCTCGCGCTGCAGGCACTCTGAGTGCCTTACAGAAGTCTTTTATCCCATCCTCACAGCCATGCCAAGAAGGAGGCACTGTTATTCATCTCAGTTCATGCCCAATGCATCTGAAGCACAGAGAGGTTAAGCATCTTGTCTGAAGTTACCCAGCATTCACTAAATGGGGGGGGATAACTTTTGGCTTTTGGGCTTAGTCACTCCATCAGAGATTTTCAACCATGAACCTGTATCAGAACCACTTGAGGGATTGGGTCCCACATTGCAGTTTCTGATTCTGATTTGGTCTGGGACGGTTCCAAGAATGCTTATAAGTTCCCAGGTGATGCTGATGCTGTGGGCCAGGGACCCCACTTTGAGAACCACTGTTCTATACTCATCCTCCCCATCTCAGTGAACCACCTGTGAAACAGGAGGGTTGGAGTCTCCTGCCCTTGAATGTCATCTTGTAATAATTCATAATTCTATTTAGTTGTGGCCAATTTAATTTATGAAAGAGCAATGGCATTTGATAAACTCTCCTCCTGCTATTATATTTCTGCCCTTTGTCTCCTCTTATTTTTGATGATTTGCTGTTATGTTTTGATGCTCTCTTACTCAGTGAATAAAGTCCTTCACCTTTAGACATTCCCTTTATTTATACTCAATCAGTATAAAAACCTCTTACATTGCCTAATTTAATGTCTTTTGTCTTAAAAATATCTTGAACTGGAAAGCAATGTCTCCAAATTGGCATTATTCCTTTTGCTGACATGTTTTGTCCATTCTTTTACATTTTACCTTATTTTCTAGTGTATGTGTGTATGTATGTGAGTGCATAATCTATATAATTCTAGAAGCAACTGTTTTGGCCTCTGATTTTCTTCTGTTTTTTATGTTTCTTTGCATGCTCCTTTGCCTTGCTGCAAAGAGCTACTTTTCAACTTATTTTTATTTTTTCTCTAGTACATTAGAATGTTAGGTCCACCCCATTGTTGTCAAATATATAAAAATATTCTTCAACCATGTTTTACTAGTAGGTAATGTATAGGAATGAAATAGCTGTTTTTGACTTCCTACCTTGTCAAGTGAATAGCTTAAGTTTTCCCTTTTCATTCCTCTATCTCTACAATAGCACATTCATGTATTCATTGCAAAGATATTATAAACCTCTACTGTATTACTGCATTTTGTTTTTCACCTTTATTTTCTCTGTAAAACAGTTTTATTTTCAATTTTCACTGTGTGATATATCACAGTTACCACAGTTATCAAGACTTAATGGACTTTAGTATTCACTGTCAGATCTTTATGACCACAGGTATCCTTTATTATTGAAATCTTTATTTTGATTAATGTCCTTGTCATAATTATGAAAAGCTTAATGTTTATATAACTTTCCTGAAAATGTTATTCTGAGTTATGGTACATTATTTCCTTCATTATGAATAACAACCTGGTCCTGTTGTTGGGTTTTTCCGGAAGCAGTCAAATACCAGCCAGACTTTTCTTTCTTTCATAGGTAATCTACCTTCTTCTGTTTGGATGCTTATATTTCTTTATCATGAAATACACACACACACCGGTAAGCCATTTCTCTCTCTCTCTCTCACACACACACACACACACACACACACACACACACACACCCTGGTAAGCCACGTGACCTAAGTCTATCTTCAATGTTGCACAGTCTCTCAATACAAGAAAAACATAATTTTTCAATCCAATTCATTATGAATTGGACATCTGTCCCCAGCATATCACTTCTTTGTATAATCTACTGTCTTAGACCTCAATCTCACACTTACTGCTTACATCTTTCCTCCTTTTCATTTTGGGAGTGCTTTTTGAAGTTGTTTCTCCCCACAATATTGTTTCAGAGACAAGTTCTCTCGACTTACTGCAGACACAGTCTCCATGGTGTGCCAGTGCTCCTTGGATCATGTGATGGTTTACTGAGCACTTACTATGTTCCCAGCACTGTGCTAGGTGGTCTGTGTACATTTCCTCAGAGCATCAACACAAAAAGGGTGGGAGGCACACCCTTTAAGTGTCCTCACTCTGTAGATGCAAAGATCGGTTGTACCCTGCTGAGCCTGATGGGGGAGTGGGGTGTGGGGAGTGGGGCTATTCAGGCACATCCAGTTTTATGGCAGAGACTGTGCTGTTGGCCATGATGAGGATGCTTTTTTACAGTCATTCTTTTCTAGATCTCGTCTTCATTTGAGTGCTGTGTTCTCTGCCTTTTGTATTTAAGAATGCTTTCACAGGGGCCTCCCTGGTGGTGCAAGGGGTCAAGTCTCAGCACTATGTAGCTACCCGCAGCCACTGCAGCACGAGTTCGATCTCCAGCCAAGGAGGGGACCCACATGGCGCAGCAGACCTCTGCTGTCTCGCCTGCTGCTCCCTTCAGCAGTGTACTTCAGTTAATCTGCCTGTTCTGCTCCCCGCTCTGTCTCTGATGTATCCTCTCATCCCCTGCATCTCTGGCCTGCACCTCAGCTCTTGTATGCATAAATAAATAAAAGTTAAAAAAGGAATGCTTTCACAGTTCTGGTGTGGGCTGTTCATGTTTTTCATCCCCGAGTGTGGACAGTGTTTGCCTATGAACAGGGAGGGTCAATTATCTTGGCCTCCTTTGCTGCCCACCTCACTGCTGATAGGATGCTCCTCTCTGCTCTCACGCTAGGGGACTGGTGGATGAAATGAAATCCTCCACCATCCCGCAAACTCTAAGTGGGCTGAGGGAGCTTGAGCGGTGAGCAGTTCCAGAAGGGAAACTTGATCTTTCTCCCCTGCATTTGGTGAGCCCATCATACCATGAGCCAACTGTTTGCATCTGGCTTGCTATTTGACCTGATCACCATGCCAGGTACACACTGTGCTTGGACTTGTCCTTTCTGGAGCTGCTGCCTGCCACATCAGGGACGAACCCCTGTCCCAGCCAGTTTTCTCCTTAGTGTACTTGCCACGTGATTCCTGGGGCTTTCCGGGGCTCTGCTGACACAAGCCGCTATGGATCCCTGGTGACGAGAAGAGCCTGGTACGCACAGTCTCCGCCCCGCCTCTGGCTCGCTGTCCCATCCAGGCTTCCTAATCTGGGCAGCTCTGGTGTGAGCTTCTTCGGCTGCCTCCTCTGCCTGCTGCACAGCTGTTCTGTCACTTCTTGCAAGCAAGGCAGCCCAAGGGGGCTTGTTACCTTCTCTTTTTATCACTTCTTTTTCCCCCCAGAAATTCTTTTTGGTTCCTGGCACAGGGGTGGCACCCATTCCTACTTTCCTGAGCTGTTTGCAGGCTCCAGGCCTGCTGTACTTTTTTAGTTATGTCAGCAGGAGCCTGGGCAGGAGGGCACAACAAGCCCATGCACGTGTCACCGTGGTGACTTGTAAATGGACTCTTTCCTCTGGGGCCACTTGTAGGCCTTTGTCCCGCCATTGTGCTCATGAACGTGGGGGTGGGGACTGAGTTTCTACTTCTGGGTGATTTCTCGTTGGTCATCTACTAGTCTTATCCTCCACTTTCTCCTTTCCTACTACCTCAGATCTCAGGAGAAGCCTGGCATGTGGATTTGACATTGAGCTGGATGAAGCCATTGCAACCTCAGAGTCTATGACTCTGTGACAGCATTGGCTCGGCTGATCTAAGTCAGGCTGAACTCAACTCTCCTTTAGGAGAACAGGAGACTATAAAAAGGAGCAGGTCTTATGCCAGGCATGGTCTCAGGCTCTCTTAAAATGCTGGATTTTAAGAATGCTTCTGTGATTTCGAGAGCTCGGGGGTGGATGATGAGAGCAGTATTGTTAAGAGTTGATGGCGTGTGAGCTCAGTCACTGTTAAGGGCCATGAACTTGGTGCTTCATTTCCAAATCCACCTGTGTGGACTAAGTGCAAGTACATCCTTGAGGTTTAGTTGGTGGACAGTTACATTTACCCTGATTCTTCAGAGACACCAAATGTGACATATTCCCACACTAAGGAAGGAGAGGAAGATCATCCTTTACCGTTGCACCTGGATTATTCATCATGACAATTGATAACACAGCTTTCAAAAACGTATTGCATTTGCAAGTTTTTTTTTCCAGTGAATGCTAGGACAGAAAAGAGAGGACATGCTAAAATCAGTGAGTAACTATCTATACGTGTATGAATGTTGTTCTCTCCTGTGTTACTGCTGCTTGCGTGGGTCTCAATTAGCCCTGGAGGGACATGGTACTTTTGTTAGCTTTGCCAACAGAGTAGATGATGATGATGTAGTGGGGAGAATGACGAGAAGAGCACAGGCAGGAGCAAGAGTCTGGTAAGGAAGGAGCGTGAGATACCAGTAGGTAGCAGCAGGTGTGGAGGAATTATGTATATGGTGGTGGAGAGGGTGACATCAAGCTCCTAGTTAATGTTACAGTTTGGGAAATTTTTGAAATTTTGAATAGCTTCCCTATGAAATGGCAATGACCATAGCGCCCTCCCAATGCTACTGTGAAATCAGTTAAGTCAGGAAACATGGTGTTGCTTTAAGTTGCTCAGTGGTCTGGCAGGGTGCTCAAAGTCTATTTTTTGAAAGATGATTTTTTTCTGGAATATTCTTTTAACAGTCATGAGGTGACTAACCTATGCTGTGGTGACAGTTTTGGAGCAGAAGGGTGAGAGATAGAGAGGACTTTGTTGTTACTAGAGTGGTACGAGAGGGTCTGTCCAGGCTGCAGTCAGGTGGGGACAGCTCTATGAAATATGTGCCAGGACCCCGGCCAGGGAAGTGGAGGTAGATGAGGCATAAAGATGGAGATTAAGTGCCACCCAAGATCTTCTGCACCCGAGTGAGCCTTCTGTCTCCTTCTGCTTCTGGGCTTCCAAGGAGGCTATGCTTCATTATCAGGCTGATGTTCACTGAGAATCTTGGGCAGATGGTCTCTGCTGGCCTTGGTGCCAGTGAGCTTCCCAGACAGGAAGACTTTCAGAGACTAGCAGGCTTCTGTGAGAAAACAGAGTGCGTGGCAGAGGTGGTCTAGCAGTGCTGTTTACTCCTCAGAGAAAGGAGAGGTCTGCTCTGGTCCAGGGTCTCTTCCTACCCTCTGCACAGCATGGTGTCCCTCCATCACTTCTTTTGGGATGAGGTCAGAGCACAGCCACCAGTGTCCACCTGCACCAGCTGCTGAGCCAGCCTTGGCTTGGGTTACTAGTGTGTGTCATCCAGGAGGGCTCAGTGGAACATTCCAGAAAAGCGTGCCTTTTCTCCCATTCCCTTTCTTGGAGGGAATGGTCTGAGAAGTCAGAGTCACTTGTTGGCTAATGTACTTGCTGGTGCCTATCACCAGGGGTGCAGAAGGTAACTGGCTGTCTACCTCTGTCCCCTAGGCAGTGGCAGCCATGGACAGCTGTAGAGTAGGACAGTGGCCTGAGGAGGTGGTACTCGATGGTGAGATTGAAGGTTGGGCAACATGGTGCTGGAGGGTATAGAAGGGACAGCCCAAGGTTAGGGAAGCCAGCAAAGAATCCATCACTGCAGAGCAAGAGACCACAAAGGCCAGGCTTGGGCTAGGGACAGCAGCTGTGCCAGGAAGTCCTTTCAAACAAACATCTTGTCTATTTCTTGGAACTCCACCCCAGTACATTAGTAATGTTGGGAAGTCCAACCTGACTTTTTTTTAAAAACTATTTTCTGGGCCTCCCTGGTGGTGCAGTGGGTTCAGGACTGCACTGTGAAGCATCTGCAGCACAGCAGCCTGCGTTCGATCCCCAGGCATGGAGGGGACCCACCTGGCATGACAGACCTCTCTTGCCTTGCCCGCTGCTCCCTTCAGTATTGTATTTCAGTCAGTCTGCCTGTTCTGCTCCCCGCTCTGTGTCTGGTGAATCCGCTCACCTCCCACAATTCTGGCGTTTACCCCAGCTCTTGTACGCATAAATAAATAAATCTCTGAAACAACAACAACAACAACAACAAGAAAACCCTATTTTCCCTTTGGGAGACATAGGTATCCAAGGTTGAATTCCATCCCTCTGAAAGATCTTGAGGTCCTCCTAACACCCCCAGTCCTCTCAGTACCTTATTGAATTTTATTCATGGTCTTACTTGGAAATGGCAACTGTGCAGATGATCAGGATAAGATGAAGTACTAGGATGGACCCTAATCCCTTAGCACTGTTGTCCTTACAGTCTTCTGTATTTGGATACAGATACATACGCAGGGAGAAAGCTGTGAAGATAAAGGCAGAGACTGGGTGATAGACATACAAGCCAAGGAGTGCCAGCAAAGACTAGGGCAGAGTGACGGACAGGTTCTCGCCTGTAGCCTTCAGTAGGAAACTGACCTGTTACGCTTTCATCTCTGACTTCTAGCCGCCAGAACTGTGAGACAACAGATTTCCGTGGTTTAAGTCCCCGACTTGTACTTTGTTAGGGCAGCTCTTGGCAGGTGAAGTCACTGAGAATTCCAGATCCCACTTCTCTCTCCCTGGAAACTTCCACTCAGAGGACCCAGTGGATGACCTCTTGACACCGAGGAGCTCGCTGATGATAACCTCCCCACCTGGGTGGCAGGTGGTGCTCTCTGAGCTCCTGGACTCCTGGTGGCTCCTCCGGGCAAAGGCTGCCCCTTCATGGCCTGTTCTTGGGAATTTTCCTCCCATTGTCCCTGCCTGGGTAGCCCTCACTGGACCCAGTGTAGGGTCAGGCGGCAGCCACAGCGGCCCGGCCACGAATGTGTGCTCAGTGCAGCCTCCTCCTCCACCGTTTTTCTGCGGAGCATCCTAAACACCTAGCCGGTCCTGGGTGCTAAGCTAAGGGGGCGCTCAGTAATGTAGATCAGGATCATGTTGTTGGGGAGCTCACCATCCTGTGGGTGAGGCACCCATAGTAAACTGAAGCCACCTTCAAAGTCAAGCACAATATGGTGACTTCTTTGGCATTCAAACCCCCCTTTCCATGATTGTCCCTGCTGTGGAGTACCCTGGTCAGTTGGTATTCACCCCCCAGCCCTGTATTGATTGTGGTTATCATCTTGCCAGTGTTTGACCCCACCCCTTTATATCACCTACAAGCGCCCAGAAAGCAAGGGCCTCCCTCTGCGCAGAAGCTAGCATTCACATGGGGCTTGCCTCCTTCGGCTTTATTCAACAGGCCTGTATAGGATGTCTTATCATACCCTATTGTGCAGGCAAGGAAACCAGACTCTGAGCCGGAGTGATTTGCTCAGCGTTTCATAGCAGAACTAGATTTAGGTACCTCCTGGCATATAGTAGGTTCACACCAATCTGAGGCCTTGATTGGTACCATATCATAGTTCTGTGTTTGAGGGTGTCCTCTGTGTTCCACAGGTGCCAGTCTTGTGTCTTCAGCCAAGATTGTGAGCCATCAGACAGGGCTAGCCCCTTCACTGCAGCCCCCAGCTCCTAACCCCACTTTGGGCACACACTCCTCCCTGTGCTGGTTGATGGGCATGGCGCTAAGTGTGTGGCCTTTTGCAGGCAACTCTAGGAGGGTGATGAGCTTTACAAATCTGCCTGGTGCCTAAAATTGAACCGCACACATAATTCACTCACTGTACTTGCCCAGTTGAGCTTACATCCTCTCTGCCATCCTGCCTCCAGCTCACGCTTGATGCCTTACCATCCGGGACTTCTCCAGCACACAGGCATGGCTGGCCTGTCCCAAATTCCTGACCTCTGGGCCCTGGGTCCCTGTGGGCAGCTCATTGCCATCTGAGCTCCACTCCCTGCTCTGCCACCTTTCTCTGCTTTCCAAGCACTGTCTGGGGAGGGTGGAGAAGGGGGTGATAAGCTAGGGCCACCCTGGGAGGGGTAGGGAATGTTGATATTCAGTCAGGGCCCCCCATTTAGAGAGTCTTACATGAAACCTAGCATGCTTATTGAGTCTGTTGAATGGGCCTGACCCAATGCAAGGAAATGTGGGTAATGTGAAGGTAGAATCACTGTTTTCAGGGAGATAAGACAACCAGCAGAGGATTCTAGTTAAAAACCGGACTTGTGTTCAACTAGTCATTCAAATCCCCATTTGCTAGTTTTGACCTTACATGGATGACTTCCCTTCTCTTAATTTCTTTGTAAAATTTTACAGGATTTTTGTGAGCATTAGTATCATGCCTAGCACTTTATACACATCCAATAAATACGAGCTTTAAAACATTCTCATCCTTCCACTCTCTTGTAGTGATAAGAGCTGACCCATAGACAATGACTGTGTGCCAGGCCCCTTTAAAGGGGCGTTATAAGTGTGAACTCATTTCATTTTCATAGGAACCCAAAGAAAGACTGAGGCACAGACCTGTTATAAGGAACTGCCCATGGTTCCAAGGTGTGGCCCCACCTAGGAAACCTTGGACAATTTCCCTATACCTCATTTTCCTTGTTTGAAAAATTGGGGTGATAAGGATACCAAGTAGGACTCCTAGGAGGCCTGGGAGAACTTTTTGAACTTTGTAAAGGGCGTGGCAGCCACATCATAAGAAGCAGCAGCACAGGTGACCAAAATGCTATTAGATGTGGATTGGTCACATGGAGACACAGCTCATTTATGGTAGGTGTTCAGCGCATGGAGCTCAGTGTGGCTTGGACTAGTAGAGTTAGGGAGTGTTCCAGTGAGGGGTCAGCCCATTCAGTGGGGAGGAGACAAGAGAGGGGAGTGAGGAGGCCAGGCTGCCAGGAGCAGGGTTGTGAGTACTCTGGCTTTGGGTTTTGACGTGTGTCCCGGGGGGGCGGGGCACCGAAGGGGTGTGAGCTTGTGAAGCTTATTTCAAAGTCTTTTGGCCCATTAGCTAGGTGATTGCCATCAATGGGAGAGATTTGTCACTTGCTCGCATCCTGCCACTCATCCTGCTAATGACAGTGGTAGACAAAGAGGGAGGGCCCGGAGGACACGTAAGATGCTCACCCATTCCCGCCATCTGCTGTTCCAAGGGGCTGACCCCCAGGCCCTGCGTGCATCCAAGGTTATGTTACTGCCTTTCAGCTGCTGTTTGTGTCACAAATGCCTGTCATACAGGGGGCATTAAAAATAATCCAGTGGTTAATAGCATTTCTCAAAATAACTACTTGGAAAGTGCTTTGCTAAAGTGATTGACTACTAAAATTAGAATCGATGGAGTGTGTGTGTGTGTGTGTATGTGTATATGTGTATGCGTGAGATTTTTACACCCATTTCCCCTTAGGGTGAGGACCACCATTTGCATCCTTTTGCTCGATGGTTCCTCCTCTGTTGCTCAGTGTCCCAGTGTTTACCAGCTCATCCTAGAGATGCCCTCTCTGTCCCCCGATCCTTGGCAAATTAGAGCGACTGCTGCCCTACATTGACTGGTTGTCCTGCCCTGAAGAGCAGAATTTTGAAGAATCTTGGGGGGTAGGGTGACCTCATTGTGGCGGTGACCTCATTCCTCCTTGTGCCAGGTAATAATAGCACACTGTGGGGGGAAGCTTGCTCAGCGTGCTGTCCAAGGGGAAATTGGGCCACCGAACAGTGAGGTACCCCATTCAAGGTGCCCTAGTAACTGAGGGCACACACATGATTTTCCAGGCCTTCATTCCAGGCTGAGACTCTGGAATTCTTCAGTGTTTAATGGGCCAGACCTTGGAGCCACTGACAACCAGTTCGATCAAATTCAGTCAGTTCTCCACTCACTCATACTGCAGATGGGCACGAGGGTTATGAAAATGAAGGGAGTCAGCACTTGGGAGAATTTTGGATGCACAACAAATGAAATCTGGGGCCCAGAGGCTGGTTTTCACTTAGCTAATGACTTACATTGAGAGTTAGGCCTCAGTGTCTCCATCTTTGAAATGGAAGAACGTGATGTGATTCATTTAGTGAGCATTTATTGAGTATCAGATGCGATCCTAGAGTACAAAAAAGGGTCAGGGTCAAATCAAGGTCAAGAAACTTTCACAAGTCAGTGTGCCATATGTGTGTAGTAGCCTCCTAGGGCCTGAGGTTCTGTGAGGTCCAAATGACCTCACAGATGAGAAATGCAGCTTTCTTAGGCTGCTTGTATTGCCATGCCAGCTGGCCCTCTATGGGCCCTGGAGAGTTGGGTCCTAGTGATAATAGCTTAGGAGGGTTATACCAGGAATGGAAGCCCAGGGAGAAGGGCGTTCCCTGTTCCACTGGGAGCTGGATGCGTTAGAGTGTTTCTGTGGTGCGAAGGTCACAGCATCCGGAGTCAGGTGGATTCTGTGTCTTTAGGCAAATTGTTCAAACTCCTGGACCTGTTTTTTTCAACTGTTCATTGTGAATAAGCATCTCGCCAACCTCCAAGGGATGCCTGAAAGATTAAATGACAGAAGGTCCCAGTGTTATCCTGGTGTAGAGTAAGCACAGTGCACAGATAGATAGTAGTGGTGGCTATATTAATGTTCAGCTAATAAAAACTCTTTGCCTGAGAAGTTCCCACAATCATCACCTTCAGTCAGGCTGATGGAGCTTCCATTTTTGAATATTATCACATCATTGCTTTCTGTGGTGGTCCACTTACTGCAGACTACTTAGGCTGGTTTCTGAATGCTGGAGTTGGGATTAGGTGTGTGTGGGGTACATTTAAAAAGTTTATGTAGCATCAGTCCTTGGTACCTCATATCCTTTGTTAGATTAATGATGGGAGCTTTTAAGAGGAGTGTCTTGCACAAAAATATGTAAGTTGAAAATCATTCACTCACATTGGCCATCCCAATATAGACATCTAATTCATGATTCTCAAACAGTGTCTCCATTCCTCACCCCCGCTGGACATTAAGCACAAACAAGGTGGGATGTTACTGGCATCTATTGGGGAGAGGTCAGATGCTCACATATACCAATCCCTACAATAAAGAACTATTTGAATTAAACATCTGTAATGCCAGAGTTGAGAAAGCTGATGTAATCTGAATATGAGAGAACAGGTGCCCTGGCAGGGGGAAGTGACTTAGCAGGGTCACATTTGAGCTGAAGCTGGGACCCAAAGCTGAGTGGGCGGACCCAAGCCCAGGTCTTTTTCTAATGTACCTTGGTGTCTCCATCTCATTGTGCAAAGAAAATCATCGAACTGGATCATATTACTAAGGGCTTGTGTTACACTTTAATCCTTTCAAGTGCCTTGCAAGGCACTTTCTTTGTCTTTCCGGCATTCTGCTTTGGGAAAGTCAGGTCTCCCTGCTCAGGGCTTGCTGATTGAGTAGGGTTGTTAAATTTAGCAAGTACAATTAGCTGATGCCCAGTTACATTGCAATTTTAGATAAGCAAGACATATATATATATAATATATATTTAATTTAAGTGGGAGCTATGCACTCTTTAGGGCCGACTAAATTAATAAATTATTTGTCGCTTATCTGAAATTCCAGTGTAACCAGGCATCCTGTCTTTTACCTGTGCCTCTGTACAAGTCAAGGGACCTCGCCACCCCGGGTGAGACTCCTGGCATCACGCTGAAGCCTCTACCTGGAGGGCACAAGTGGCACGGGGCTGGGGATCCTGAGAGTTGAGCAGGCACTCCCAACTCCTGGCCTGTAGTTGTCTATGCCGGACTGGTCATCCACGCTCAGATAAATGGAGGCTGCAAACTGAGAGGGTGGCCGAGTGTCCCTTTTTATAACTGGAGAGTAGTTCAAGTGACATGTCAGCAAGTGTGTCCCTGGAACACCAGGTCTGGGGAAGTTCTGCAGCTGTGCTTCTGAACCTGGAGCAGTTTCCTTTCCATTCCACTGCTTTCCAGACAACACTGCCACCTGGTCCCAAGGAGCACCTGGGCCGCAGCACGGCAGGTCACTGTCCTCTCAGCTGCACCCTGGTATTTTCTAGGACCAAGATGTTATCCCCACAAGGGCCCCAGGCCTGCCCTGAAGCTAGAACTGGGCAGCTGCAGTTAACTCAAAAGGAGGGGACAGGGGAGGGGATGCTCCCACAGAGCTACTCTGAACTGGGGGGCCAACGAACCAGCTCCTATAACCCAAGCCCCTTTGTTTAGAAATGCTCTAGAGGTGGAAGTTGTCATTGTGCCTGGCGAGGAAGGAGTACCAGCTCAGCTGTGCCACCATCTCAGCCTTGTCCTGCCCTGCTTCTTGCCCAGTCCAGGTACTGGGCTTCGAAGCAGTTAGGGGTCAGGTACTAGTGGCAAGAGACAGGGAGGGGGGGCATGGTCATGGGCGGCGTGTGGGCTGCTGTCCCTCCCCATCCCCTCTGCCTCCATGCCCCTTTGTTCCTTGGTGTCAGGATGGTCTGTTCCTTCTCCCCACTGCCTGCCTGGGGAATTCATTCCCACAGCTGCTCCTGAAGGACAGCCAGCTGGACACCGCCTCAGCACAGTGGCCTTTCTTCATGGTAACTGGGAGAAGCCTTTGAGGGGCTTTGGGGGTAACTGCTTAGGGGGTTTGCTATGTTGTCTGTTCTTGTGGACATTCGTGGGTCTCCTGAGGGCCAGTGGACACACCTGTCTTACCTGCATGGGTGCTTAATGTAGTATGTAGTGAATCCATGAATGAGAGGAGCACAGTGACTCCTCTCACAGAAATGTCTCATGTTAAGGGGGAAATAACTGCTTCTCCAACTTTTGACTGGACATCAGCATTACCTGGAGGCCTTTCTGAACCAAAGACCAACACCAACCTTAGGTTTCTGACTCCATAGTTATAGGGGAGACCAGACTGGGCAATTTGAACAACTTTCCAGTTGATGCTGTTTACCTTGGGCCACGCTTTGAGAACCGCTGGCTTAAATTATTGATCTCAAATACCTTGCATTTCAGTTTTACTTTTATTAAAATATTCATTAATTAACTAATTAAATACATCCTTACTGAATACCTAATCTGTCCTATGTGCCAAGTTTGAGATATGAAATAAAAAAAGTGGCCTCAAGAAATTCACAATACAGCAAAGGAATTGTACATTCAGAATAATCTCCAATGAATTGAATTATTTTTAATGAGAGTTTGCATCAAAAATGCAGCAGATGTGTGGGAGGGGGCATGGATCAGTGTGATAATATGTCTTTCTGTGCATTGGACTTCTCGCCCCGGTTGACCTGTGAGATCCCTAGGGGTAGATAGAGGTAAAGGGGCCTTCCTTTTTAAAGTGGGTTTTGGTTCTGGGGACATAGTAGACAACTAAAACAAGACATTGCCTGAAATAAAGATGTTAGTGTCAAAGAAGTGATTATCTAATGGTGGAATTTCAGCCCACGTATATGTAGAGGCTTACTGACTAGGATTCTGTTATAAATGCCCACTTCTCATTGACCTGAGACCAGGGTAAGCAGGAGGGCATCCTTTCTGAACTCCAGCATCGACTCCTGCTTGAGTTCATAGGGAATGCTGCTGCTGACATTTCACCTGTAGGGATTCTTGAAGCCTGCCATGCTCATAGAAAGTTCTTTTCCAAGAGCCTTAAGTGATCCTGAGCTGATTCTTAGTTGGGACTCCTCATGGCCTGAGGGGACACACCCTTGCAGCAGGAAAAGGAGGCCTGGGTACCTTTCTTCAGAACTTGGGGGAACAGAGGAGGGAGGCAGCCCCTCCATGGTGACTGCTTGGGGCTATGAGCTCCAGCTAGAAATCGGGAAAGAAAAGACATGCTGCTTGTTCTGAGCAGGGCCAGGAGAAACCCTCCGGCTGTGCCTGGGGCCAGGGCTGCCTTCTCTGACTTTTTCTTCCATATACCCTAGCTCTGATCGTCTCCAGCTTCAGGAGTGGTGGAGAGCAGCGAAAGCAAGCCTGCTACCCCCACATTAATAACAAGTATTCACAACAGTTCCTACTTGTGGAACACTTAATGTGCGCGGAGAGCGAGCGTGAGCTGTTCTTTAAAAATACCTTCAATTCATAAGAGATGGAAAACGGTCAAGTTTCGAATAGTTAGTGTTGATGGAGCATTTGCTCTCACACAGTCCCGCTGCATTTGTTACTTCATTCTTTTCTCCTTCTTCCTTCCTCCATTCCTTCCCCTCCTCTTCTCTCCTCTCCCATTCTTTCTCTACTCCCCTCCTCCTCTTCATTCTCATTGCTTTTGCTGTTATCACAATGAACTCTTTGTGGGATTGCAGAACCGTTGAGTATAGGAAGTGGCCTCAGAGTTCCTCCTGTTCTCCTAGGTGATAGGTGAGGATGCTGGTGCAGGGGTAGGGCATGCATCAAGTCCCAAGCCCCAAGCCTCACCCCTGCTTGCTAAGGAGACTGAGCCTGTTTCCCTCCGCTTGAAGAT
This sequence comes from Galemys pyrenaicus, assembly GCA_019455555.1. Taxonomy (NCBI): domain Eukaryota; kingdom Metazoa; phylum Chordata; class Mammalia; order Eulipotyphla; family Talpidae; genus Galemys; species Galemys pyrenaicus. The sequence continues at coordinate 787,409 of JAGFMF010011457.1, read as the reverse complement.
ACAGCTTTTGCAGCCTGCAGTCTTCTCTCTGGACTCCTAGAAACATTTACCCTCTGTTGGAGAAATGACGCCACAATCAGGAAGTTACTATTTTTTTTTAATTTAGAATTTTGACTGAAAGCTTCTTATGGAGTGTTCATGCTGGACGGAGGCTTATGGGGTAACTTTGAGGGACAGTGTGCATGCTGTAGGGGCTGAAAGTATTGAGAAAGAACTCACCTTTCCAGAAGCATGGTGCACAGCTAGCTATTCAGCAGAGGCAAGGGGACATTTGGCAAGTTCTCAGGGTCAGATGCTGGGAGCGGGATCCCATTCATTGTTAAGTGGACATCCTGCACTCCAGAATGCAGTCTCCAAAATGGAATGCACAAAACTGTCCTTCGGAATGTAGGAAAGGAAGATTAAATCATCTCCTCGCCATTGACATTCTTTAAAATGACTTTTTCTGTGTGCATTTCATAAAGTTTATATTAACCCCGTATAGCATCTGATGAACATACCTCTGCACATGTGGGTGTGTACCCTGATGGGGTTGCTCAACCAGAGTGCTCCCCAGGCTTCTGAAGAAGAGCTGTTTTCATGATAATGAGATCTCTTGACTGGAGGATAGATGTTAGAATCACTTGCAACAGGGGGAGGTCCAGATAAAGAACAGAATGAGTTTTAGTGTAAATTGGCTTAGAACATCCCTCAGCTGATGTTTAACTAATGCAGATGGTGCTTAGTCTTTGTGGATGATGTATATTCTATTTATGGTAACAAATCTCAATCTTTTCTGTGCCTGGGGAGGTAGCTTCCAGCAGTCACGTTTTTTTGCACACCTCATCCTGTCTCTAGCAGCATGAACATATTGACTGATTGGTAACAGGAGGCAGCATTAGGTAGAGCAGTGGTTCTCAAAGTGGGTGCCCTGAATCAGGAGCTTCAACATAACCTGGGAATTTGGTGGGCATGCAAATTCTTAAGCTTGACTTTAGACTCCAGAATCTGGGTCCAGCAGATCATCTTGTTTAACAACCCCAATGCAGAGTTTGCATCATAGATGAAACTGAGAACCACTGGGGTACACTGACAGGACTAGGGAGTTTTGAATCTGCCTCTGCTGATTATGTGACCTTGAGCAAGTTACTAATGGCCCAGGCCTTCGTTTTTCCCCTCTGACTAAAGAAGGTTAGGACACCTCTCTCCCAATAGTATGAGTATTAAAGGAGGAGATAATTGCTGTAAAGGGCTTAGTACCACACAGAGCCTATAGGAAGTGCTGAATATCTAGCTCTAGTTATTGCTTTCTCATTAATTAGGTTGCAATGAATGGTTAGCAGCTTCTGTGAGAAACAGGCCCAGAAATGTCAAATTCCCAATCCCTTCATCTGCTAGCTCCGTGACCTTAGGCAAGTCTATCTCTTTGTCTTTGAAAGGTGGCTGACATCTCATACCCAACAGGATCAAATGAGATAAGGTGCCTGAATTGCTCTGTTATTTGTGAACGACCAAGCAAATATGTGAAACTTCTAGATAGTTGTTTATTGAGGTGGCTCTTAATTTGTCGAAACTCTTGGAAAATATTTCTCTTCCTTCCCATGTAATAACTTAGAGACCAGAAGTCGCATAGGCTGGCCTTCCAGGCTGGGTAAGGAAGGCTTTCTGTGATCCCAAGAACCACTTAGTTTTCTTGCTGCGCCATTTCTGTTCCTCGCCTTCCTACCCCATCCTCTTAGGTCAGGTCCTGCCTTCACCTGCTTTCCCCTGTGGTCTGATGTGCTCCTTTATTAAAATGTCACTGCAAGTCATAAAAACTGTTTCTTGGAGAGGGGAGAAGTGACCATCCAGCAGCAGGTATTGAACTCGTGCTGCAATGACTGTGGTCTACTCCATAGTGCACTGCTTAACCCACTGCGCCACCAGGAAGGCCCAACCAATTTCACCAGATTCTTAAATGAGAAAAATGGGCAACAATTTTCTCTTCCCCAACATCCCACTTTTTCCGTGACAATGTCCAGTGACAATGTACTCATCAGCAGGGGGGCCCAGAGCTGGTCAGCACCTACTGCAGGAAGATTCCTGGCTTCCCCTGAGACTACAGAGGGCCCATGTGGGTGTCTGCAGAGCAGAGATAGAGCTGGGACTCCCCAGGGGAAAAGCCTCTACCCTGCCGTCCACCACCCAGTGGGAAGTGGGTGGAAGAACAGCAGCTCTCCACTTTTCTCCTGTCACCTGTCTCAGTGAGCCACATGTTGATGGAATGAGAGCCTGTCACAGCCACATCTCCTCATTAGGCTGCTGATGAATAGGGGCAGCAGGAAAAATAACTTGGGCTCTACTGTGGTATTTCTCTACTTTGTTTGCAAACTGCCAGGATATCCCTTCCCTTTAAGATTGGAAGGGAGTAGAGGAGAGGAGTGAGCTGAGAGATTTCTGATATGCTATTAGTGGTGCAGCCAATTAAAAAGAAATTAAAATAGAAATCTCTGCTGGCTCTGGCAATGCAAAAGTTGCCTCTCCCGGCCCCTCTAAACCCTTGAACAAATTAATTGGATGGATGGTGACTGGGTATCAGCTGAATCTTCCTTCCACGGTGGGCAGAGAGGCAGAAGAGGGCTTGTGTGTATGTATGTGCACGGGGGTGGGTGGTGGTGGTGGTTCAAGACTGAAAGCATGATACATTCAATTTGGGCATTTTGGGTAGAGAAAAATCACATCTGCTGGAATTTCACTTTGAAGATAATCAAAGGACAGTAAGAAAAATGTTTGGTAGATCTGGAGAAAACAGGTTGAGTCTATGAAGCATGCTAGCCTCCATTCTGCTTTTTCTCTATAGTCTCCCAGCCTCATGTGGGCTAAAGTGTATTGTGAGGAAGACTTTTGCGACCATGAGTGCTTTTGCAAGGGGTCAGTGAAAGGTCTGGGCCATTCCAGGTGCTATTAGTTGCAGGAAGATGCATGGGATGGCTTTGTCCTTATGCCGTGTCACACATTGGTCCCAAGGCTTTTCCCGCTATGTAGCCTGGAGGTCAGGCAGGACAGAGGAGGTGGCCGCCTCCCTTTTCTGGGACCTGGACATTTTGGGTCACCTGGATTCGTCCCTGACTTTGTGATGTCCTCAGCCTGTCTTCCAATCACCCTTCTTTAGTCTCTTGAAGATTCTGTTTACGAACTTAGACGACGACAGCAGTGACCTATGGCCCTGGGGTGGAGGTCCGTGCAGGTCAGCGTCAGGGTCAGAACCCTGTCATGCCTCTGCTTCGGCTGCCCCTGCCAGTGGCTGCTCCATCCCAGGGTGGCAGCGGTTCCTGGGAACAGTTCTCGCCACGCACTGAGCCATGAAAAATTAAAGTGCGGGGTTATCAAATATTTAATCTGCTGATGAATGAACACTTACAGATTTTTATGAATTCTTTGCTTTGATTAAATAAAATTGAAGAATGGGAATTGTCTTCTCAGTACTTTAGCAAAAGGCAAGTCAGAGTGGTGACTCTTTGCCCAGGATCTGGTGCTCAGGAGAAGTCTGTCTGGTGGCCCCTTGGCTCCTGTGCCACCACTGACTCGATCCTTAGAGGAGTGGCCTTTGCCCAGGTTGTGGTCTAGAAGGGAAGCTCTAAGGTCAGCAGCTCCTTCCGGTTTACGAAACAGTGTCTCAACAGACCCCAATGCCAGTACTCTCTATAACCTCTGCTCTTCATTTTTCTGACCTGTGAAATGGGAATAATAATACCTTCCTTAGAAGATTATGATGTGAGCTAGATGTCTCCAATTTAGTTCTTAATAGGTTCTCAGAAATTATTGTTATTATTATTACTTTTCTGGACACAGTCTTGATGGAGTTGCAACTTGATGGAGCTGCAAAATCCTCGGGTTTTACAAAGGCATCGTTTTGGAGGAAGCTATACCTACGTCAGGCTGCTGTGTGAAGTTCTGTGATGTTATCAACTGTCAAGTCCACATGTTCATTTATTAATTTAAGGCTAGGTGCAGGAGGTATGAGTGATTGCACTCCTGCCCTGATGGAAAATAAGCTTTTGTTGGGGAAATGACATGTGTACATTACATATATACACGTATATTATGCGTTCATTGTCGAGGGAGAGAAAAGGTGCAAAAGTTGCAATTGCTGGGGAAAAGTTTATGGAGGAGGCTCTACCCTCCTGTGTGGGGCCAGGTGCTCTGGGTCTAGCACTTCTGAGAGATTGGCTGCAGTCCTTGTGGTTTCAAAAGAACTCAGAGAGGGGAGCCACAACTCCTGATCTGCAAATGTTTGTTCTTTGGGACAAACTTCAATGTAAGGCATCCAATTGTAAATGAAAATCTCTAGTCTTGCATTTACTGAATTTCCTGCTGCTGGAGGGGAGAAGGGTGATGTCCTTATTTGCCTGGGTGATTTATTAGGATAGTAAAAGTAAACGTCCCCCTGTCTGAGTACCTTTGGCTCAGCTGGGAGGAGATCCACTTGCTGCCACAAAAGGAGGCATTGGGGATCACGTCGATCAGAGTTTAATGCTGGGCTTTGCCTGCTCAGCCTGGGTTGCTGTGCTGGCTCCAGCCACAGGTCAGGAACTGGAACTGGATCCTGAGGCCAGATAGGAGGTAGACATAGCCAGCCCTTCCCTTTCACTGGCCCGTAGCCAGCCCAGGTCCTGATGTCTGAGCCCTGTGATTTATTGGCTAGTGGCTCTGTCCCACAAAGAGTAAGTGCCAACCTCCAGTTGACATACATTGGTGTCCTGGTGGGTGAGGTCAGCGGATCCAGAGGGAGGTGCATCCGGCTTCTGTCTTGGTTGAAGGCCAACGTGCTCCGTGGGACCATTCTCCCCTCTACCCTGCTCAGTCAACTGACAAGTAAGTCAGTTTTCCCTGAGACTTGAAGCATCAGGTGTTGGAAAAAACACTCTAGGCTTGGTTCTATAGGGAGGACAAGGAATTATATGGCAGGGAACCCCTCCTCCGCCCAAGGAGCTTCCAGTTCAGGAGAGGGATGCAAGAGAGAAATGCATGAAAGATGAAGCAGCTGTACTCCCCTCGAAGATCAGACCCATGGGCACCAATTCAGGAGATGTCCTTAGCCTTATAAATGTCTGAGGTGGAGGTGTGAGTATGACAGGGTGGGGCATAGGGTGGGAGGATGGGGGCTGCCTCCTTGGTCAGCATCTGTGTCTCTTTGTTTCTTCAGCTTCTTTACATTAAAAGAGATCAACTCCCTGTCTCTTTTCAAATTTCCAACAAGGATGAGTAATATCTATGGACATTCTTTTCCACTTTTTGGTCCCCTCCTACTGCTAGTGAAAGTCCTGTGGGCTCACTGTAAAATATTTGCAAAGAACAGTCAAGTGCCAAGAGTAAAGATACAAGCAGAGACATAACATTAGAAACTTCTACTCCTATTCATGTTCTGCTTTATTTTCTCCCAACGTAATTACTGTGCATTTTTCTTTATATTGCTGAGATCGTAGAGTGTATGCAATTTAGTGTTCTATTTTCCCCTTAACATCACTCTATTATCAGCATTTCCACATGTCATTGAGACTCTATAAACATATTTTTCCATGATTTATCTGCCAGGATATGTATACTCATCACTTTCCCTTAGATTTTCTCTTTAGCTGTTTTTATTCTTGCTGTTATTGATATAATTATATTGAATATCTAACTGTGGAAATATGTATGCTACTTTATTTGTTCATATATTAAAAAAAAAACTTTGAAAATCTTTAGTGTGCAAGACAATGTGCTTGTAACCCTAAGGGAAAAAGGGCTTTTAGAGGAAAGCCATCTGAAACAGCACATATGTGAAAAGGGCACATGTATCCAGAACTGGAGAAGATGCACAATTTTGTGATGTTATGATGGATGGTCACTGTCCCTGACTTATAATAAGATTGTGGGATGGTTAATTGTTCTAGACCTCAGTTTCCGCACCTGTAGTCACCAGACGGGTTTGATGTGACTTCCTGCCTTCACCAATCTAACTGCAAATGTAATATCACCCAGGGACCCTTCTTTCAGATGACTCACTGAGTCTGTCTCTGTGGGAGTGTGTGTGGTGCAGAGGTGCCACTGCTGTAGAGCGTGGACATAGCCTGTTCTTGTCCCCTCTGGGTCATGGCCACAATGTCCATTTGCTCAGCTCTCCTTCAGAAGAACTTTACTATAGCTCAGTTCTATTTGGATCTCACTCAGACTGAACAGAATTGTTTGCAGGCAGACCACCTACAAGTAAGACTCTTCTCCATCAAATGCAAGAGAGAGGTTCCCTTAAAATTTGAGCAGGGTAAATCTTTGATAAGTGGGAGGAGTTTCTGCTGCCTACAGTCCATGATAAACTCTGAGAATGCATTTTTCTGAGAAGTATTGAGCATAGAAAGTCATACAAGGACTTTTGAAAGATGCCATGGAATTACAGGCCATAGTGATCTTGCTCCTGCAGGGTAGTTCAGCTGGGCAGTTTTGTGTGGCAGTGCCCAGATCCCATGAACCACAGATAATGGAAGCCAGATATGCGAGCTATTGGTCTCAGTCTATAAGTAACACAATTGAGACAAGCTATCGCTTTTAAATAGGGACCGAGAGACCAGCTAATTCTTAAGGATATCTATTTCATGCCTTTAGTTTTGTGGGTTCAAATAACTCAATTTTGGCATTTCACACCAGTGGAATCAGGTTTAGAGAACTGATCCATACTTAACTGACTCTTGAATGACTGGGGGTGCAGCTATAGAGGCTACAACAAGGAATGTGGTTGAGTAGAAGTATCATCCATCAATGTCATGAATGACCTCCTAGCCCTCACTTAACATTCTTCATCTACCAGGGCATTCTTTCTGGCTGAGCCAAGATGCAGCTCTGCATCCTTCTTAACAGTGCCCTAGGCAGCCACTACCAAGGAAATGGAGCTCATTTGCTCTTGGGAGTGAAACTTTTTGTCACCCCGGGCATAGATGCTTTCCTTCTCCTGTGAACATCACCCGATGGGAAAACAAGTACCTGATAAGGGCAGACATAGGGTGGCCTGATAAATTGCCTTTCTCTTCTCTAGGGACATTTGTCCAAGGAACTGGCTGCCATCTTGAGTACGATCAGTGACTGTGAATAAAAGATAGTTATTCTCTTTACTATCAGTCACTACAGTTGATGATTGCATTGCATTATGATTCAGAGTCGTGTTGCGGACACTTCTCAGACAGCCAGTCACTGTGTTTTGTCATGCGTCTCTATAGCAACACCTGTAGGATAGGGAGGGTTGGTGTTATAATAGGTGATGGAGGCTCGAGGAAGATAAATGACTTGTGTGAAACAATTCACACAGCTAGAAGCATCTCTGGGAATCAGGTGCCCCTGCTCCCTGATGCCAATTCACTTGGTATTCCTTTAAAAATTAAAAAAGAAATTTGTTTTACCTGTCTAGTTTGCACTAATGTGAATTCCTCTAGGGCAAGCTTATGTCTTATTTATTTCTGTATGTTGACTTCTTTTCCTCCCCAATTTCAAGTACTATGACTAACACACAGGAAATACTCAAGCAAATATGGCATGTGATTCAGGAGAAGATTAAGTAGTTCATTTGGGCTGGAAGCAGAGATGCCCCCTCTCTTGTACACTGGCTTTCCCCAGTCCCCATGGAGGTAAGGAGTGCCCTGAGTTTTAAGCTCAAGAGCAGATCTGGCTGTGAGGCAGCTCTGGCACACACACCTAAGCAGCAGATAATGACATTATCCTTGCACTGGAGGCTCTCTTCCCTACAAAGGGCTAGTCATTAAATCTTTATTTGCAGTCTCTGACAGCAGGCGCCCCAACTCTCTAACCAACTCAGGACCTAGGGTTAGAGCTGCTGGGTCCTCAATGGAGGAGTTCCAGTGTGGAAGGCCTCCAGGAGGTGGCTGTGTCTCTGTTGCAAAGGGTGGCTTGGGGAACGGGCGTCCTCAGGGTGGGTGGGCGGCCAGCTAGGCAGGAGAGAGTCCATTACCAGGAGAGAGTGCGGTGTGGAGGAGCGGGAAGAAGATGGGGTTCAGAACTGTGGGGAGGAGTGGAGGCCAAATAGCTTAGCTTCCCAATCCCTCTCTGGACCATCTTTGTTTTTTGATTTATAATGCGCCCCCTTTGGGGATGGCCTTTTGACATGTGCTAATTATAAATTGTCCTTCCGTGCATTCTGAGAGTTCTAATAATTAGAATTTCTAATTCCAGTCTTTTGAGTTGTTCCCAGTAGCCTTATCCTGTGAGAGGAGCACTTGACACATTTGCTCCCCTGATCGCAGACACTGCAGGCGGCCAGAAGCCTGAGCCTGCAGGAAGGATTCAGACTTGGGGAGTAGGATGGAAACTTCTCCCTGAAACCTAATGTCCTAGAAGGCCTTTTCTGTGGACTTACCCATTCTAAAAGAAAGTTTTCAAGTCAAACAGACAGGGTTGGTGGGTGTAAATAATAGACGCCTGGGCTCTGATTCTAGCCCAGCTAGAGCCTCACGGTAGAAACCTGGGCAAGAGATTCTCTGGACCTCGCCTGGGGCACAGTATCTGCGGGTGCCCAGGGCCCTTCCAGGTGCGAGGTTATTTGAGTCTATGCAATGCAGTAACAGTGTGTTCTGAGCGGTAGCCTCCAGTGACTCCATCTTCCTGGAATTTGATAATAAGATATTAAACGATTTTGTTTAGGGTCAAGGTTAGAGCCCAAGGTCTGTGTTTTTTCTCACTTGATGCCATTGTTTTGCTTACCTGCCCCTAACCTTGACCTTTTAAATATTTCAAATGGGGATGCTGGTTCTTGGGTGCTAGTGAAGCTGTAGATGGAACAGAAAGCTGCAGCTTGCATCATGCATCTTCGCGCTGTCACTCAAGCCTCCCTTGGGTCTGTTGGAGGGAGCCCACAGAATTTCTTCACTGCCTCACCTCTCATGAGGCCCCACTCCTAAAGCATCTCCCGGACCTTGTCGGAGTTTGGTGCCTAGGATTGTGGTGGGAAGAACATGGGTAGCCCAGCTCCATCTCTGGGCCGCTCTGAGAACTTCAGTCCTGTGGAAAATTCAGCAGTCCTGTCCTGACATACTGGATGGCAGAGCTTCAACATGTAAATTTTTGGGTGGACACTCTGGGCCCTGACACGCCCCATCACGCTAGTCTGCGTCAGACTTACAGCTTTTGCTGTTTGGTGCCTGTGGGCATTAGCTTGTCAAGTTCTACCTTCTGCTGGGAGTCTTGGTGAATGACCAGGCAAGTCCCCAGAATGAAAGTGTGCCTCATGGACATTAGGGAGGGGGAAGTCTTAGGGGCTACCCACGTCACCCCACCGCCTTCATCCTATGATGGCCATCCTAGACGTGTGGGGGGTGAGGACGGTAGGCTGGAGCCTGCTCAGAACGCAGTCATGGCCGAGGAGGGCCGGCAGTCCTTCTAGGGTGCGTAGCTGTTTAAAATAACCATATTAACCAGCTCTCAAAGAGACATATTTATAGCCATGGCGGGATGTTATTAAGGATCTAATTTGGATCAGGACTCTGGGAATCTTATTTTTAGGCCCAGAGGGGAGCCCTGCAGGCAGGTGACTGGGTCTCCTGGGGCTTGGTGTTCATTCTGATTTTGGCTCTCAAGGTTGGAGGAAAATTGAAAGGTTCTGTGAGTCCATCCTTCCACCTGAGGCTTGTGCCATGGCCCAAGTGTCCTACTGAGGGACCGTGCAACCTCTTCTTAAGTGCCTCCAGTGCCAGGAGCCTCTTTTCATCCAAGCAGGTCCATTCTATTCTAGGAAAGGCAGAAGGCATGTTCCTCTTTCTGAATCTTCCATCTGCCGATTCTGGTTCCATCCTTGGAGAGGGACAGAATATCTCTCACTGTTTGGCAGCTCTTCGGCGATCTTGCAGATAGGCTGATGGTTTTCTTGACCTTCTCCACTCCAGGTGAGGGCGCCAGCATGTCCTTCAGCAGCTCCTCTCGGAATATAATTCCCCTGTTTTGGATGTCAGTTCTGGGGTCTGGACCTCCTGCCTTTGGAGATAGTGTAATTCTGGATTGAGATGAAATTTGGCTAATTGTAGTAAGCTGATTTTTGATGAAGAATTTTGGGGAGAAAAGGTAACTTCCCCAGAGCAGTTACTCAGCAGGCCCTTGTGCTATAGGTTTGGTGAGGAGAAAGAGGGAGCTGAGTATTCCTTGATGGAGGGGGGTTGCCATGTGAGGGCATGCTCCCAGGAGTGCCCAAGTCAGGTGGTCAGGCCACATTGTGGGGTGTATAAGCCAAAGCATCTTGAAGGGTATTTTTTCCAGCAAACGAGGATTTGGGCAGTTTTGGGGCACCATATCCCATCCTGTCCAGTTTGAGGATGGTGGGTTCCCATTTGTAGGTGCCCTTGACAGGCAGAGCCTGGGGCACATCTTGTGCCAGGCTCCGTCCCCTGTTCATGAGGGCACACCATCCGTGGCACCCTGAATGGACTGAGTACACTCGAGACCTGGTGCTGTGGCTGACCTACCCCTCCTGAGGTCTTGAATGAGTGCCCACGCTTTTCTGATCTGTGGGTTTTACCTGCCTCCTTTGCTGTTGGAAGGATTAAATGGAAGGATGCCTGTGAATAAGCATAGGCTTCAAAGTTCTCCACAAATGTCACAGATGAAAGATTAGGAAGCCACCTCTGTGTGCACAGATATTTATATTTTAGTGCTAGCCACAACAGAACAAAAAGAAAGAAATTAGTTTTCAGATGTGGGAAATCAGACTTTAGAAGATACTGCTTAACAGCTGTCATAGTCGGGTTGGACTAGTTGTCCAAATACCAATTTTTTTGGTTTCCCTTTAAAGTTCTCTGTTTTCTATTCAAGGAGAGAAAATGGTGTGTGGATGTAGTGTGCGCATTTGTGTGTATGCTTGTGTGGCTCTGTATGTATGGTATGTGATGTGTGTATATACATACGGTGTGTGCATATGGTTTGTACGTGTGTGTGTGTGTGTGTTTTATTCTTTGCATGATCCAGGGCTGCTCCTCTGTGATCAGGAAAGCCCTCTCAGCCACTTCCATTCTCACCCCAGTTCCCTCCTTCTCACATCCTCAGCTGCAGTAGTTGTGCTTACATTACCAAAAGGAACTCGACAGGGGCAGGCAAGTTTCAGGACAAACAAATGCCTAGAAATTGCACTTCTTGGGGAAATGAGCCTTGGGTGGCTCCCCTAGAGAAACCCTTGTTGCTTGAAATAAGATGAGAGTTTCCCAAGTTAGGCCCCAGCAAGGTGGCAGATCCTGTGGGCAGGCTTTGAAAATGATTAAATGACCAGTTCAGTGTGATCGGGATTATAGTCGAGTGGCTTATTTTTACTCTTTTGCCTGACTTGCAGCTAAAAATAAGATTTAGGAATCAGGTTTTTTTTTTTTTCTTTTTTGTCCTCACCAAAAAGCGATCTCTGTGACTACTGGCCTTTAGAAGAAACGTTAGATGATGTTTTCCAAGGAGAGTCTGTCCAGAGGCTCGGGGTGCCTGAGTCTCAGCATCTCTGGGCATGCAGGGTGAGGTGTGTGGCTCTGGGCCCGCGTCTGTGGCACCACCAAGCCTTCCCTTTGCAGCATCCAGGGAGGGGCTTCAATGACATGTTGTTGGTGCTAGATGTGAGCTCCATGAGGGTAAGGACCGTGTCCACCTTAATCTTGGTAGCTGTGACATAGTCATTTGTGGGATAATCATTTTGGAATGAGTGAATGTATTTCCAGGTCTGAAGCCCTGCTCAGAATTGCACCAGCAACAGAGAATGCCACCTGTTTCTCCTTCCTAGATCTCTCCAAACAGTTGGTGACCAGTGGAGAAGATGACCTTGGGGTTTCTACCCCTGCCCCCAAATCCTTCAGGCCTCCAAGAGATGCTGAGAGCAAAAGCCAGGGCATAAGAGCGCACCTGACCACTGTCTCTTTCCCCCTCGTGACTGATGGGATTCACAGAATCTTGGCAGCGTCACTAAGGTCTTCCTCTGCTGTTAGCTGATTAGAATGAACAAAAAAATCTGCATCCCCAGACAGCCTGTTCCTGATGCAGTTGCTGAAAGACTGAGGAGCTCTCAGTGACTTCCTGGCTTACTGGGTCCTAATTTTGGCTTCAAACCCATTGTGAGTTGCATCTTTTCCCCCAGCCATCAGAGGGAAAATCCATTAACAAGTTAATATTCCCTCCAGAGTCATGACGGCTTTGACTTCTGGCTTTCTAAATGACCTTAATCTTAATCACCCGTGCCATCGGTCACTGGTTCCCTTGCTTCTTGCTGAGGCAGCAAAGTGCTGGGTTTTCACAGTCTGGCCAGACGTCTGGGATAACGGGTGGTCCCTCTGAACAGCTTCCTTGTTTCTGAAGGTCTTTGTGTCCTTTTGGCCTCACCTAAAGTTTCTCAGTCCGCTGTTGATAAGGTCACACTCCCACTGGAAATTTTCCACTACCCCTCATTAGCTCTTCTGGGGCCCTTCTGGTTATGTTCTGGGTCCCTTTGCAAGACAAACTGAGGATGAAATACAGTTCTCAAGCTGCCACCACCAACAGCCTGTGTTATTTGGCCTCGGCCAGTGGAGCTGTCAGAGCCCGGACCAGACGTCCTCCCTCTCCACCAGCCTGAAAGGGGAGTCTTCTGAGTCCCATAATTTGGAGATCTGGATGATTGTTTTCCTGTCTGCTCTATTTTCAGGAACTGCCTCTTGTGTTATGTAGGTGATAAGTGGAGAAGGACTGGGGTCGCCATGTGGTCTTTGGAAGGTATTGGGTGGGAAGAAGTGGGAATTGGCAGGTAGGTCTTAAAACAGTGATGCGTGGGGATGGCAGCAAGATGAGTAGAAGGAGCAGGAGGAAAGCTGAGTGAGCCCAGGGACTTCAGCCCGCTTGGCTCTGAGGTACTTGAGTGAAAGTGTCATTGGGGGAGAGGGAGAACTGTGAAGAGCCTGTGCTCGCTGGCAGGATTTGCTTCTCTCTGCGTTCATTCTAAACCTCTTTGCTCACACAGAAGAGTGAGCTAAACCTTATGCCAAGACCAGGTTGGATTAATTCTCCTTGTTAATACCAAGAAAGGTAAGAAACACTTATTGGGCACTTCCTAAGTGCCAGGAACTATATGCTCAACACAAGTCTGTGAGGAGGGACTGTGAGTTACATTGGATTTTCCTGAGGAGGAAAGTGAGATGCTATAATAATTTGCTGGGTTGTGGTAACAAATGCCACAGTCTGGGGGCTTGAACATAGGAAATTAATTTTCTAACAGTTGTGGGGACTGGAAGTCAGAAATTAAGGTGTCAGCAGGGTTGGTTCCTTCTGAAGGCCATGAGGGAAGGATCTCTTCTTCCAGGTCTCTATCCTTGTCTCCCAGACACCATCTTCTCCCTGGGCCTTCTCATCATCTTCCCTCTGTACTTGTCTGTGTCCAAGTGTTCTCCACTTAGAAGAGCATCAGTTATTGGATTGAAGCCCACTGTAATGGCCATTTAGCTTAATCACTTCTTTAGAGACCATCTTTCGAAGTCCAGTTGCATTCTGAGGTGCGAGAGGAGTTCAATGTGAATTTTTTAAAGGAGGCCACAATTCAGACCCTGACAGAGACAGAGGCTAGATAACTTGCCTAAGATCACACAGCTACCAGGCAATTTGCTTCCAGAATCCCCAGGTTTGGTACATACTGGAAAAAATAAAAACCAAGAAATACCAATACAAGATTGTACGCTATGGTCTATTTTACATAAATCAGTGAGATTTTTCACAAAGGAAAAAAAAAACCCAATACAATGTGGCTATGCTATTTTGAGGATAATTACTAAATGTGCAAAGTTAAACTTACTATCAGTTCTTAGTTGAGTATCAGCTATGAGCTGTGGTAAGAGGATAAAAGCTGTGGTAGCTCAGCCCAGTCCATGAGCTCGTCTCCATGGGTGTGCATATAACCTTATTGGGGTAGCTTCAAGGTCCAGGTTTCACACAAGGTCCCTGTGAGTCTAGAACTCGACTGGTTCCTCCTGTGCCTCCCTGACTCTTCGGGGCAGCCTTTCTGAAACACCAGGATTCCCGGTCTTTGGTCTTGGACCACTGTGCTCTGCTTCTTTTTTACTCTGGGAACTTAGGCTCTGGTCTCAACTTTGCCAGGAAGCAGTGGTAACCTTGGGAAGGTCAAATGAGTTTACCATTGCTTGCTGATGGAGGCACTTTTATGGGTCCCACAGCTTCGAGTATCCCTGAGATGCTCTTGCTGTGACTGAGAGCTCCGTCACTCTTTAGAGTCTATGACTCAGTATTGCATCCAACTAAATTGCAGTGTCTGAGCCCTACTGGATCATCCCCAGTGGCTCCCAGACCCCTTTGGTTCATTACATCATTGAATGCTGCTGAGCTCCATTGCTGCAGAAGACTGCATGGGGGACCATGAGGACCCCCCTATGAAGGAAAAAGGCAGTCTTTTCTAAAGGGGGGTTGGGGAAAGAGTAGTCATTTGATATCATGCCTGTCCTGTCCTACTAACAGCAAAGTGTTGGCCTCTGCTGTATACAATTTGTTTTCACACCCGGATGTATAAGACCAAGGGCCACAGGAGGTGTGGTGCAGGTCAAATAGAAGGGTGCTAGCTTTAAAACACGGTGTCCTTCCCAGCCCGGCCTAGAGGTCACCTTGAGATAATGGGAGAGGATCCATGTCCTTTAGCTGCATTTTTGCTGCACAAGTTTCTTTTTATGTTCTTTACTTTCTGTGCCTTCTCTTCCTTTTCCTTCTTTTCTTCCTCTTTCCTTCATCCCTGTGTCTTTCATCTTTTTTTTCTTTTAAGTACTATTGATGTGAGGTTGGCTTCAGTTTCTTCAGGGCTTTGAAATCAAAGGTGACCACTGGCTTGCCTTGTGGGCATCCCATTCTGTGTGACTTCACATGCACGTCCCCAGTTCTTGGAAAGGCGTCAGGACGTACAGAAATCTCTTCTGTAGAAGCGTTCTTCACGCATATGCTCCCCCCTCTCTTGCCTTCTTGGCCCCAGACTCTCCTGTTAATTCCAGCCTGTCTCATATATTGCTCTTTCTGTAACTGCTGACACCAGTGATTGGTCACTCCATATCACAGTTTAATACAGGATATATGTACAACAGACCTGTGCATCTGATTGGGCTTTGTCTCTCAAATGGAGTATTTTTGGAGCTCTTTGAGATTAGGCATTCTTTTTGTTTTGTTTTTAAGTACTGCAAAGTTTAACATTGCCTAGCTAATAGTGAGTTCTCTCGTTTGTTGAATGAGTGTGTGAGTGTGGTTATGTGGGCTTTCTAACTACCTAGGAGGTCAGTGGGTAGATGAGGCAGTCTTCTTTGCAACTGAAGAAACAGGTTCGGATTGCTAGGTGACTGACTGACCTAAAGCATCTCTGCCTCCACCTTCTGCAGCTGTGACTGGTTCTGAGGTTCCTGCCAAGGATGTGCCTTTGCTGGGCATCCCACTTCCTGCCAGCTGAGCCTCTTCCAGGAACACTTTCTGGAGTGGTCCTGTTCTTTGCCAGGGCAGATTTGGGTGTTTTCTTTCCTTCTCAGCATCCCATGGATGTCTCTCTCCGCTGAAGCAGGGTGTGGCCTGCCAGTCAGGGAGACCGTATACACCGAGACCTCAGTGTAGGCAGCACCCTCTGTCGTGCAGCAGATGAGGTAGCTCATCCAGGATGCGTGTAATAGGCTTACATGGTTGACTGTTTCAGGTATGTGGGCTGAGGGGTGGGACTGGGAATCTGGCAGGGGCTGGTCCACCCGCCTGATACACTGTATGAAGGAAGAGAACTTTTCCTAGGAGGGAGCCATCAGTCATTCGATGCTTTCTCTTTGCCAGTGCCAGTTAGCCCCTTGCCGGTGGCATTTTGCTGAGTCCTCCCTGAAGCCCCTGTGGTTTCGATGAGAAAGCTGTGGGTCGGTGTGCTGAAGTGGTTCATCCAAGGTGTTGAAGTAGCTCACCCAACTCTTAAGTGCAGAGTTCAGATTCAAACTTAGGCTCCTCCAGCTTCCGCCTCCCAGTTATTTCCGTGACAGCACAGTGGCTTCTTAGGAGCGAGGGTCCAGCCAGGGATGCCTCTTTCCCTTTGCATCAAAATGCCCTTGTTGCTGCAGATTGCCTGCTGCCCCTGGGTCAGGCCGGCTTTGTGCTTTTTAGCTGAACCTCCAGCCTTAGGAGCCTTTGCAAAGCCCAGGGAGGGCAGGCAGTTTGCTCCCAGTGCTCTTGGAAATCAGCTGTGGGCAAGGAGCCCAGCGTCTGCTGAGGCCTTCCAGTTACTCTCATTATCATAAGAGCTTGTGCTTGGTGCCCAGGTGGGACCTGGAAGGACCAGGCCTGGCCTTCTCAGAACTTGCTCTCTGATTTCTAATGTGTGTTCCATTTTGGGCATAGGTAATGTTTTGTCTGTTTTTTTGTGTCACCTTCCTCTCTTTGCTCCTCACCTGGTAGGTTTATACATAAACACAGTCCTATATAGAAGATGTTTGGCCATCTTAGGCCCTGGAGCTAATAAAGGGAAGAAATGCATTTGGTGAAACAAGATAAGCAGTAATTTAGAAACTTTCTATCTAAACTTTGAGATGTAATTTCCTTCCATGGAGGTTGAGCAGAACATGTACACACTTGGAAGAGCAAAAATGTTACCCCTGAAATGAAAAGAGAGGTTAAAAAAAAGTTTCCTGCCATGGAACATTTATCTTCTGAATTAGGTCCACTTCAGACCACTATTAAAATGTCTTTTCCTTTCTGCCCACCCACCAGTCTGGGTTGGCTGTCAAGGTCATGTGCACCCTGAAGTCCTAAAAGGAGTTTGCCTTAAAGGGGTGTGGAGTGGGCTCCTCCTCATTCTGCCTCTGCCTCTCACTAACTGTGTGACTTTGACCCACTCACTCTACTTCTCTGAACTCTGGAATCTTCATTGCCCAGATGGGAATTCAGTAGCAAGACATAAATTGCCTAAAGGCAGGGGACAGTGCAAGCCTGTGATTTCTAGGTGGAATGCTCTAGTCACGAGCATGAGTCAGATTGGCTCCTTCCCCATTAAGAAGAGACTGTCTTTTTTTAATCCACTCTCTTCCACCCCCCTCCCTTTTTTTTTGGAATTGAAAGCCATTAAGGTTTAAAATGCAATTAGGAGGCCATCTTCCTGGCCTCGGTCTGTCCTTCAAGGGTCATATCCCCACCTCCCTCTGTGCACTAACGATATCAAGGAGGAGGAGCCAGCGGCCTACCAGGAATGGCATCATTTATTTACAAAGACACCCCGCTCCCCTAGGGTTTAAGATGCAGGGCGCCACTGGAATCTTTCAGAACCCATGAGCAAGAAGGCTCACTCACTCCACAGTCCAGATGAGGAAACCCCAGTGCCGAGAGAAGCCATGAGATCTCTGTAAACTCACACAGCGGTTTGATGACAGCAGCTGGCCCAGAATTCAGGGTTTTGACTCTGGTGCTCCTCAAACATTAACATGCATGGGAAGTTCCTGAGGACTTTGTGGAAATGCACATCAGGAGGTCTGTGTTGGGGTCTGAGATTCTGTATTTCTGAGGCCACCAGGTGAATACTGATGCTGCTGGTCTTGGACTTTGTTGGGAGTAGCAGGGGCTGGGTCAAGCTCAGAGGCTGGGGTCTTTGCTGCAGCCGATCAAGCAGGAGTGAGCCCAGAACCTTCTGGGTGATGATAAGCCATTCTTCCCTAGACAACACACCAAGCAGGACACCACCAGGCCTCCCAAACATGGCAGGCAGCTAGGATGCAGACCACAGCATGTGGCCACAGCCGACCAAAAAGTGAGAAGACAAAGTCTTTCTAAGAAGCTCCTATGAGCAGCACCAGCGAATAGTAGGCAGGTGTTGCTCCAAGAATGATCTAGAGCTTAAAAAATAATTTAATGACTGAGCGGGAAACATTTCCCACCTCTGAGATGATTTGTATACCCCAACACCTTTTCCAGGTCTTCTTTGCCTTGTGCCATGAAGGTCTGTGGTGCTGCCTCCAAGCTTCCCAACCTATTATCTTGGTTTCCTCTTGTTCAGTGTTGGAGCGAATGTCACATCTCAGCCACTGTCTGCGAGCCCCCGTGGCTGTCAAGCTGGCTGCGCTAGGCTTACCGTCCTCATTCCAGAGACTTGGATGCCTGAATTAACTCCCTCTTGGAGCCATAAACCACCCTGAGTACTAACCTAGTTTGTATTTTTAGAGCGTGCTCCATCAATTACTTAACTTGCCGAGCAGCGACGCTGCTCATCAGAGAGGCGCTGGCAAGGAATCGTCTTCCTCTGGCTTTCTGAGCTGCCCTCTCCTCACTCCCGTCTCTTAAGAGGTCAGAGTTCTTTCTCCATGGCGTTGTATCCTTAGTGCTTAGGATGGAGACATTTTCACCCCAGTTGACAGATGTGGCAGAAAGACCAAGGCTCATGGTAGGTGACAAGTCAGGCCCAGGTAGTGAGTTCAAAGGTGCCAAGATGTCCAGCCCCCAAGCCCTTCGCTTCCCTATAGGGGAGAGGTCATGAGAAAGAGATACCTTCCCAGAACATGCAGGGCTGGGTACCCCACAGGTTTGCATGCTGTTGGTTTGAAAGAAGCCACCTGAGACAATAATCTGTGATACCCTCATGCAGAGTGACTCCTGGTTCTGGTTTTTATTAGAAAGTTCAGCTGGAAAATCCACATGCTGGGAGAAGGCCACCAGGGTCACGCTGGCCAACGTCTTCTGCCACACCCTCCCCACCCCAGGGACACCTGTGACTCGAGCCCCAGACAAGTTGCCTGGTTTGAATTTCATCGTGGCCTCGCCCACCTCTGGCAGAGGTCTTAGTGCGCAGCTGCCCTCCCAGAGTCCACAAGAGGCAGACTGGCAGGCTGGCGAAGGTCTCTGGCCCAGGGGTGTGGTTGAGGTGGGAGGGGCGGGGGTGCTCAGAGCTGCTGTGAAGCCATGGCATTTTTTAACCCAGCTCTCCCGCTGGACCCGAGGTCCATGGATGCCAGTGACAGCTGTGCTGAGGGACCAGGCAGGATGCTATGGGTGTTAAAGGTTTCCATGGGCAAGTATAGGTGTGTGAGCGTGTGTGTTCATGTGCCTATTTGAGTCCCGTATTGGTGTTTATGTTTGAAAATATGTCTGTGAGAGTGTGTTTTTTTGTTTAGTCTGTATGCTTGTGCTTATGTGTTCATGTGTGCATATATGTGATTATGTGTGTGCTTGTCTGTGGGTATGTATTTTTCAGTCAGTGTGTGTCCTTGTATGTGTTTGTGTCACTGCATGCTCATGTGTTTATATATGTGTTTGTGTGTATATGTGAATATGTATGCCCGTGTAGGTCAGTGCATGCACGTTTCTGTGTCTCTGTGTGCACGTGTATTTACATGCATGCTTGTGAGTGTGTGTACATGTGCCAGTGCGCCCATGATTGTGTGTCTGAAGGTCCCCTCAGTGGAGACACCTGAGCAGCTCCAGGTCTAGGAACCTGGCTTGGTAGCTTAGAGAAGTGAGGGTTGGGACAGAGACATGTTCCCTGTGGAATGACCCTTTATTTGGGCCTCCCTTGGATGTCCCCTCTGCAGAGAAGACACTGGGTAGTACTTGCCGATGAAGGGTGAGGAAGAAAAAGCTACCAGGATCACTGAGGCTGAAAGCACAGAGTTTTGGGAGATGGCAGCCTAGCCCACTCCCAAAACAAAGTTAGAAGTGCCCTGGAAATGGACAGTAGGTAGTTGACAGTGGAAATTCCAGTGCCCAGCAATCTGTGCCTCTTTCCCTCTAATATAGCATCATAATCTCAAGACTACACTGAATTGAGGGCCTGGTCCTGACCTTAAGAATGACCCTTGGTCTCTCTGGGCCTCCACTTCCCCACCTACAAAATGAAGACCCTGGACCTTTTTCTCATCTCAGGACTCTCTGGATTCTACAACAGCACAAGTCACTCCACAAATGGCAGTCAGGGAAATGTGTCACCATAGAAGAGCAAGCACAGGGCTCTGGAAGGGTAGGGTGGGGGAAGCAGAGGAAAGAGCAAGGAGAATCTGAGTGGTGAGAGTACACACCCTTTATTCCATTAATCCAGCACTTACTATAGAGCACTTATTGTGCCAAGAGAGTTTGGCATTGTGCCAAGGTGGAACCTGCAAGGCAATCTGGCACACTCCCTGAGTTTATAAAGTTTTATTGAAACACTCCTCCCCAGTCACTACATATTGCCTAGGGCTACTTTGGGCTCCAGGGCAGAGTTGAGAAGCTATGACAGAAACCACCTAGCCCTCAAAGCCTGAAATATTTACTATCAGCCTCTTTATAGAGCAAGTTTGCTACTCCTAAGTCTTTTACAAACACAGACTCATTTAATCCTTGTAACAGCCCTACTAAGAAGGTATTATTTTTGTGTTCATTTTATGGATGAGGAAATTCAAGCTCAGAGTTATACTATATCGTGCCTAAGGTCACTCAGTTGGGAAGTAGGAGATGGGTATGAAATCAGGCAGTCAATTCCAGATCCCAGCACTCTGACCACTATGTTAGAAGGACAGCAGGTCCTGGGGAGGGAGCACGGCCTGAGAAGATGACTTTGAGTGCTGGTCTTCAGAGCACTACCTTGACCTTGCTGGGCTTTTGAGGGCAGTGATGTCTCAGCACGCTGCTTTGGAAATTGCCATGAAATGGGTATTGAAGGACAAGCTTGCCTAATGCCTCCAAATAGTTAGCTCTGTTTTTTAAACTCTAGATGACTTTTGGAGGCAACACCTGCCTGCCCTTATCTGGACACTGCTCACAAGAGCTTCTCCGTAAGGACTTTGCCATCTCATTTACCAGTCAGTTGTGGCCACACATGTCAAAGGTCATGTCCCAGCTGCCTGCTTACATGCTTGAAAGGGCTGGGTGGTGTTGTGCTTGGTGTGCTCTACAGAGAATGACTTCATCAGATCAGAAGATTCTGGAACCATTGTCCTCTGTGGGGTGAGTGGGGGAACTGTCAAAATGCCTATACGCACAGGGTCTTGGACAAGACCAGAGAGTTATGTGCAGGGGGGCTGGTGGTGGTAGCAGATACCGTCATGCTCTGCCTATGTCCCTCAGCACTTGCCACTCCTGTCCCGCCCAGCTATCCCTACTGTTACCATCCTTCCTTCTCACTTCCTGGTGCAGAAGTGAACCAGGACAGCTGGAAGTACCCAGACTTGATGCCCCCACAAGCAGCTCAAATCAACGATCCTAAGGGAGTATAAATACCCTGTATTCCCACCTCTTTGAGGCATGTTCTATACCAGCACTGCCCATAGAACTTTCTGTGCTGATGGACACATGTTCTGTACCTGTGCTGTCCCCGTAGGGTAGCCACTGGCCACGTATGGCTCTTGAGCTCCTGTAATGTGGATAGTCTGACTAAGGAATTGGTTTTTTAATTTTCAGTGATTTAAACGTAAGTGGCAGGGTGTAACTATGGGCAGATCTGCTGTACCTCCCAGAGGTCCCCGCGGGACTGAGCCTCAGTGTCTGCAAGCGCTGACTATTACAAACCTACCCTCTGACTGGCTTTTTCCTGGAAAAACTATTAATTCAAGCCATATGAAACTGCCATTTTTAGGTCAAAAAACGTTTGAGTGGCAGTGCCTTCGTGTGATTCATTCTCCACTGAAATCCACACCATGGGTCTGCATGGGAATCCCAGCCTCATGGGGTGTTAAGGTTTGTGTTTATTCAGGTGTATAATATGTGTGAGGGGGGATTCAAGTCACTCTCTGTCCCAGGAGTGATGGAGACAGGGAGTTCTAAAGGCTTCCTGACCCTGGCAATGACTCAACATGGCTGTGTGGCTTTGGGCAGCCACTGAACCTTTCTGTGTGTGATTCCTCAGTGAGGCTAATCGTGCATGCACACCTGGCCCCGTGCCAGGCTACCTGCTTTGAGAATAGTTGGAAGGAAGAAGGGCACTCTATTTGTCAAAGGGACTAATCATTTAAAAGAAGTGAGTGCAGAGAGAATGTGGGGTGCCCGCTGTGGGGGGCCATCCAAGGTGCAGTGCCTTAGCTGCAGGTTCTCTCTAGGTAGAAGGATGCCCGTGTATGGCTGATGGGATCCAGATGGTGCGCCTTTGATGCTACAGAACTGGCAGTCCTGGCTGCCCCAGGCCCCTGGATGCACACACCCCGATGCTGTCTCGTGTGCTTGGATCTTTTGGCAGGGAGCACTTAGCGGCTAGCATCAGCTCCTGAGCCGGAACTCTGGGAGAACTTGCCCAGGCTGCTGTTTGATCAGATCAAGAGCACGATTTAACGGATGGCTGCTCAGGGCCTTACATTCGTTCCTGTCATCCACAAAAAGGCAGCAAACAGTTTAACAAGGTGGTAATTGTGATGCTTTTCCTTCTTAGTTTTTTTCCTGGAATGGCACCAGGTTGGAGGGGGCACTGCACTTTCAGGCAACGTGCATTTTCCAGGTCCCCTCCATCTTCTTGATCTTCCCAGGGAATTGTCCCTTCAGGGGCCTTTCCCAGAAGCTCAGAGGCCCTCTGAAGGTCCATGCTGGAGGGAGGCTGACCCGTCAGAGACTGTTCAGGAAGCTAGAGCTCATGCCAAGGAGTTCAGTAAGAAGGGGTTTTTATAGGGAGCTAGTTATAAAGGTGTTGGAAAGCATCAAAAGCCAAACAGGAAGTGGAGAAACCACCCCAGGAATAGTAGCAGCAGGAAGCTGCTGCCAGCATCCCCAGTGTTGGAGGGACAAGGAGGAGGTGGTTCCCTGGAGCCTAGGATCCAGCAGCCTGATGAAGGGAGCAGGCGGGTGGCAGGACCACAGAGGGAGGCAGGACTGCCTGGGGAGATCAGGAGACCCGGAGATAGGAAGGATACACCACCCAAACTAAAGACACAGGGAGTATACTGGTTTCTCCCCTCCTCTTACCTTCGGCCTTCTGTCTCTATTCCTATTGGCCAGACCCAGCAGAAGGCAGAATGCTTGAGGCCGGGGTGGGCGGGAGGTGGTGGTTCTGTCGAGGAGGGTCAGGACTGGGTCTGAGCACAGGCAGGCAAATGAGCAGCATAGTGGCCTGAGACAGCCTTTAGACGAGCTGTTCTCAGCCTGGCACCTGTGCATGAGCTTCGGGGAGTGTACCTCTAGGAAATCTAGGCACTGTTTGTCTTTATTTGTGTAATTGCATTTCTTTATAAAGATAATCAGTGTCTTCAAATTTTCAAGTTGCTCTGTGCATACCAGAAGCTTCAGCATCATCAAAAATGCAAACACCTCATCTTATGCACAGGTAATCTAAGGGTGCAGAGGAACACCCATGGGTGTATATACGCTTGGTCTACATTCTTTTCTGCTGTCCGTCAGTTGTCCCAGCTGAGCAGGCCTGTTTGGAAAGTCCCCTCTCTGCTCTCTGCCTCTTCAGAGCCAGCTGAATGCTTCATCTTCCTGGGTGGCCCACCTGATGCCAAACACACAGACCTGCGCCTTCCTGCATACTTCCTCCGTGCTCCTGGTATGGTAGCCACGCCATTGGTCTACCTGCAAGGCAGGTAGGCAGACCTGATACTGGAAATAGAATGCAGGTCTCCTTTATTCAGTCTTCCTCTTTTAGTAAACATGTATTTTGTACCTCCTATATGCTCACTGCTGGGGAGGCAGTACTGATCGATATAGATGCTATATTCTCCTGTCATGGAGGTGGTGGACTCAAAAAAATAAGTAAGAGAACAAATACACCAATGAGATAGTTTCTGATGATGATAAGAGCCAAGAAGGTAACAGAACAGGGTGATGGGCTACAATAATAGGTGTTGAGTATGGCAGTTATTTTCAGTGGGGAAGCCTTTCCTAGGAGGTTGTGTTAAAGCTGAGAGGGGAGGGTTGCAAGGAGTCAGCTTTCTAAGGTCTGGAGAGAAAACATGGCAGATGAGAACAAAGGCTCCGTGCAAAGCCACTAGAGTGGGAATGAGGACCAACCTCCTCTAACCCTCAAAGAAATAAAAAAAAAAAAAAAAAAAAACCCAGAAAACCAACCCAAAAGGAACCTAGTGACTAAAGCCAAATGAGAGCTCCTACAGTCCTGGGCTCTTGACTGGCCCTGCCTTGGCCCCTGCAGATGCTTCTTGCCCACTTGGGGGAGTGAGTCCAAAGAGCCCCTCCCTTTGCCATGCTCTGTTCTCAGTAGGGTGTCTGCCAGGTGGCAGGAAGCTGACTTTCTGCCTTCCAAAGCTGTCACTGGATTTTTTTTTTTTGGTGTCTCCAAGATGCCAGGAGGTGGGCAGATTGTTTCTCTTCAGTCCATCAGTTGCACAAAAGCCATGAGATCAAAGTGCATGGGCTTGATTCATTTTGTTTATTTTGCCAAGACAATAGCTTCCTTGGATTGAAAGCTCAGAAGACTAAATGCTGAATGGAGAGGGGGAGTTTGGATTAAATGAATGGGCTGACCAGCTCTGACCCAGTTTCTACCTAGCGTAGCATGATGGGGGAGGGAATTTCTTTCCAGCTGTCTCTGCTCTGGCCCAGGGCTGGCCACTTCTCCAGCCTGCCTTTTCTTGGAGGAAGGGGTTTTGTGCAAGTCAGGCTTGATGGAGGTGTCCTTGAAGGGGGCTCACGAGGAGGCGTGGAGGGTGGCAGTTTATTGCTACTTTGTGCTCGGTCTGGGTTCATTCTTGGGTCTTCTGAGCCTGCATGACATCGGCCCACTTCCTTAGCAGTGAGGGCAGGTGTAAATTTAGGTGAAGTTGACTTTAGCTTGTGTAGGAAGCCATCAAATGTGAGTGAACAGGGAGAAAGAAATCACTGCCCCTCTGGACTGCAAAGGCATATACTTAAAGGGGAAGTGTAAGGAGGCCTGGAATGAGCAGGGAGGGCAGGGGACATTCTCACTCCTCACTGTCACCAGGTTAGTGCTTACGGTTGCAGTGAGCAAGATGTGTCTTTGATAAGCTTGGCTCTCGGAGACCTGGGTCCTGTTCCTGGCTCCATGTTTCATTAGATGTGTGACCTTAAGCAGGCTCCTTTGAGAAGTCTGTTTCTTCACTTCTAAAATGGGGATAATGACCATCTCTCCTGCCTCTCTAGGTTGGAGAGTGAGATTCTAAAGGATTATAGGACCTGAAAATGCTACCGTGGACATCCTAAAGACTCCATAAGTACTTTTTGGCTTAAGTAAACAAATGCATGGATAATGGAAAGAGACCAAAGTTGATATATTATCCTAGGATGTTACGACTTGAAGGAACATAGATGAATATAAAAGTTACAAGAGGAAGTTAAGGCAGCTCATTGCAAGGTACCTGTGAGAGCCATATCCTGGGCTCTGCCAAATCTCTCAGGTGCCCTCGTGGCAGGAAGATCAGAGTTCTGGAAAATTGCAGATCATTCTGTGCTCCCAGGCTGGATAGCTGTGGTGCTTGGCATGCTTGGGTCTGTTTACAAAGTTCTTATTCCTTTACATTGCTTACACAACTGTTCTTAGGAGGACTTTAAGAGAGAATAGAACCAAGAGTGATGGAAGCCTCTAGCCGTGCCATTTGAGTGTGCCACTAGTTAAGTCATTACGGCAGTAGTCCCTAAGTGAAGAGGGAAAGGATGAAGGCATCAGAGGTTCCTATGTAGCCATTGCCAACAGACTGATTTTAATAGACTCTTGTGAAGGAGGAGTGAAAAGTCCTTAACTTTGGGCTCATCAAGAGAGGCTCAGGAAAGCTAAACCCAAACTGGTAAAATGGCTAAAGATAGCTCCAGACCTTTGTAAAATAATAGGCCCAAAGTTAGAAGATGAACGAGATAAGAAAGTATCACCACTCAGGAAAGGTGACACTGTCATCAGACAGAGGGATGAGGTAGAACATGGGCATTTCTGTTTCCTCTGTCTCCCCATTAGAATGATTCTCTTTACAATGGAAAAGATGGAGCAAGTGTCTTACAGGACACTGAGCATTGTTTTCAACTGCATTTCTAGGGCCAGGTGGGTTCTAGGCAGGGTTTTGAAATGTGCTGTAGTTATAAATACAGAATTGCCTCGGGGAAGTTCCAATGAATTAATCCTTTTCTTTATAGGTTGTATCTTCCTGCTTCTTGCATGCCTGGTAATTTTTGATTGGATGTCAGGCATTGTGGATTTTACCTTGTTGGGTACTGGATATTTTAGTGCTCCAGGAAATATTCTTGAGCTTTGTTCTAGGACACAGTTAATTTATATGGGAACATGTGGGTCCATTTTGATCTCGCTTTTCTGATTTTAACCTAGGGTTACGTTTTCTCTATTACAGAGGCAATGCCATTCTTAGTGTCCACATTAGTTTCTTAGGACTGCCATAACAAAGTACCATAAGTTAGGTGCTTTAACAGGAGAAATTGATTTTCTTATGGTTGGGAGGCTCGAAGTCCCAGGTCCTCGTGATATGGGGGAGTTCCTTCTGAGGCCTCCCCTTGATGTTTTCTTCTTTCTATTTCCTCACATAGTCATCCCTCTGTGTTTCCTGATCTCTTCTTCTTAAAAGGACACCAGTCATGCAGGGCTAGGCCCACCCTAGTGACCATATTTTGATTTAGTTACCCCATTGAGGACCATCTCCAAATTCAGTTATATGCAGAGCCGCTGGGGTTTGGAGCCTCAATGTAAGAATTTTGGTGGACACAGTACAGCTGGGGTTGGTAGCAACCAGCAGCCAGCAACTTTATGGCAGTGTCCCAATCCCAGGTAGACAGGGCGCTTCCCGGCCTGGATTTTTCATAATGACCCCAATTACCGACTCCATATGAAAGAAAGGGTTTTGCCGTGCGTTTCTAGCGTGTATAATTGTTTCAGTAGCTTGATACAACCTTGTCGATTATAAATAAATCATCACCTCGCCTCCTCATCACCATCAAAATGTCTTTCACACTCCAATTAAATTAACCACTTACTTCATTCGCTAATAAACTTTTTTAAAAGTTACCCTCCCCCTGCCAATCTGTAAAGAAGGACCCTGGTTAGATAGCAGTTGTGTGACACCCCCATGGGATCACCCTACCTTATTTAGGGTACTGCTTATGGTTTGGGTAACCACAGGTGGTACAGCCAGTCTTCCTCCCCTGTCTGGGGAGCCCAGACTGAATGGGGGTGGGCTTGGGAAAGCAGAAGATCAGACTCTGGTAACTTCTCCCTTCCAGTTAGTGGGCAGAAGGAAGAGGAGGGTCTTGCAGAATGTCATTACAAAACCCTTGCTCTCTTGGAATGCCAACTCATGTCTAGAGCAGTAAGTGAATTATAAGATCTGTGCTTTTATTCTCACTGCTATTAGCAGAGTTTTTGGTGGAAAGAGACATCAAATAGGGAGTTTAGTCAGAGCCAGGGGTATTCCACGGGAAAATATTTAATAGATCTGGCTTCCTGTGTTGAAAAGACTAGTGACTTTGAAACACATTTTGTGAGTATTTGTAAACCTTTGCGTACTATTGCTCATAATTGATCTATTTCCCCCAGAGGGAAAAACAAAACAAAACAAGGAACCTATGTCTCTGGAAATATAGGTTCCTTGACTTGTTGGTGGCTGGCTGCTCAGAGGGCAGTCACAGGGCAGCCTGATACAGAGGCGTTCCAGAATTAAAGGGAGGAGAATCCTCTTAATTTCATCCTGACCAGTACATGGGCTGGAGGACATGGCACAGATGAAGGAAGGAACGCCTCAGCTCTGAAGGTGATCTCTCCACCCGTGAGACCATGCAGATCACTGAAGGGGTCTCCATGATGCCACTGGGTAGCTGGACACCGTCCTTATAGGTGGGTGCACTTGTTAGGGGGAAAGACCCTCCTGAATGGATTATACAAATAGGTTATGGACTTCGACCCCCATTCCAGACCTACAAGATCCAAGAACTACAAATCCCATAAGGTCATTATCGAAGAGTGGATCACTGGGACCTGAGGGTGGAGTTGAGCAGCCAGGCTGAATATAAAAGCAGACATGTGGGCCTTGGGGGTTCCTTTTTTCCTTGGAGTCAGCTCTCAGCGCACCGTTGGGTTCCAGCTCCAAGGAACTGGTAGGATATTTACAGATCTGTATCCCTCTCTTCCCCTTGTATTATTCACTACGCTATTTCTCCTTCCCTTGTAAA
Source organism: Galemys pyrenaicus (assembly GCA_019455555.1). Lineage (NCBI taxonomy): Eukaryota > Metazoa > Chordata > Mammalia > Eulipotyphla > Talpidae > Galemys > Galemys pyrenaicus. The sequence goes on along the minus strand of JAGFMF010011457.1, from coordinate 759,398 downwards.
TAAAACCCTTTATTAACCTTTGTTGTGTGTGCCTGCAGTTGGGGCATTATAAGTGCTGTTCGAGCGCGTGGGTGAGGACCCAGTCAGGCAAACCCATTTTATATTAGGGTTGCCCTGTAACACACTCACTAAACTTGGTAGCCCACCTGTGCAGAGACTGCCTTCACCTGAACAGAGGCACCCTGTACTTGACTATGTCCAGACCCCCAATCCAGTTCATGTGCCCCCTCTTTTGGATGTTTTTCTTGTATCCCAGATTTGAGCACAGAAGTGAGCTTCTGTTCTCTGAATCCTAATTGTGCTTTTCCGTATACCTCTGCTGTTGAGGATCTGTCACTTTCTGTCTGGGATTGAGTTAGTTATGCCATCATACCTCCTTACCTGAACTACACATATGGTGAACATTCAAACAATTCCTAAAGATATAACATAAAAATGAATAACTCTTTTCCACCCACCCTTATCCCCAAAACCTCTCTCCAAAGGCATCTACTCTGCAGATTCTTTTATATCCCCCCATGAGGGGGACTTGCATATTCCTGTTTTTGAACATGTGAGTAGCTAGATTTATTGTTGCTTTTTAAACCTAGAAATATATAATGGGCACTTCTTCTTGTTGCTACTGATGTTTCAAAAATCTTTTGTATGGCACCATCCAGGTCATCATTAGGATGTTCAATCTTTTTTCTCTGTGGTTTGACATTTAGTTTGTTTCCATTTGTTATTAAGAGCAGCCCTTCATAATTAAAATATCTTGCATGAATCATTTTTCCCCCCTCTGCTTATTTTTTCAGGACAGGTTTTCAGAAGTGGAATAATTGTAGCAAAGGACCCTGGTGGTAGATATTGTCAAACTGTGATACTTCTTTTTTATATATAATTTATTTATTTATATGTATCTTCCATCATTGTTCATTTTTGGTACTTCTTTTTTTTCTATAGCAATAGGGCCATTTCTCTTGCCTGTAAATTCTTTTTCATGTTTTGAAGATTAAAAAAGTACTACAAGGAGACCCAATCCTTATAAAAAATTCCAACAATACAGAAGTACATGGGCTGAGAGTAAAAGACTTCCCTCTGTCACTTCCCTTCTCTTCTCTGAAATAAGCTCTAGTTGAACCAAATCAACATTCAGACAGACCTGACTTCAAGTTTGGGTGTTGAGCTGATTAGTGGTTTGATGGTGGGTGAGTTATGCAGTCATCAGGTTTTTGTTTCCTCATCTGTAAGACAGATGTGCAAACACTCATCTTGTAGGCTGCTCTTAGGCTGTTGTAGGTATGTGGCAAGGCCCAGTCAGTGGCAGGCACTGTGGCAATTACCCTCATTATCAAATGACTGACTGCACTTCTCTGTGTGTTGTGTCATTCACATACTAGCCTGAAGTTGTCCTAGGAATCAATCCTCTCACGCTGATGAATGCTCAGCCTTCTCTGCAAGATTGCTCTCAGTCTCAGCTGACAGAATCATAATGTTGTGAGCTTCCCAAATAGGAAATGGGGTTTCCAGGGACTAGGGGAGCTGCGGCTATTTCGACTTGTATGCTAGTGTGGTTATGTGGGCCTTTGATGGGCAGCAGATAATCACCCCTTTATCAAGATGGACACACCCTGAATTACTACTAATTTTGAGATTCTGACATTAAGGAGAAAAGAAATATCAGGGGAGAGAAGTCCCATCTTGGATGGGCATTCGCTGAATGTCCCTTTGGAACATCAGCCTGCTCAGAATTGTAGGTCTGACAGCATAAACCCTGCTATTTATATTGCACTAAACTCTGCAAATATCTTTAGTAACACTAAGCCCTGGGTTGTTTTAACAGCATCTCTAATTATAACCTTTTTAGCATTTACTGCGCTGTCATGCCACCCTGATTAAAGTACCATGGTGAGCAAGGCTGTTTGCACCTAGAGGCAGCCTTGCTGACGAGAAGGTGCCACTAAAGCTGACCTTCCAGGAAAAAAAGGCTGAGCCATCATTTGGAACCCCAAGGACCCAATGAGCCACTGTCCTGCATTCCGGGATCAGACGCGTCCCTGAGGAAGTGTTTCTGACGTGGTCTTCTAGCCCAGTGGGAGACATGAAAGAGCAAGCGAAGACATGCTCCCTCCCCCCCATAACGGTGTTCCTGTTTTCTGGCCTCAGTGTCCTGTGGCCTACATGATCAACAACTCCTCTGAGCATGCCTGGAGGTGGGGCAGGCTCTGCAGGAGCTCGGTCAACAGGTAGAAAATTATTACATCTATTTGTCCAACGTTTGTTGGTGCCTTTTCTATGAGGAAGCCTAACAGCGGCTACCAGCAAAGACCAAGGGGATGGGCACTGATGCAGACTGGATTCTTCTCCGGAAACAGATAGTGCGCCTGGGCCCCGGGATGCTTGTTAAAGAACCAGCATCTGTGAAAGGGGGCCATAGGTAGGAATGGACCAGGGCAGAAGAGGAGTGATGCAGACCCTGTAAAGCCTCCCCTAGGGAGTGCAGCCTGACAGTCACATGACACAATTAATGTCCTTGGTCAGGGAGGTCTGAATCTCTTTATGCCCCCTCCTCTAGGCAGTAACCAGATGCTGACTCTCCAAGAAAGTGTGTGACCTTGGGTGAAGTCATTCTCTGCAGCTCAGGCTGCCCCTGAGAGCTGCCAGCCAGAGGCTTTCTGCTGTCCCCACTTTCAGGGGCTGCATAACAGTTCTTCCCTGCAGGGGCCTCAGGCCAGGCCCTAGAGCAGCTTGGTGAAGGCACTTGAGTTCTTCCTGAGTTGAAGGCTACCTTGGCCTTTGGTAGACACAGAGGAACAGGGCAAGCAAAGGTGGGGAGGTAGAAAAATAGCTGACTCTGGAAATGAGAGCAGTGTGAAAAGCATTGCACTTCCATGCCTGTGTGGAGACTCTGTCTCTGTGAAAAATGGCCCAGGGGGCACCCCCATGTGTGACTGTCCCAGTTGTTTGCTTTCTAACTGTTCTCTGAAGTTGTCTTTTCCCTTCACCTTTATGGAAACCCCACAAATATGCTTCTGTCTTCCCAAGTGACCTGGAGTGGCCTTTGCTACTTGTCCTCCAGCCATATCCCTGGGGCAGCTGGGGAGATTATCTGCTTCTTTGCATAGAATTTGAGCTTTCAAGTCTTGTCTTCAGTGAAGATAGAGGTGATTTCTAGGGCGGCTGACTGCGACCTGGGAAGTCTTGATCCTGGCCACCTAGTTCTAGCACAGGCTGTTCTGAGGTGGGTACAGGGGGCCTGGGTAGAGCACCCCGACTTCCATCTTTGGAGGGGATACCCTTGCACTCTGACTGGCCTCTGGGGGAAGCCAGAGAACATATACTGGCTGGGTGTTGCAGCCCCTCAGATGGAGAAAGCTGTTTTTAGACTTGGTGGTTTGTCTGTTTTGAATCCTTAGGCGGTCTGAGCTGAGGGTTTCATAGGCAGTGACTACAGTTTCACACTAGTGTTCTGGAGGCTTCTCCTTAGTTAGTGCTGAAGAGAAGAATGGGGAACCAAGGCTGCCATCCCCGGAACACAGGTTACCCACCAGGTGATTCCTTCCAGCTCCTGCCTTCCTGCTCATAAGGGCCCTTTCCTCTTCCTGCCTCAGGCCTTCTGCCCTTGGCCAATCACAGCTTGAGTCCCTCTTGCATGAAGCTGGATTTCCACTCCAGTGTCCTCAAAGGCCCCGGCTTGGGTGTCATCATGGTATTTTGGGATTGACGAAAGAAGATAGAGTGGCCCCGTGGCAAGTTTGTGGCCAGCCTCCCTCAGCTGTGACTGATGACTGCGGTGACATCTGTGGACAGTAATCGGGTCCCTGCTGCAGCCCCATGTGATTGGGTGTCTTGAGTTCTTCCGCATCAGCAGTCAGGAAACCAGACTGCTGGCTGCTAGTTGTGCTAGCTTGTACCTGGTGTGGAGTTAGGGATTCATATATTCTTCCTTCCCAACCTCCCTCCACTCCGTGCTGAGTTCTATTAGGAAATAATACACAGTAATATATATCTACAATGACAGGCACTCCCTGGGTATAGCAATAGAAGTATTCAAAAGTAGAGATCTGGTTAAAGGATCTTGTTGAAAAGGCCATTCATTGATATTTTTCTGATCACCATGCAAATCGACCATGGGACCTTTATATACAGTCTTAGTGTTTTATACCTGCTTGCATCACTGTGTGTCTGTGTCTGTGTGTGTATGAGAGAGCGGCCAGGAGTCTTTCTGCAGAAGATCAAAGGGGGATTGTTTCCCTTCAAGCTCCCCAGCACAGCTCAGCCTGCCTGTGAGACCTGCATATGCTCAGCACACAAGACATTCCTGGAGCTTGCCTTGATGGAAACTGGAGATATACCAGCCACAGCTTCCCCCTGTGGCTTCCCTAGGCTTTTCAGAACCTGAGCAAAGCCTGATTTCCACTGCCAAATCCATCTCCAAATACTGCCAGGTGCTCTTCGTTGAGATTTTACCATTCTAGGTCTGTCTAGGGCAAACCTTGGGCATCTCTTAGGTGCTCATGCAATCACAGTTGGGTTGCTATAGTAACTGAATTGCATAGTGTGCCTTGGAGCTTCTTTAGTTCTCTGTACCCTGCCCTTGGCCTGGAGATAAAGGTGATGGCGACACCTTTGCTCATGTCCACAGCTGGGAGTTCCCTGTGCCATCCAGCATAGCTTTTCAGGGTCCTTAATGGAGCGATCACAGCAGGTGGTTGGTAACTCTTGGGGGTGGGGAAGTGTTTTCCCCCCTCCCTCTAGGAGGGGGTGAGGATGGGGCAAGCCATGACCTTTAGATAGATGAGGCCTTCCAACTGAGTCTCCAGGCTAAGCAGTGCTTGCCGGGTCAGGTGGTCTTTGGGCCTTGGGGTTGCCTGGAGTGCTCCTGGGATATCCCCTAGAGTGAGTGGGAACACTGGAGTTGATAACCACCCTGGGGCAGCCTCCATCTCTTAGCATGGAGTCAGATCATGTGGCATTTTACGCTGGCAGTCCAGCTGAGAGAGTAGTGAATATAAGTACTGTGTAGCAAATTATGGTGGGTCCAAGTCAGTTAACAGGTACCATTTCATTATTAATGCCAATCCAAGACATTAGTTGCTATTTAAGGATCTAGTTGCCGGGCCACCTACACTATACTTCATCTGGTTGCCTGCGGTGTTTGAAGAAGAGAAAGAAATGGTCTCTTTATCTTCCCCTTCCTTTCCTTCCCACTGCTCATATTCAGAGAGTTTACTTGGATGAAATGTTGGGTGACTCTCAAGACTAGATCTTTCCTTAGAGCAGGAATCTGGACAAGTCGCCACAGTAATCCTCTTGCTGACAAGTTTCAGCCCCATTTAAGCAAGATACTGCCATGTGCTTGCCACCTTTCTAAATTAGAGCTTTGTATTCTCGAAACAGACCCTTGTAGAAAGCATTTTTTTATCCACATTTCCCATATGAGGAGTTTGGGACTCAGAAGTTCAGTGGATTGTCATAGTTCACCTAGCTATGAGGATGCACAGATAATTTTCACTCTGGCCTCTGAGTCCAAAGCCTGATCCTTTCATGTTCCACCTGAGTGTCAATGCAGGGCCAGGTGGGCTTGGGTTCTTGTGTATTTAAGTCTCCACACGTCACCAGGGCTGTCATTCTCTCTGAGGGGTAGGCATCTTCCTGTTCTCTGTGGCCCCAGCTGAACTCTCCTAAGAAAAATTTTTGAAGCCATGACACCCATCCATAAGTGACTCAGAAAATGCCCCTACAGGCACTTAGTGATGATCTGAAGAAGGCAGGTGTCTGTAGCAGAATCCATGAATGTAGGTGCTTCAAGACCAAGAGAAGCCAAACCCCTGACTGCAGGGGTGTCCAAAAACCTGCTAGGCTAACTACAAGACTATTCTTTGGGAAAAGTATGCATGGGAGTCAGTGGGAGCCTCTGGAGGAAACCGGTGCATTTTCTGTTGCCAGGTAGCCTCTCTCTGTGTGTTCTTATTCACTCTTGGATCCTGCGAGATCCTGAACCATCACCAAGGTATCCACGTCATTGGGTAAACCCATTAACTGAAGAGTAAACATGCACTAGGAAGGCGGACACTCCCCATACCTTGGCCACCCATGTGAAGTGAGGGCCCCCAAGCCATGATGGTGATGGAGTGTAAATAGCAGGTGTCAGGTATGTAGGGAATGGGTTTACAACCACACTGGACAGGATCAGGAGTCCCAAGAAGTTAGAATGGGTGAGCTGCTTCCTGGCCTTCTGTTGGGGTGTGAAGTGGGAAGAGGGAATGGGAGAGGCCATCTACTCAGAAATTATTGTGTCCAGTGCATGGTGGTGGGGGTGTAGCCAGATGCATGCCAGTGACACTCCTTCAGGAGCATTTGTCATGTCCCACTCTAGAAGAAGAAATCCTCTGTGTGCTCTCTCTTCTGGCCCTTTTGTAAGCTGTCCTGTGAGGCAGTACTATAATTGTGCCCATTGTACAGTTGAGGAAACTGAGGCATTCGGTTACTGAGCTGCTTGCCAAAAGTCTTAACATGGCAGATCCAAAAGGTAAAGCCAGATTTATCTGGCTTCAAACCTTGTCCTCACTGGAGTTATGGGGCTGGGAGGGCAACGCAGCAGCCAGGCAAGAGAGGGCTGAGGTACGGGATGCACATAGCCATCTGGGAGGGTGGGGAGACTAGAGCAGGAGTGATGGCTGCTCACAGACTTGTAAGGTGGTAGGTCCAGGTGGTGGTGGTGCGGGGTGCTCCTGAGTGCCAGGCTTCCTTTTGGTTTCTCCAGGAATCTGGGACAAGTGTCCCTGTCCTTGACTGTTCTCCTGGTTCTGGAGCCAGAGGAATCCACTCCTTGGGGCAGCTGCTGTAGTCTGGGAGTGGAGGGGGGGGGCGGCCAGTGTGCAGGCTGAGTGTGATATAGCAGGTGGTCAGGTGGGAAAGACCTCGGGTGACAGAGATGGATCTTGACACCATGGGCAAGGAAACAACTTGAAGTGCTTCGAGTCTCCTTGTGACCCTTTCTTGACCCTTTCATTACCCCAAGAATGATGAGTGACCCCAGGATTCTCTACTGCTTACTCAGCTGGTGGGGGAAGGTCCCCCACAGACCTCGGGAGGTTCTGAAGCTGTTCTAGGCTATTGTGTCTCACCTGGGGGAAGATAGCCCGATGGAGTGAGTAAATGCCACATGCTCCCCCTTCTGCCAGCTGGGGACCTGACACCACCTTTGTTTGCAAGACAGAAAAAAATTTCTGCCTATTGTCCAAGCCTTCTATTTATAACCACCAAATAATTAAGCTGATCAACCTGTCCAGGTTGAAAAGAGACCACCTGGCTGCTGGGCCATATGGTGGTCTGCAGGGTCACTGTGTGGCTAATAGGAGGAGTGAGGAGAGCTTGGAGAGCTTCTTGTTGATGTTCACACTTCATCTCTTCCCAGTGTGTTTTTGGTCAGCAGAGGATTAAAAATAGCATTACAAATTTCTGTTCGCTGGCTGTGTCCCTGGGGGCTCTTTGGGTCCTCTGCTTCTCCCTGGTGACACAGTGTGCTTATTCTAAACATCCCTGGGGGGAACCCCAGAAAACTTCATGTGTCCCCTCCCTGGTCAGTTTCTGAACACACCATGACCTCAACCTCAAGTTTCCCTTTGCCGAGACCCAAGGGCTCCTTGGGCAACACCTGTGCAAATTTCTCCGGGGCTGTAGGATGTCACCTGCGGACATTTTGGTCATGATACTTCTTCATCTTCACTCCAGTTCCCTCTGTTCCCCCTTAGCTTCCTGTTCCAGGGTAAAGTTGGGACTCCCTTAGCCTGGCATCTGAGGCCCCAAGGCCTTTTCACCCATTTTGTAGCTCTGTTGCCTGTTTCCCCAAGTCACTTTCCATCACTTGGGGCTCCTTGACTCTCCAGATAAGGGGCTGCCTCTGAGTTTTGACCGCTGCTCCCTCACTTCCTCTTGGCCTGTTCAGACCTTGTTCACCCCGCACAAGACACTTCACATTCACTCTCCCGGGTTTCCTACAATCTCGGAATGGTCTCGCTTTTTTCCCTGGACTTTTATAGCAATTCTGTCTAAACGCTTTCATTCGGCAATTAATCATGCTCTGTCTGGCAGTGTCTTTCCCACTATTATCTCAAAGAGTTATTTAAATATTTCATCAGCATTTAAATCTTCATATTTGTCTTGCTACTTGAATTGGAGGCCAGAGAGAGGGTCTTGGCTTCTCTAGTAGGTCTTGTATGTGGGTGACAGGGGGCGGTGGAGGCGGGGGTTTGCCTGTGTGGACTCCAGAGCCTGCTGCGGTTCATCCTCCCCCTACTTCCTGCTAATGACATGGCCTTAGGAAAGGTCATCTCTCTGGGACCCTGTTTCCTCACCTATAAAATGTAGGCAAAAACACATATGTACCTTATAGAGGTATTAGTAACCAGAAAGACTAATTCTAACAGTGTGTTGAGGTAGGGGGCAGAAGCCAGTGGAAGGGATTAGACAGAAAGGGTGCAAAGAGGAAGGCGGCAAGCACAGACTCCACTTTCAGAAGGCTTTTCAGAAAGATCTGAGATGAGAGCATGACAAGGAAGGAATTTGTGGGCCATAGGGAGAGAGAAAAAGGGAAAGGTGAAGAAAATCAGACGCACAACCTCATGTTTGAAAAAATGATGGCAACAGAAAAAATTCGAAAGTCTACATGAAGGGTTAGATGTCTAGCTTCTCTTGGAAACAAACAAAGCTGCTGTTCTGCGGCCTGGAACGGAATCATTACCTGGGTTGGAGTGACAGCTGCCTGCAATCTTTAGGTCCCCCCTATAATCCCTGATGGCCCATTGAGTCCTATGTCCCCACCCTAGCTCTGCAGCTCATTTGAGTCTGTCACTCCTGGTCTAATGCACAAGGCACCCCTGCTTTCAGACAGTGGCCAGGTCAAGGGTCTTGCCCGAGGTCGTCTGCTTGTGCACAGAGCAGGGTCCTGATTCCCGTTGCAGGCCTCGGAATCCTGTGTCCTCTCCCTCAGCGGCTACGCGGGGCTCCCTGACACCAGAGCATCTGGAAGCGCTGAGATCCCACAAGCCTTGTCCAATCAGCCTCGGTCGCATCCCAGGGGCGCCGGGGGACATGTCAGGCTCTGTGTGTGACACTGTTTTATAAAGTGTTTACAAACCAAGTCCTCTGTGATGAATGGTTCTGACTTTTCTATCTGTGAATGTTCTCACACCTTTTCACTCCAAGATTTTACGTGTTGTACAAAATGATAGAAGAACGTTAAAAGACATTTCAAAAGCCAGTCAGATCCCATCACCATAGCACAATGGCTGTCTCTTTGATTTTTAAAAATGCTTTAAGTCACAGAAAAAAGCATTCTTATTTTTGTCTGTGCCACTGAAAATATATTTAAACCCAAACTGCCTTCTTTCCTCATGTCTTCTCTCCTTTCTCTTACCAGCCTTTCTCTCTCCTATTCTTTGTAACCTTCCCTTCCCGGTGGCACAAAGCTCCGCTCTTGGTCCAACGTTTGTCGCGGGTAGAAGTAGAGGGGTCATCCCATGGTGCTCGGAAAGCAGCCCAGGGCTGCTCTGTCCTGGCGCTCCCTGCTCCGCTGTCTGGCCTGCCAGGTAAATCCCAGATCTTAGGAGGCAGAAATGCGAAAGGCAGACTTTGGGGATTAGCTGGAAGTGCCTTCTGAGCGCTTTTGCCTTTCCATCTGCTCAAGTGGAACCTTTTGCTGAAGGATTGTGTGTGTGTGTGTGTGTGAAGAAATGGGTCTGGAATGATGGGATTTTGGCCTCTAAGAGTCCCCTCCCTTCGTAGCCTGGTGCATTCAGATTATTTTTCTTTTAGTACCTCTGATCGCCAGTCAGTTTTAAGCTCAATATAATCATCTTTACTGTGTATGGGATTCTTAGCATTTATGTATGTTCATTTCAATAAAACAGTTACTGAACTACGTGCCAGCGGGATGTATTTCAGTGCATGGGACTAACAAATTGCAAGTGGCGTTTCACTCGGATGACTGCGCTGTGTGCTGCGGGAACAGCCCTGATGATGCTTTTGGTGCCGCATGAACTGTGTGACCTTGGCGAGTTATTTTACCTCTCTGTGCTCAATACCTTTTCTGTCAGATAGAGGTGATTGTTCTAACCCTGTTGGGAGAAATACACAAATGAAATGCTGTTTGTAGAGCTCTTAACAGAGAGCCTGGCAAAAATTGAGCAGGGTTCCAGGTCCCTCCCTGCAAGTTTTCTATGTTGGAGAACCTGCCAAGGAGTTGATAACCTGCTAACAAGCACTTAAGTGTTCCAGGGAAACTCAGACTACAAAGGATTGCTTTTGGAGAGTGAAAAAAAATCTTCTGATAATGTAGTCAAGTCCATTTAAGTTTTAACTTTGGTAAGCCCTTGAGTTTAACTTGTTCCATTTCCTTTACCCAATTCTACATGTTGTTCTGGAAACTCTATCCCAGTTGGATCTTCCCTTACAACGGGACCTGGGTTTGTGGCTTGTGAAGGTCAACTTGGCTGTGGGCTTCCCGATTCCCATAGCACAGAGCTGTATGCTGGGCCTGCTGTGCGAGCCTCCCCCAAATGCTCTTCAGGACTTCTAGAAATCCAGTTCCGTCTTCCCTTCCCGTTTAGATACATTTTGTACCTGCCAAAACTGATTCCTGGTCTCCATGTCTTGGAGGCCACTTGGCTGAAATCCATGCAGGCTCTAAGAGCTGGACACTGCATCAGGATTCTGGGTCCCAAGGTACAATGGAAGACAGAGTTCCCTCTGTCCCTGCTAGCTGGGGAACTGGGCACATTCTTTCCCCTTTCTTTTTCTTTCCCCTTTCTGGTCTTTTTTATCTTTCCGTGTGACCAGAAGACCTTAAGCTGTATTTAACCTGGGGTTGGGGTGAGTGGGAGCTGCAAAATTTGGAGACCTAATTCAGCCAACAACTCAGTGCTGAGCATTGATTGATTTCCTTATGCCTGGAGTCTTTGGTGGTGTTACAGGATCTGTATGTAGATGGAATCATCAGGGTGTGTTTACACTTTAGTGTCCCATGTCCTGGAAGCACACTGGGTGGTGTGGCAGGTCTCTTCAGTGATACATGGACAAACCTGGAAACACCAGGAGGAAGTGAGTTTCTGTGCCCTTTCCTCCCAGCTCTTCTGGTGACTGGTCTGATGTCTGGGGCACTTCTCAGTGCCCGTCCATACCCTTTTGTACAAAGGCATAGCCAGCCTCAGGCCACAAGCCCTTGCCAGCAGTAGCATCTGACTGGAATTTCATGACCAGATTTTTTTTTTTCACTTTATTTTGAAGGTTATTTTCTATATTTTTCACAAATGATACCCATTTTCTCCCCCACATACAACAGTTACAAAGTTTCAGTAAAATATATTGCTTAATTAAAAACTCCCGACACAGGGTCTCCTGGGTGGTGCATCAGGTTGAACACTGCACTGTGGGGCTTCCGCAGCCTCTGCAGAATGAGCTGGGTCCCTGTTCAGGGAGGGGACCCACATGGCGCAGCAAACCTCTCCTGCCTCACCCGCTGTTCCCCTCAGCAGTGGATTTTAGTCGATATGCCTATTCTGCTCCCCACTCTGTCTCTGGTGAATCCTCTCACTCCCCACGCCTCTGGCCTACACCCCAGCTCTTGTATGCATAAGTAAATAAATAAATCTTCAAAACAAAACAACAAAAAAACTCTGACACAGCATCTCTCAGTTCTTGGCCACCTCCAGATCTTTCCACATTGCCCAGGACCAGGCACATGCACACCCAGGAGCCCACCACCCCTCTCCCAACACTGCAGGAAGGATACTTGTTCTGCTGCTGTCTGATGTCCTGTTCTGGAAGGTGAGAGCACCTGGTGCAGATGATAGAGAGTGTGATTAAGTCTCCCCATCCCTAGTGGTCAAAGGCAGGGCAGAAATGCAGAAAGAGGCTGGAGGCTGCATGGTGATGGTAGGGACTGGAGTCCTGTGTTGGGTGAGGGAGGGACACCTCTGAAATCATGGCCTGTTGCCACACAACTTAATGAGCTTTCCAAAGGGGGCGGTGTACTGCGACTGGGTGTTGCTCTGGCTGCGGCCCAGCTGCTTTTGTAGCTTGGGATCTGGGGTTGGGACAATTAGGACATTGTGCTACATTCAGGCTTGATGCCTTAGCGTGGTTTGATGATGTCAAAAAATACTGCTTTTTTTTTTGAAATAAGTAAAGCTAGCTAATGATTATTGTCTGATTCCCAAGCTCTTGGCCCTTCTCAGTTTTGAAATAGGAAACTATTGCTCCTTACTCATTATAAAAAGGCTTCATTGATCTTTTCCTGGCCCAGAACTTGTTCTGTCCCTGATCTTGACTCCTCCATGACCTTCACCAACCCCTGACCTCACACCATTGGAGGGAGAGATCCCTCTTCCCCATCCCATCCCTTGTCTTTCTACCAGTCTCCCCCATCCAGGTGTAGGATACCCAAGTCTCTTATGATTCTTGTTTGATACTCTTTGAGAATGTTGAAAGCTAAACAATTTGTTTAAATTGAACCAGAATGTTCCAGCCTAGAATGACAGCACAGGGTAAATGCTGAGTAGGAAGTGTGGCCCCTGCCTCCTGGGCCTGGCTTGACCACTCTCCCTATGTGGTGTCACCTCCTGGGGTCTTTCACTTCCCTCACCCACCATCAAAAGGGCTTGGCGGGATAAGCAAGTCTCTGTTTTGCGCTGTCACTTTGTTCCTTGGTGTGAGGATGGCACCAGAGCTAGTCTCCAGGCCTCTTCTGGTTTGCAAGCCCCATGAGTCTCATGCTTGGTGGTTGCACTTGAGTTCAGCAGTTCTGAAATTAGGGAATAAAATCATGACAACTGCTTCTTTTAGAGGGATTTGATGAGGAAGGTGTCTTGGTTGTCAGGTATATAATAAGATCAACAGGTGAGCAGGCATGTCTTCTGCCTTGTTCACCATCATATGCCTAGAACAGTGCAAATAAAAATGACTATGTGAGGTCTCCCTGGTGGTGCAGCAGGTTGAGCACCACAGTGTGAAGCATCCTTACACAGCAGCACGAGTTTGATCCCTGGCCAGGGAGGGGACCCACATGGTGCAGCAGACCTCTCCTGCCTCACCTGCTGCTCCCCTCAGCAGTGTATTTCATTCTGTCTGCCTGTTCTGCTCCCACTCTGTCTCTGGTGAATCCTCTCACCTCCCACACCTCTGGCCTGTACCCCAGCTCTTGTATGCATAAATAAATACATCTTTAAAAAAAACCCAAAATGACTGTGTGAAAACACTGTGATTGTATGCATTTTTGTGCAAAACAATACAAGAGACTTGAGGAGGCAAGTCCCCTTACCCCAGTGTAGGGTAAAGGGAAAAGAATCAGGCTTTTCCACCCTCCCGCCATTGGTGTAATGATGGGCACCTGAGGTCCTGCACGCATGCCTAAGTGGGCACATGCAATTGGGTGCACCTGCACTGAGACACAGGGCATATAAGGGCGGCATCACAAGGACGCCAGCAGGAGAGAAGTAAGTGGAGAGAGAAGGAGAAAGAAAGGAGAGAGCCCAGAGAGTGAAGATGTGCGGGGGGTCTAGGAGGCCTGCCAGCCTCCTAGCCCTCTGGCTCCCCTGCCTGCCGTGTACCTGGTCACCTCTAATAATAAAAGCCTAAAAAGCCACCGAGGGCCCCAGGACTCCTCCTTTATCCATCTGCTCGAATCATGGAGAACTTGCTCTGTGCCCTTCCTACACCCAGCAAATGAAGGCGCCAGCAAGGAGGAAGGGAGAAAGGAACAAAGAGTGGAGATGCGGCTCTGAGTCCAGAACCCTGCAAATGTGAGGCCTGGTAGGTGCATTTCTAATCCAAGGGTCCAGCCTTTGAGTCTTTTACTGCCAGTTTTCTGCCGGCACAGAATCCAGGGGAGGCTGCAAATAGCCAGCAGTTGCCTCTGTGTTCATGTTGCAGCTGTTAAGACGCTGTTGGCTGCAGCTGCCCTGGGGCTGAACCCTCAGCTTCCACTCAGTGGCCTGTGGTTGTCTCTGTTCTTCAGACTGGCTGGAGCCGGAGTAAACCGGGAGAGGGGCCCAGGGCATCTCCAGCTCAACCCTTTACTTCTCCTGTGTCCTTGCACCCCTCTGTTTGGAAAGTTACAAAAGTTCGGGAGCAATCTCTGGGATTCCCTTCTGCTTCCTAGGACTTAACAGCGTATCCCCAGGATGCCAGGCGCCTCTGGGTGTGATTAATGTAATAGTTTAATCTCCAGGAAAATTGCAGAATATCACAATGTTTTTCTTTTCCTCATTACTTTTATTGTTTTGCATTCTGAGAATTGTGGCCAAACTCTAACTCCTTGAGGGCTTACCTTAGCAGCTGAACCTGTCAGGTGAGTGAACGATCAGTTGCTGCACATGGTTGGGTCCAGAAGATGGGGATTTGGTATCTTGATACAACGCCTTTTGGAGGGACATCGGGCTAGCAGCTGGAACTGGAAATTGATCTCCTAACTCTTGAAACTTGTGCAAGTTCACAGATGGACACTGGACATTTCAGAGGAGGGGTCAGCTGCCACCCTTAAAAAGAATAGTTGTCTGTAGCCTAGAAAGGCCAGGATAGAATGTGACCCAAGAAAATCATGAAGAGTACAGAGGAGGGTGGAGTCTTTATTGTGTTATTGATGATTGTGGATCTTAACCAAGGTACAATTATGCTCAGGCCTTGGCCTTTGTTGGCTGATTTGTTTCTTCTCCCAAACTTAACTGAGGCCCACTCGATGCCAGTTATGCTACCTAGGTGCCTTTTTCCCCTTTACAATGGTGAGTTAGGGTGTATGGCTCTGCTGAGAATTGCACGTAGCTGGGCTGTGAGGGGTGCCTGGATGGGATACCTCTCTTGGTTGTAGCAGTCACTGCTGTCAGGTCCTTCTCTGCCTGTTGAAGATGCTTGCTTTATTTTGCTGTCCTGGGGAGTATGCATGCAGCTATTTCACCAGCTTTGGTTTCCAAAAGGAGCATTTTGGATGATGTTGGTGGAACCAATTTGTGACATGACCACGAGAGAGGACTCCTATCTTGTGGATAGTGTGGAACCCCTCGTGCAGGAGGAGGCAGACTGAGAATCAGCACTGCAGACTTTGGATGTGACTGTGCCATTCCTCTTTTGACAGGACTTGGAAATATGAGTGATTACTCCAGTTCATCTGGTTGATGAGGAGGATGTGTTCCCTGGTATATTGCGTGTGCAAATGGATAAACATCTCACGGCATATTCTTTGGAACAGTAGCTTTGAAAGATTTAACTAGATAATTAAGGAATTTTGTTTAAAGAAATTTGCAAAATGCTATTATTAGACAGCTTTCTTGTTGCAGAACTTTTCAGGGCCTTTTATACGAATATGGGGTATCATCAAGGGGGGTACAGTATGCAGTTATTCCCAAAATTTATTGACCATGGAATTACTTGTGTTACAGAGGAACTTCCTGAATTAATGTTCCTTGGAAAGTCCTTTGGGAATCGCTAGTCTAGGTCAGTGGCTCTCAAATGGTGATTTTGTTCCCTAGGGGACATTTGGCAATATCTGGAGGCATTCTAGTTGTCACAGAGTAGGGAGGGGGGCAGGGGATGGTGCTACTGGCATCCACAGGATAGAGGCTAGCATGCCACTGAATATCCTATAACACACAGGGCAAATGCCCACATTGAAGATTTCTCTGGTCCAGTTGTCACCAGAGCTGATGTTGAGAAATTCTGGACAAAATGATCCTTTACCCCAATCTCCCCCCCCACCCCACCCAGCTAACATTTGCGGGGTTGGATGATTTGGTGACAGCAGTTTATCCTGAGGGATCTCTGGTCCTTGAATTTCATTGCTCTCTAGAAGGCAGAGAAGGTAAGAGCACTCTGCTTCTTGCTGGTAGACCCTTGTACACTTCTGCCTCAGAGCCAGTTCTCCAGATGCCAAGCCATCCAGCTTGTCAGTAACCAAGGTCTGGCTTTTCTGGCAGCTCCAGGGCTGGTGCCTAAGTGAGAAGCACATGAAGTCTCCCTTCCCCAGGTCTTGTTTCCTCCCTCTGTGGCCAAGCGAGGGGAGCTCACTTTGCTCTGTTGCCCGAGAAACTTGGATTTCAGAGCTCACTGCCTGCCAGGAGCCGTTCCCGCAGCAGAGCTGAGATTCCAAGAAGACTCTCCAGCTCACAGAGATTCAGCATCTTTGTGAAGTTTTAAAATCACAGACAGATGGTTTTTATGGAATACTCAAGGTATTCCAACTTTTTATGCTTCCTCTTGCCTGGCCCCCCTAACCCCAACACACATTTTTTTTCAGTAACCAAAACATGATAGGTAATGGAAATTCCATCACAGGCTGACCCACAGAGACCCGAACGGACCGGTGCAATTATATCTGAAGTAAGGCACTGTCATGACTAATTAACCTCTCACAGAGAAAATTTTCCTATGGACAGCTTCAGGGAAATCAGCCTGCTGTGTCTCAAGGTACACTCTATGAACTTCCCTTCCTTCTCAGGGTTTTCTCTAAGGATTTCCTCCCAGCACATGAACAGTCCTACCTAAGGTGGAACTTCATTTCCAGCCTGCCCTGCACCCCTTAGATGCTGTGCTTTTTCTTACCACTGGGGCCTCATTATCTTTAGGGTGATGAGTCATGTACCGAGAAGCTTGCTGTGCTTTGGAAGGCAGCATAGGTGATGGTCAGGGGGCTCAGTCGGGGGGCTCAGCATCCCCAGCCCTAACCCTGACAGTAACTGAGGGGGACCCTGGGGAAAGCATGTTAGGACTTGTCATCTCTGTGTCTTTCCCATCTGTGGAGGGGGTAACATTATCCTGTATCCAGAAATATCAGATGGGATCACGTGAATGAAACTTGTGCCACCAACTTTATTGGCCACTGGTCCTGGAGGGAGCTGTATGAGACAGGTCCTTGTTTAATTCAGATACTTGTTGAGTATTCACTGTGTGCTGGGAGTGCCGATCTTTTTTCAGAAGGTTGAGGATCTATAAATGTAGAGACATAGAGAAGGGGAAGGCCCTTGTAAGGTTTTAAATCAGGCTTAAGAAGGGGCAGAAGAGATCTTCTACCCCCCCTTCCCACCTACCACCCCTCTGCCCTGCACACCAGTATAGTGAGTCCTGGCACTTTACAAAGTGTCATGTGCATCTCAGCTAATCCTCACAGCCACCCTCGGCAATAGAGATCAATAGCTCTCATTTCCAGGTGAGGGTATGAAGCTCATGGGCAGTTAAGACACCCTCAAAGGACACAAGAGTTAGCCTCTAGCAGAGCCAGGCTTTGAACTCATTTCTAGTAGACCCTGTAAGCCACACTTCTAATTCTGTGCCTCCTATGAGCATGGGCTTGAATCCAGTCTGTAGCTCCCAGCTCACACCCAGTCTCCAGGGTCTCAGTGCTGTGGCCAGACTCAGGGCTCTTCAGGAGGGTCTGGGTGTCCCTCCAGGCTGTGACAGCACCTGGTGCTCACAGGCAGTAGACAGGACTGTCTAGCTCTTCCTTTGGCAAGAATTGCTGTGCACGACATTCAGAAATTACATGTGCTGCGTGTTAGAACTGAATTCCCTTAGGAAAAAAACTTTCAAGTCATGGTTGAAACACATAAATGGATTATAAAATCAATTTAGTGGGTCATAACCAATGCTGAGGAAAAAACAACAACGAAACCTGCCAAACAAGAAGATAGGAAAGCACATCCCTTGTTCTAAGGTTAGGTATAATTTCATGAATCATGGGTTGAAATTACTTGTATACTACGTGTGTATGGGTCATGATAGAAAACACAGTTATTTGGGTCAGAGGTCATTCATTTGAAAGTGTGGACCCAGAGAGAAGCTGACATGTAGCAAATGTTCCAGAGAAAAGCATGTGGGTGCTGCAGATCTTGGCAGGTCTCAGGAGCAAGGGTTGACTGAGAGTCCATGCTGAGCTGGGCCTGGTGGCTTCTGGGGCTTCTGAGAGGTTAGAAAGGAGACAGCTGCTGGTTTATTGCGGTTAGCTTGGCTCTGATAAGCAAGATGAAGGGAAGTCACAGGCAATAGCCACAGGCCAAAGACCTTTTCTATGCCAGCCCAGGACTGGCTGCCCACATGGAGTTGGGTAAACTTAGAAACTTTTAGATGTTTTATATGTGGGCCAAGGTACTGTTTTCTGCCTCAGAAGATCAAAGATATTGAGATACCATCTCTCACCCCAAGGCCCTTGAAAAATAAAAGTAGGGTCTAATTCTTTGAGACAGATGAGGTGGAGACTCTCCCCAACCCAAGAAGTTAATCATTCTCTCCTTCATTTCTTCCAAGAAAAGCATCTAATTTCAAATGTCCAGCTGATCCATGATCAGCATGTTAGTCTTTGGACAGGAGAATGGACCTCTGGGTCACCAGGTTCTTAGTCGCTGGTGACAGAGGTGAGAATTAAGCTAGCAGAGAAATGGCATGTCATCATGAATAATGGCCTTGGATTTGCAGATTTGTCTTGTTCTTTGTTTTGTTTTGTATTAAAACCCAGTTTGCCATGCGCACTGAAGCAGTTAGTCCTTTAAGATCTCTGCTTCTGAGCTGTAAGATAAAAATAATAATGAATGCTTTGTGGGGTGGTTGTCAGGATTTTGTGAGCATTTAAAAGCGCTCACAGGGCTCACCAGTGTTAGAAGAACATTTAGTATGTGACAGGTGTGAATTGAAGTCACTCGCATGTAGTAATGATTTTTATCCTCACTACAATTACCAGTGACATCTTCCCTTCTTCTGACGAGAACTCCGAGGTAAAAAGAAGTCAAGCACTTGCCCAAGGCCACACAGCCAGTAAGGCATGGACTCGAGTCCAGCTTGGCTAGGGAGCCTGTGCTTCAATCACAGGGGCCTGCTGCATCCCAAAGGGCACATCTAGGGTGATAAGTGGAGGCTATGTGCTTGTGCTATCTATGTCCTGCTCATACAGGAGGCGCTGACAGGAGGTTCTTGGACAATAAAACAGAGCTTCTGCTTCCAGGAGTTGAAGGTATAGTCAGGGGAAAGGCGACAAGTGCCCCAAACGAAACAAAGGTGGAATTTGACAGCAGAGAGGACAGCGTCTCCTGTTAGGTAGCGGGAGACAGTCTTTGTGGCTGAGTCCGTGAAGGGGATGGCAGTTCTGCTGTGCATTCAAGGCTGTGCGTGGATTTGACAGATGTACACAGCCTGGCTCAGTCTAAGTTGGGAGTGCCTTGTTCTTTCTCGCAGCAGCCCATTCATTTCCTTCGTTGGACTCCCCACAGTTTTAATTCACAGTTATCTGTGGATTTATTTGCTTACTGCTGGTGCTCAGCACTAGGCGTGAGCCCAGGAGGAGGGGTGGAGTGTCACTGTTCACCACTGTATCCCAGAGCCTGGGTCAGAACGGGCACGTAGGGAGTGATTGTGGAAAGAATGAGTGAACGAGGCAGGAAGTGTTGGAGCACTGAATGATCACTTTCAGAAGGAGTGGATGTTAAATGCTAAGTATACTGCCCAGATGTACATCTACTGTAAAAGTTTGAAATTCTTGGTTACCCTCACTTGACTCTTCTCTCCTATGGGAAGTTTTACGCAGCCACTCAAGTTTCCCCAACTCACCTGCAGATGTCTGCAGAACTCAGGTTTAGATGCCTAAGCTTGGTAGACCACACTGCCAGTCACCTGCCTGGAGGCATGTCCCAGGTGGGCCCCCCTGGTGGGCAGTGTGGGCTGCTCCCCTAGTCTGCTCTGCCTACCCAGGCAGCAGACTTCTCCTGCTGAGAACAGAGGCTGCCGTCCTTGGTTCTGTGGTGCAGAGCCGGATGACTAAGAGCCCTAATGATTCTGGCATTTTTTGAGGACTTCCTCCAAGAGCAGGAGGGCGTTTAAAAATGCATGGGTCTCTGCCGGGCCGCCCATCTTGTTTGGAAGCCTCTTAAACAGGGCGCTTAAAAGAGGGACTTGCATTGTCGTGGATTCTCTGACCAGGCTGGGCCCTGACTTCTGAGGCTGAGTGAGGATGAGCCAGGCATGGGCAGAGCGAGCTGTTGCGATATCTGAGGCCTCAGCACACCAGACAAGGCTGTACCGGTGGCGTGTGTGTTGGGGGTGGGGTGTGGGGTGTGGGGTGGGGAGTTGTCCAAGCAGCTGTGAAAACCATCAGGAAACCAGGTCTTGATAGTGAATGTCTGAGTCACCCCTCAGGGTGGGCTGTGGGTCCTCTGCAAAACCAGGGGAGAGGGCACACCCTTTCTCAGAACCAGGCAGGGACTTAAGCACCCACATTGTTTCTGAGTTTTCGTTCTGTGACCTCTGAGCTGGGGCATAAAGTTCTCACCTAGTGGTATCCCTTTCTTGCCCTCCATGATGACTAGCTGTGTCCACATTCCCCTAGTGACACCCTAAGGTATGGGGCACTTAACTACGTCTGCCTCTTCCGTGAAAACAAATAAACTTACTTTTTCAAAAAGAGAGGGGTATACGTTACAATGAAAATCAGGGTGCTCAGGTGGTGAAACTCTCTGCTGTTTAGCTGCTTAGCTGTTTCTGTGTTGATTAGAGAAAGCCTTTCTAGCTCAGAACCAGAGGAGAAGAAACTCTTTGTCACTGAGAAGCCCCTGCCAGTGCCTCCCCATGAGAAACAGGACTGTGGAGCCAGCATGGGGGAAAGCCAAGTCTTAATTTATTCATTGATTTTTTTTTTTTTTTTTACTAAAAATAGTCACACACTTTTTGCCAAAATCAGGCCAGGGGCAGGACTCCAATGAAACATCACATTAATTAGATCATCTAATTTCCAAAGAGAGACCCTCCACTCCCCAGCTCAAATACCCACCAACTAGCAGAGAGGACAAAAAATCAGTAGCTGAGGCCTGTCATCCCTTGGACACCTACCAAGGCTAAGGCATGATCAGAACATTATCTGTCCTCAGGCTAGAACTTTCTAGGGCTGGCTGTTGTGTCCTCTCAAATTTGATGGTGAGAAACACCCTGTCGTAGTGAAAGGGAGCTATAATCTGAGTGGCTTAAAACAACAGAATTATATTCTCTCATAGTTCTGGTGGCCGAAGTTCAAAGTCAAGGAGTCTGTAGGTCAGACTCCCTCTGAATTCTGTTGAGGAGAAACCTCCCTTGCCTCTTTCTGGTTCTGTGGTGGCCATTGTGCTAGGCATTCCTTGGCTTGCAGTTGCATCACCCCAGTCTCTGTTTTTCCTGCCACATAGACTTGGTCTGGGGTCTCTGTTTTCACAAGGCGGTCTCCCCTCTCTGTGGTTCTCTTCCTCTTAAGGGCACCAATCATAGTGGATTAAGGGTTTGCTTGATAACATCGGCAAAGACTTATTTTCAAATAGACGGTAAGGTTGTAGGGGCTTGAGCTGAAACACCGTTTTGTGAAAGCACAATGCACCCATTCTGGATGCCTTGCACTATGTTATATCAGAGAGGTGGGCCAGAGTCTTTTCTGCCACTGTGCGGAAATGGACACATTGTGATTCTCCTAGGAATTAGATGCTTGAAAGGAAGAGGAAACGTCAGGTGGAAGGACTTAAGTCTGGAAGGTTCTTTTCATCAGATCAGTGTTTCTCAACGTGGGGTTCCCAGGCTAGCAGCATCATCTTGGAACTTATGAGAAATGCAGATTCTTAGGTCTACCCCTGACTTGTTGATTCAGAAACTCTGGGGTAGGGCATGATAATCTCTACATGACAGATCTTCCAAGAGAGTCTGAGATATGTTGAACTTTGAGAACCATTCCCCTAACTTCTTGCCTATTGTCCCCATGGCAGCACTTTTTATGGGGGCTGCCCATGGGTACAGACAGATATTTTTGGTAAAGTAGAATGTTCTTTGGTCAGATGGGTTTAGAAAGCCTTGTACTGGCCTGAGTCAAATGAATTCCTTGACAGGAGCATAGTTCTGAGCTTTTGACATACTTTATGTGCTGAATATTGGAAATTTCCACAAGGGTCAACGTTTTCACATTTCACTGATATAAGTTGTTTTGTGGGGTTATCCTATTAGCGTGTGTTGCAGAGTACACACTGGGAACCACTGTCGTGGCCCACACATCAATGCATTCAACAGTCACCTTTAAGTGGTTACCATGTGCATATTTATGAAACTAGCCATTGACCCAAGGAGAGAAGGTGAAAATGGAGAGAAGAGAATGGATGGGAGATGTAAAGACACTCTTTGATGCCCATGTCCCCTCCTGAGGGACACTGACAACCCAGTGTCCCTCATTTCCTAAGTGTTGGGCCTCCATCCTCTTGGACCCTGACTTATTGATTAATATTGATTTCTTGTGCATACATACTATATATCCATTAGTTACAGTGCTAGATGTAGATAGAAGAACATAAGAACTTTGTATGTTTATACATATATATGATCTATTTTATAGAATAAGATATTAATTGCATATTAATCCTATTTGTAGAGATAGATAGGTAGACAGACAGACAGTAGATGGACAGACAGACAGATAGGTAGATAGATAGATGAATTAGTAACTACAAACTGGGTCAAAAATTAGAACATTGCCCAGAAGCTTCTCCATGTGTCCTTTTTCCTTGGCTGGCTTCTCACCTTTGATGTGTCAGTGCTAAGAAATTGTAGTGACAATTATCTCTTAACTCCTAGTCAGAAAAACAACTACAGAAGAAGGAAAACAAGCTTGGGATTCAGGCTATAATCTGACCTTTCTTCCAGAACTGCTCACACTAAGCAAGTTCCATTTTCATGAGTGCTGGGTGAGACTGGCTGGTCTTATGGAAGCACAGAGCTGGCAGGATGCGGACTTAGGTGTAATAGGGGGCTCGTGAGATGGGGGGCTTGGGGGGGGAGGAGCGTTCCTGAAGGGCTTTTCTCTCATTGAGGTTCTTCGATCTTCATCATAAAAGACTTCTGAGATTTCAGAGCAGCTTATACTCTCATCTGGGCACCACCTGGCCCCCTCCTTCAATCTCCACAGCACAGTAGAGGGAGCACTAATGGGGATAGTGCATTTCTTTTTGTTCTGGGGAGATTCTATGTCCTCAGGTAACAATGAAATGGAACTAACAACAGGTAAATAATAAACTTGACAACCAGGATACATACATTTTTGCAAACTGTGTTTTCTAACAATTGTCTTGGCTTCTGGTTTGAGTCTGTGTTTGTAGGAGGCTGGTCTGAACAGGCATTAAGGGGAAAAGCAATCTCCATCAGAAGAGATGGAGCTAAAAGGTTTTGCCCTCTCTTCCAGGGAAAAGTGTGTGCCTTTTGAAATTTCAGTGGTTGAATTACTAATTTCCCACCTCCCAGCCCCCCTGCCACTCCCTCCCCCTCCAACTCTCCAATATTTATACCAGGTGCAGTGCAACTGGATTTGCAAATTCAAAAAACTGGGGCAAAGAAGGGAATGCCGAAGGGAGGAAGGGAGGGAGGCCCTGATGTATGTAAATGTGTGGGAACAGCTTTGGCTTCTTCCTCTTCTATATATGACTTCATTGCAGGGCTGTACCTTCCATTTCGTCAAGAATGCCCTCCTCTCCGATGTCTGGAGACCAGAAAAGGGGGTGGGTGCCCCTGGAGGTAGTGCACCACCGTGTCCAGACTCTCGGTGTGATGTCTGGCTGGAAAACGTCGTAGGAAGCCAGGCTGAATCACACCAGTTTCTACGACATTCTTCAACCATGTTAGGCAAAGGAGTACCCTGCTGACAAGCTGGGGTAGAAGGGAACCTGATATGATTTTGGAAAAGCCGTTCTTGAGAAGGAAGGTTCTCACAGCTGCTGAGGCTCTCCTCGATGTCCAGGGCTGGAGGGGTCCCAGCTACAGGGAGAGATTGATGGGTCTAGGGGTGCTAAACAGAGAGCTGAAGCTGTGCAGTCAGTGCCAAGGTGCTCTTCATTCCTAACTCCTTTTGGGGGTCCAAGCAGAAAAGGGAAGTCTTCACCTCTGCACCCCATAGAAATAAAAGTCCCCTTGCTTCTTCCCAGCTGCTGAATTATTACTATTGTACATTAACAACCAGCCCAGACTCTTTACTGGCTGCTGTTTTGGATGACGAGATCCTGAGTAGGGTTGTGGGAACCCAAAAACATAGGAGGCTAAGGTTTCAGAGCCTGGCCAGGCCTCCCGAGGGGCTTGCAAAAGCAGAGCCCGCCGACAAAGCAGCTCTGAGCAGCTCCGGATGTCTGGGTCTGGGCCCTCAGGCATTGCTGACCCGAGGGCATGCCCGGTAACCGGCCATCTTCCTGCCTCCTGGGTCTTTCCAACTTGGTGGGCCTTGGTTGCCTGCATGGGGGTCATTTACACGTAGGAAAAGGCAGTTGGCTCTTTTAACCAGATGCCAAACCCTTCCAAGTTCAGCAAACGCAAGAGGACGAAAAGTGTTCAGTGGGTGAGGTCTATAGGCACAGACTGCATTAGGTCCTAAATCACGGTGGAAATTTTCCTGGAATGGGACAAATCCTCTTGTAAACAAGAACATTCATCTCTTTTTGACTGACGTGCCTGGTGAGGCATGTACCTCTCAGAAGCCCCATGACATCTGATCTTGTTTGGGGTTTGGTTTTGTATTTGAGAATGTAGCTGCACGGAGGAGCAACAGTTTGGGAGCCAGCCCTCAGTTCAAGCTTCAAGTCATGGAAAGTGCCCTGGTACAGCCAGGATGTCGGCAGTGTCCAGGGAAAAGCCTTGCTTCTCCATTGCCTACTGAGCAGAGTTAATTTGCTCAATCAGTCTATAGCTATTAATCACTTGCTCTATGTCAAACACTCAGGGTCTAAAAAATGAGCCTTGACTTCAAGGAGATTTCAGGCTGATTGTGGCAATATGCCATGCATGGACTAAAAGACAAACAAGCCTCCAGCCAGTGCCTGTCCAGTGCTGAGTGAGGAGAGTGGACTAGCTGCAGGGTCTGTCGCCATGGAGTTAACATCTTGGTATCCCCCAGCTTGATTGAGGAGGATAAAGGTGGGTGGCATAGCAATGGGGAGGACATCCCCAGAGTGGGAAGAGGCAGCAACAAGGTTCAATGTCAAAGGACCAAGTAGTAGTGGAGAAATCTGCTGGGAGAGCAGCCTCAGTGAGGAGCGGGAAGCTGGACCTAGAGCTGCTTGAGGAGCTAGAGTGCTGTGCTGTGGGCAGTGGGGCCTGGGCTTGATTTTGAGTTTCTAGACAGTGTGAGCAAAGAGTGACAGCAAAACAGAATAAAACAAAATCCAGAATTCGTTCACCCATCCTTTGAACACATAATTATATTCTCCACCACATGCCAGGCACCCTCATCTAGGCCTTGAGGGTCTGGAGTGAGCAGAGGGGCAAAGACTCCACCTTCCTGGTGCTTACAGGTCTGGTGGAGATAGGTGGGAAGAAGCACTCCCCTGTGTGAGGTGAGGTAGTGGTTAAGGTTTTTTTTGTTGTTTTTTAAAGATTTATTTATTTATGCATGCAAGAGCTGGGGTATATGCCAGAGAAACAGGAGGTGAGAGGAGAGACCAGAGACAGAGTGGGGAGCAGAACAGGCAGATCAACCGAAGTACACTGCTGAGGGGAGCAGCGGGTGAGGCAGGAGAGGTCTGCTGTACCATGTGGGTCCCCTCCCTGGCCGGGGATTGAACTTGCACTGCTGTGCCGAGGATGCCTCACAGTGCGGAGCTCAACCTGCTGCGCCACCAGGGAGGCCCAGTAGTGGTAAGTTTTGAGGGAGAGTGTGGCAGGCTCGGGGAAGGAGCGTGAGGTGCTTCACTGGGGTGGTTGCTTCTACTGCTCATGAGTCACTCACCTTTTGCCTCATGTTTGGGACATCATCAGGCACAAACAGTTCATCCCACTTGCTGTCCGCTGGGAGAGTCTTTGTTCCCCCACGCCCCTGAAATGATGGTTTGAGTCATGGTGAAGATTGTGATGTGTCCAGGGAGGTTGTTTTAGTTGTGTGCACTGCCTGCTGCAGTGATGGTGAGCAGGTCAGACCCTGCATTGTGCTTGGGGTCTCCGAGACCTTTGGTGCCCCCCAACCTGGTGCACTTCCTGCTCTCCTGCTCTCTAGGCTGAGCTCTGGGACCCCGAGGCATTTGTGTCATCCCTCCTGCAGGCTCTACCTTTCTTCACCCCAAAGCTCTTCTGGTTGGTGTGACAGACATGCACTAGGTTCCATGGATGAGTCCTGGCCACTGCGGCATGGCCGTGCTGGGCTTCTGTGGACTGAAGACGAGGTGGGCTGTGAGTCCTTCTTGACTTTCATGGGATAGTCTATTAAACTTTAAAAAACAGAGGCTATCAGAAGGCTGCCAGCTTTTTATTTTGACAAGCAAGGACATAAAAAAAGAGACTGTCAAATGTCAGCTCTACCATCACTGTCAATTCATTAAAAGGGGATGTTAATATCCAACAAAGGAGCGATGACATAATGTCAAAGAAAAGGACAGCTCTTCCCCGGAGAGGAGGAAGAGGCCCTGGAGAGGCTATTGTGGTCTTTCCCTGACACACAAGCTGTGTTTCGCTTCTGTGCTCTGTCCTGGAGCAGCACTGCTCTGCTGCCCAGCTGGCAGTAACATCAGTACCAGAGGGCCTGGGAGTCAAGCTCCCAGCATCCTTTGCTGTGGCAGCAGACCCCACACAGGCCAGATCTTCCCTGTGCACTCGTTGCAGTGAACCTCCTTCTACCGCTCCTCCCTCCTTGTTCCTTCCACCTCTCTCTCAGCAACTCCTCTTCAGAAGTGGGGGTGTTCCATATCATCCTGGGCTGTTTTTCAGGAGCTTGGACAAGGTGAAAGAGTAGAGGAACTGGTCCCTCAAACATCTAAACTTGTCTTTGCTGCATTCAGCAGCTCCCCAGCCACGTTCTTGTGTTCTTGTTTTCATTTGACTTGTCTTTTTCCCAAATAACTTGAGTCACAAGAGTTAACTTGGCCAAGTTATGGAGCATTTTCCTTTTCCTTTTTTTTAACAAGAAGATGAGATGCTTGCGTTTCCAATGCCTCTTAGCTACCCATAGCCCAGTCTGTGTTGACTAGAAAGCAAAGTCAAAGTTGGCCT
Source organism: Galemys pyrenaicus (assembly GCA_019455555.1). Taxonomy (NCBI): domain Eukaryota; kingdom Metazoa; phylum Chordata; class Mammalia; order Eulipotyphla; family Talpidae; genus Galemys; species Galemys pyrenaicus. Next base: position 732,428 of record JAGFMF010011457.1, on the reverse strand, counting down.
CCTGTTTGGTGGAGTGGACAGAGATCAAGTCTTCTGTCTGGAAAATGTGGATTCACATCCAGGTTGACTCATTTTTAGCTGTGGGACCTTGAGCAGGTCCTTGCCCAAGGTCATATGAGTATACAGTCTGGCACTTAGCTAATGATAATAAAATAGCTGATATTTACAGCGTTGTGTTCTTCACTGTGGGAGCACCTCACAGATGCTCTCTGAAAAAGGTATCTGTCAGCTCAGCTCACTTTTGCAATGAGGAAACTGAGGCTAGGATGAAGTTGCACACTGGTGAGAGGGGAAGGTGGGTGTCAGACCCAGACAAGCGTGCTTCCCGCCGTTCTTGTGCTTTCCTCCACCTCCAGGGCTCTGTGCAGTCTCATGTATAAACATGGGGCATTTCCACCTGCAGTGACCCTAAGCTCCCTCCCAAAAGAAGACGTCAGCCTGCGCAAGTTCTAAGGTTGCCACAGCACTGAGCTCCCCAGCTCTGTGATTCTGACGTTCATTTTTCAAATGAAAACAATTTTTAAGGAGATTTGTGTACCTTTTTTGAAACGACAAGCTGTGCTGGTTTGCCTTTTCATGAAACCCAAGTTTCTTTCTCTGTGGAAAAGGGATTTCTAGTGAGCTCATGGTATCTGTGGGGTCTGTAAGGGCTTTGTGCTGACCATAGGCCTTCAGAGAGACTCAGTTGCTCATCCTTGCAATGGGAATACTGTTTCTGCCTCACACTGTTCATTAACAGGTTTGATTGAGTAGGACGAGACAGTCACAGAAAATCACACCCTTTATTAGTCCTTCTGAACTTCTGCCTCATACGTGAGTGTGTGTTACTCCTCAACTAGAAAACAAATGTGACCTTTGTCTTCCAGTCTGGTCCTGGCGATGGTCTCTTGTCCGGGTGGTTGCTGAGCCTTTCTGTGGGGCAGCGCAGACCGCCCTGCAGCTTGACAGCTCAGTCACCACCCCTTTGCAGGTGAGCAGGCCGAATGGGACCTGGCCCAGGCCCCTCTGGCTGAGGGATCAGAGAGCTGAGGGCCAGCTGATCCAATTTCAAGTCTCGGTGGCCCAGATAGTGAACTCCAGACTGTCACTTACATTTTCCCATTTTATCAAGCTCATTGGAGGAGACAGCGGCCATTATTTTGCAAATGTGGTGTACTGGCCCAGATGTATGCATTAGTCCTGAAACTGGGGGTTGACTTACCAATTTCAAGCTGCAGATGTGACTATTTGAGAACGTATCCACCGCGGGACATTATGACTAATGGTCATTCTGTTCCCAGATGGGAACCCCTTCCCTTAGGCCATCTCTCCAATTCGTTCTCCATACTTGGCTGATTATGGTCAGATTTAGATGTCTGTACTACCGAATTTTGTTAGAAGCCATGGGGTATAAGGTCATTGTTTCAGTAGCAGTAATAAATAGCTTTTTATAAGGCAATCCCATCTCTTCCTTGTATATTTTGCCTATCCTGAGGCAGCAAGGAATAGAAAAAAAAATGATGGCCTTTAGTCTCAGAATAGACCAGATTTAAATTTCAGCTCTACCACTTATGAGATGAGTGATCTTGGAAATTACCCAGCCTCTCTGAGCCTCCCTTGCAGGCTTGTTGTGAGGATTAAATAAGATGGTGTGAAACCACCAAGTAGAGAATGTGGCCTGTAATGGGGGAGGGGATCAGGGCTTTCCTGAAGGCCAGCTGAACCCCTTGATTCTCAGGAGACTGGAGAGCAGCTCCAGCATCCTCCCCCAATATTCGCATGTTTGCAACGTGTGTAAGTGAGGGACTCACAACCCAGGCTGAAGGTCAGGTGCTTTCAAAACTGGACAGAGCCTCTGGGAGAGCCTACAAAGCCCCTTTGAATTTGAGACAAGGGAACCTGAGGCACAAGGTGGTTAGTAACTTGCCAAAGGTCACTCTGCTTTTTTTCTGCTGTCACCTTTTTCTCCCACAAAGACCTATGAAAAGCAGTTGGATCTCACAGCACGGGGGGCTCCTAGGCGGGGAGTCTAGACAGCATTCCCAGGAAGCAATGGCCAGTCTGATGGTGATGACGGAGCCTCTTAGGACCAGTGGAGACACCAAGCAAACTCAGCTAGTTTTCCAGGATCCCAGAGAGATTAGCTTTGTCTGAATTCTTTTTACGCTCCTGTGGTCTGAATTTGTGAAAACGGTGCCCCTTCCCTGGGAGTGGAGCCTACAGTTAGCAAGCGTGGTAGCTGCTGGGTGGGCGACAAATGTGGTCATCCTGCCTGTATGGGACTCCCCAGGGGTGGATGGGGAGGCTGCTTGGTACAGGGAGGCTCTTACCTGCCAGGGAGAGGTAGGATAACTGCAGCTTCCCAAGGGCAGAAGTCAAGTCTGTCACCCCCTCCACCTCACCTGGTGTAGCCCAGGACCTCTGCTGCCCTGTCTTCCTCTGCCCCCCACTCCCCGAGAAGTCACCCCCTTCTTCCTTCCCCTTTGCAGAAATCTCACCATGAAAATCCCAGCTGATGGTGCCCACATTATGCTTTATTTTACTTGAGCTGCTTTAGGTAATCGGCCTAATCCCCAATGCACAGGATTATTGGTGCCTGGGAGAACCCCATGGCCAGGCTTCCTGCCCAGGATGTGACTGCGGGATTTCCTCTTGGGCTGTTTCATAGGAGTGGGGTGGGGAGTGGTCGGAAGACCTTCTCCAGCAGTTAGCCCTGGTGAGGACCCCAGGCAGAGGGAACGGGAGTGCGGCCCTTGTGGGTCCTGGAAGCCCCTGGGTTTGTAGGTGTCGGAGGTCAGGCATTTCTGGGTCTTAGGGCAAACCGTGCCACAGAGTGCCATAATCATTGTCATGAAGAAACAAGACTATGGTTTCAAAGATTTATTTATTTATGCATACAAGCACTGGGGTACAGGCCAGAGGTGTGGGGGGTGAGAGGATTCACCACAGACAGGGCGAGGAGCAGAACAGGCAGATCAACTGAAGTACACTGCTGAGGGGAGCAGCGGGCACAGCAGGAGAGGTCTACTGCGCCATGTGGGTCCCCTCCCTGGCCGGCAGCAGGGATCGAACTCGTGCTGCAGTGGCTGCGGTTTGCTTCATAGTGCGTTGCTTAACCCACTGCGCCACCAGGGAGGCCCAAGACTATGGTTTCAAACCTTTCCTTTTTTCCCTGCAGAAATCCCTTCACTCAGATGCCATCTAGCTCAGAAACGGAATAGATGTTAGTTGCTCAAGGCAGCAGAGATGCTTTGACTTTATGGGGGCCAGGGCCTTGCCTCCTCAGCCTCCCATGTTGGTCCACTAAGGCAGCTCACAGAACATACCACACTGGTGTGGGGGACAGAGAACTCTAGGTTTAGCCCACTGCTCCCCTTAGTTGCCCAGATGAAGATGCTGTTCAGAGAGGTGGAGGACTGGCCAGGAACCCCAGTCAGTTGCTGTCAGAGCTGGGGCCCCTGACTTACCATCTAGACTCTTTACCCTCCCACCTCTTTCTCTCCAGGAGAGAAAGACTCCTGCCCTGTGCTTAGCTGAGGGCAGCCGCATGACCGGCTGGGTCAGTTTTGGCAGATGGGCGTGAGGGCCAGGAGAGCTGCTACTGATGGAAATAACTCAGAAGCAGAATCTGTCAATGAAGTTCCAGGAAAATGACTTTCTGGAACCATGGAAATTTGAGGACAAAGTTGGACTGTGAGACATGAGGAAAGGGGGACAGAGAAGTCCCAGAACGTCCTTCTTGGGAAATCACTCGCATAGGAAATATCTCCTGGTACCAAGGCCATGGGCAGAGGGTCCAGCATGGAAGGTGCCTGGCCCTACTCAGGTCCCAGAGGGATTAGGGGCGGGGGTTCTCTATCAGATACTCACCAGGGGGGCTCGGACTCCACAGAGCTGGGCAAAGATTGCTTCCTGTGGCTTCAGAGGACTCGGACCGCTGGGCAGAACTGACAGGTGTTCAGCCCTTTGAGGGTGCAGGTGGCGATGAGGGGGGCCCAGCTGCATAGAAAGCCTCTGTTCCTAGTGTGAGGGCTTCACAGCCTGTCAACTTGGCCATGTTCATTACGATTTGATGCTTTGCGCCATGAAGGATAATTCATGGTCTGAACTGCTCTTGGCTGGGAAAGGAACCATATTTCTTTGTCCTTGATTTAACCATTCTCTGAAAGTACAGAGACCTTGAAGAAGTGTCTCTGTGGTAAACAGAGTCTCCAGACATGGGGTGAATTGAGCGCTCATCATGATGATAAACCTTTCATGGGCACTTTGCAAAGGCCCGTATTCCTTCCACATGCATTATCCATTTGATCCTCGTACTGTCCCTGGGAGCACATCGGGACAGGTGCTTGTCTTTTTTTGGTGCAAGACAGCTGGGTTTAAATTCCAGCTGTTCCTTCCTGGGCCAGCCACTTGATGCTTCATTTGCAAACGCATTGGAATCTTCTCTTAGGGTTACTGTGATGATGCTCAAAAATGGTAGTCAATATTGTTACTCTCACTACTTATTAGCAGTATTATCTATTCCAGGTATTGTGCATGCCGTCAGCTGACTTCCCGTTTGCTGAAGCGCTCCTTTCTTCCTCGCTCCTCTCTCCCAACTATCCATCAAGAAGTGTCAAGTGCTTACTATGAGCTCATGCTGTTTCAGTGCTGAGGAAGTGGACAGAAATTCTTTCCATCATGGAACTTAACAGCATATATAAGATGACCAAGTGTAGAGGGGCAGAGAGCATGGGTGGGGACTGGTCTGGGGAGTGTCATTTGTGAGGGGTGGCCAGGGAAACACTCACTAATGTGACAAAGGCCTGAGAGCTTTTGTGAGGGAGCAGCGCTGTGGCTCTCTGGGGCAGAGGGGCATTCAGTGCAGTTAGTCCCGAGATGGCAGTGGGCCTGGAGTGTTCGGGGCAGCACGTCTTCCTAGATTAGGGGTGAGGAGCCAGTGTCCAAAGAACTGAGATCTCATTAACCCGAGACAGACTTGGGGCTTCAGGAGGTGGCCTTAGCAGCTGGCTCATCCTGACAGGTGTTGTGGGGAGGTTCTGGGGTGAGTGAGCCCAGCCCAGTGGGAGCAGGTTGCAGGGAGGGTGTGGTCAGCAAGGCAAAGCCTGACAGGACTTGGCAATCTCAACATCCTGTTGGGGAATAGGTAGGTAAGCAGGCCCTGCCCTGTCAGGTGCAGCTGGGTGGGAATCTGGGAGCTAAGCCACCTGTTCTGAGAGGCCTGGCTGTGGAGAAAGGGGTCCATGCCCTCTGTCTCCAGAACTTCACTGCTTCCTTCTGAGAACCAGAGGACAACATGCCAGTTTGTCTATCCTCATAAAGCAGCTGGCACTTTGAGAGAGGGCTGTGCTCCCCCCTCTCACTTTACAAGGTGGGGCTCATCCCTGTTTGCGGAGGAGGCTTGGAGCAATGAGATGACTAGTCCAGGGTCAGCCAGAAGAGCTGGAGTTGGACTTAGGTACTTTTTGATCCTCAGGCTAGAAGTTCTCAGGATACTGGGTCCAACTTAGGCAGGGCCAGAGACAGAGAGGATGGGGGGACTGAGGGAGTTTGCATCAGAATGAGCTTGCTCTTTAGCGCTTCTGGGGAAAGCTGGGCCCTGTGCAGACGGGAAGGCTTGCTCCCTGCTGTGGCCAGCTGGAGCCTTCTGCTGGCCGTAGGAACACCTGGACGCCAGGTTGCAAGATCGTGTGGCCGAGGGAGCCGCTTGGAAGTGTCAGGTCCTCTTGGCTGCATTTAGAGGAATCATCTTGTCAGATTGATAAGAGCAGTAGAGACAACTGGAGCTTTACATCTTGGCTTGGTGGTTCCCTGGTTGGGCTGTGTGGCCCCAGGCATGTGGCTTCCTCAGACTCTCCCATCTCTGCAGTGTGCAGGGTGGCACTTGAAGGACTTGCTAAGGTTCCTGCTCAGGTTTTGGTCTTTGCGCTTGTGACTCAGGGGAAATGCACAGACATCCTACAGATGGCTGCTGTGTCGTGAGCACCAGGGGCCATGGTCTGGTCAGGCCCTTGATCACAGATAACACTGGAGGATAAGGCCTTTGTGGCCACAAGACGAAGTCACTGAGGAGAATGCTGCTAAGTGGAATGGGTTGGAAGCAACACAAGGCGGCGAGGTGTTGCCCAGGCCCAGCCTTCTGAACAACTGCCCCTGGGTGGGCCATAGGTGGAGCCTGCCAGCCACTCTGCTCTCCAGGGGTCCCCACCTCCTGTCTGGGCATGTTGTACATGTTGTCCAGGGAAGCAGCTGTGGCCTGTTTTACATGAGACTGTATTGGAGAGAGGAAGCAGAGCTGGGGAGTCCCTTTTTTAGAGAGCTGTGGGGCCGAATGGAGGGCCGTGGCTTAGTAGGAACTCCACATTCTGGGAAAGCTGCCTTGGCCCTTTTTGGTCTCATCTTTCCCTGTTCCTCCCTCTTCCATGTTCCTCTCTCTCCAGTCCATGCTTTCTCTGTAGTGGAAAGTGGCAGGTTGGGGGACAGATGGATCCCTCAGGACACAGCACCATTCCCTCCTGTGGCGGCATCTGGTGGGGCACAGGGGAGAGGCCTGTCCTGCGACACAGGGGCAGACAGTCTTTCTGGTGCTCAGTCTCCTCATCTCCTGGATGATCTAGTCTAGCTTATAGTTAGAAGTGATCAAACAGGTCACCTGGTCCTGAGATCACTCTGTGTAGGATTCCCTGTCCCAGCTGTCTTGGGGGATGCCACACAGCTCCTGCAGAAAACTCCAGAATTGGGGTGCCTCACCTCCCACTCTTCCACGTTGCTTGCTTGAAACTTTACTCTTTGTCCTCTGTCCTGCATCGTCGACTAAGGTTTCACTCTGGGCTGTGGTGGCCCCCAGAGCCACCAATCAGGTCGTGGTGCAGCTTTAGCTGCATGACCTGGGAGGCAGTCTGGCCTTTCAACGGGTGCCCCATCCTGGCAAGCTGCCTTGTGCCAAGCACTATGCTTTGCCCTCACATAAGCTCTGCCACCACCCTAAGGGGATCGCCATGCTGTCTCCATTTTAATGGAGGAGGCTGAGACTTGTGAGCTCGTGGGCCCACACAGCTTATAAGTGGCAGAGCAGGCAACAGGTGGGCTCTCAGACTCTGTCTTCCCCTGAGAAATACCTGCTCTCAATGGCCCTGCCTGTAAAACAGGGGCAACCCCAACTCCCTGTTGGATTAACTGTGTGCTCTAAGCAAGATCATGCATAAAAAGCACTCAACTTTTAGTTGCTATTGGGCATCCAGTTCTGGCTTGGTAAATGGTGGCCAGTTGCTTTTATTATGGGCTCTGCCCTTGACCATGCTTTCTGCCCCTGCCATGTTTCCCCTGCAGGGCCACTAAACCACTCTAGGTCTCTATCCTCTTCTTCCTGGAGCATGGGATTATATCTGCATTTCCTGCGGGGTGCTTTGGCCAGAGCAGGGTCAGAGGTGGAGAGGGGCCGTTCCTCCGGGCTGGGGATCACTAGTGTGTCCTGTTGGCACCAGGATTTGTAGAACTTCCACCTCTTTGCTCTCCCAGTCACTCCCCCAGTCCTGCCTCCCACACATGGTAATTAAGCTCACAACATCTAGTGTAAGCAAAATAATAACAAGGGCATTATCTCCCTTTAGTCTGTGTTTTTCCTTGCCTATCATAAAGTAATTAGAATAATGAATGCCTTGTAAAACAATAGGTAAGAGGGCTGGCAAGAGAGCATTATCTGCCATATACCTCTTGTGCTGTGAATTATTGATGCATTAAAACCACTGTGCCTGGAGAGGACTCCCTGCCTCCCGGCCCTTTTGAGGCTGATTTCCCTTCTCCAGGGTCTGTCCCCTGACTGTGGATCCTGAGCCTCCAGGGTTGAGGAGCAGAGAGCTAGTCCTCTCTCACCCCTCTGCTCTAGGTCTGGCCCTGGGTCAGACTACTTATGCCTGGAAGGCATTGCTCCAAAGGAAGGGAGCTGCTGATCCAGGACCCTCCTCCTGCCCCAACTTTTTCCTGCCTACCCCAATGTGCTCTAGTTCTGAACAAAGCAGCTGGTTCTATGTGAGGATGAGGAGAGGGGCCAGGCAATGCTGAGGGGTAAGGTCCATGTCGCATTTCAGATGAGGGTAGAAATGGTCAAGTCCTAGGATGATGAGGAACAGTGGTTCACAAAGAGGGGCACGCACACAGTGGTGTAGTACCATTGGCATCACTTGGGTACTTGTTAGAAATGCAGGTTCCCAGGCAGGGCCGACTGAGCACATTCATTTAACAAGCCCTCTAGGGGGTTCTGATGCCCAAGCAAGTTCAAAAATCACCTCTGGAGCATCAGTGAGGAGAAACAGGAAATGATGGCACCAACTAACTGAACACATACTGTGGGCCATTGGTCACTGTTTAAGTTCACCTGTGCAGGTAAGATTGTCCTCATCCTACAGGGGGGCTCATAGGGGTAGAGAGTTGGATCTACACCTTCAGTTACCCCGGCTGCCCCTGGACAAGAGCCTTCGTGTCTTCCGAGACCTCGCTGTTCACCCTCCACATGGAGTCTGACAGGTCAAAGACTGGCCATGTGCTGCCAGCACAGAGGCTCCTCAGATTTGAGCAGAGAGCTCCCAAATATGCCCACCCTGCGGTACCCCCCTCTGATGCATCCTCTTGGACTCTTCTGGCTATGTTGGACTCATTACTCTTTGGAAATAAAACAGGAACTAGGGTGGCTGGTGCTGCTTCTCTCCTTCCAGTTTCCCCAAGTAGGGCGGATGGAGGGAGAGAACCAGAAGTCAGGAGCAGCTTCCTGCCTGCCTGCAAGTCCCCGCGAGGATGACTCATCCAGGATTCCTCACCGCCTGCCTCCCAGCTCTGCTTGCCTCATTGCTGCACCCCACTCACTGCAGATAAGATTTTTCGCTTCCGCCTTGGCTTCTCCCCTCTCCCCCGCCCCCAACTCACAGTGGTCCCCAGTGTCTGTTTGCTTTGGAAATCAATTCTAGGTTTTAAATGACAAACATAATTTGCTGGCATCTTTAAAACTCTGTGTTTGCAAAAATAATCTCAGTGGGTATTTGAGTGGAGGACCCAATTCAATTTAAATTTTAGATAAATAATGAAGATGTTTTTAGTATAAGTCTGTCCTGTGCAACGTTTGGGGCATACTTACACTAAAAATATTCTCTGTTGTTTATTTGAATCAAAGTCCTCTGGGTGTCTTGTATTTTATTTGGCAACCCTAAGCCCAGGCTCCTAGTCAGAGAGGGGCTGATTCTCATAACCCTTTTAAGTCAGTCAGTCATGTTTATTGAGCCAACTGTATACAAGCACTGGTTTAGGCACTTGGGATACAGCAGTAGGGAAAGGCAGACTGTAAATGGAAAAATTAAGAAAACAGAGTGTTTTGGAGGCTTTAAAGTGTTATGAGGAAAAATAAAGAAGAAAGGTGTTCCTGTGAGAGGGAAGAGTTGCAATTTAAAAAAAGTAGCCAGGGAGCCTCCTTTGTGGTGCAAGGGGTTAAGCACCACACTATGAAGTATCTGCAGCACTGCAGCATGAGTTCAATCCCCGGCCAGGGAGGTGACCCACATGGTGCTGCAGACCTCTCTTGTCTCACCTGCTGCTTCTCTCAGCAGTGTATTTCAGTCAGTCTGCTTGTTCTGCTCCCCACTTTGTCTCTGAATCCTCTCACCCCCTCACCTCTGGCCTGGACCCTAGATCTTGTATGTATAAGTAAATAAATCTTTGAAAAAATTAGCCAGAGAAGACTTCATTGGAAAGGTGATATTTGAGCAAAGACCTGAAGGAGGTGAGGGAGCAAGCTGGAGCCCTCTGGAGAAGAGTATCCTGGGCAGAGGGCACACTGGTGGGCAGAGGGTTCGCTTCAGAAGCCTACATAGACTTCAGTTATCTGCTGAAGTCAGCCTTGTTTCTTCAGGGGCTTTTTAAGCCAGGAAGGGGAATTTCTCATCTGCTATAACTAAAAAGGTCCGGAGTGGCTTTCAGGCACTGCTGGATACAATGTTCAGTTATAGCCCCTGCTTTCCTCCTTGGTGGTCTCATTCCCAAGGGTGGGCTCCTTTTTCTACTCTACTGGTAAAAATTCCAGGCTTGTATTGGGTTGGCATCGGTCATGCGACAGCCCTGGCCCAGTTACTGTTGCCAGGGGAATGGAATGAGCCACCTGCTCAGTGCCCATCTTGGGGCAGGTGTGGGGCTCTCAGTCTTTGTAACCCCACAGACCGAGATAAGGAGACTAGAATTTCCTTTAAGAAAAGATAGGTGAAGTCATATGGTGTTTGTCTTTCTCTGAGTTATTTCAGTGAGTACAATCTCCTTAATATCCATTTCTGTTCTTGCAGATGGCAGGATTTCTTTGTTCTTGTCACTTTAATAGTGAGTCGTATTCCATTGTGAATACACACCACGTCTTTGTCCAGTCATCTATTGATGGGACACTTAGGTTGTTTCTGAATCTTGGCTTTTGCAAATAATGCTGCACTGAACATGGGGGTGCACAGGTCTCTTTGAATTAGTGCTTGGTATTCTTTGCATAAACCCCAGCAGTGAGATAACTGGATCACACAGAATTTCTATTCTTAATTTTTCGAGCAGTCTCCCCACTGTTTTTCACAATGGTTGCATGAATTTATATTCCCACCAACAGTGTATGAAGGTTCCCTTTTCTGTACATCTTCAAATGAACAAACGAAACAAGCAAAACAATAAACTCTAAGAGGACAAGACTAAAATAGAGGTTATTAGAAAGGAAGGGGGAAACAGGGTGGATGAATTGGGTAAAGGGTCAATTGTGTGCTGAAGCATGGGAACTAGACTTGTAGAGGTGACATATTGTAGTAGATGTAGATTTTGATGTTTCTAAGTCTGAACACCTGAAACTTATGTACTGTTAGAAGTCAATGTTTCTTCCGTAGACAAAGGAATGAGGAGAGCTCCTGCAAGAAGGCCTTGGGACTGGGCAGGTAGAGCCGACCTCTGCCAACCCACCACCCCATCAGCCACCACTCTCTGACCCTCGATGTGATACTTTCCATCTTGAGTGAGATGTTTTTAGGGCATGGAAGCGAATACTCTCATTTTTCTTTCTTTCATGAAAACATTTTAAGAGGAAGTAAAGAAAACATTTTAAGAAAGAGTAAAGAAAAAAATATTATCAAAGTCATCAACCCTTCTCCCCTCCCTTTCCCCACGCATCTTCAAGACAGCTTTCCCCTCCATCAGGACCCTGGGCTTTGATTCTTTTGGGTAGGTTGTGTTTTTGAATCCACCTGGTCCTGGTGTCTCAGCTTTTGTTCTTTCTGTTGCCAGGAGGCCCAGAAGATTAATAATGGCTCCAGCCAGGCGGATGGCACACTCAAGCCAGTGGACGAAAAAGAGGAGGCGGTGGCAGCCGAGGTTGGCTGGATGACCTCCGTGAAGGACTGGGCGGGGGTGATGATATCTGCCCAGACACTGACTGGCCGAGTCCTGGTGAGTTCCCAGCTCCCTCTTCTCAGGAGGAGGTCTGCGGTCTGCTCCAACATTGCTTTGTTTTGGGGGATGTGCTATTTTGCTGGTTTTTCTCCAGGTCATTGGGAGGTGGGGGTGAATGGTGAGTGCTCCTGTGTGGTCATGGACAAGACACTGGGTTCCTTGTGCACGTCTAAGCCAGTGGTGGTGGAGAGATTTGCAAAGTAGGTCAGATTCTGGACAGAAATGATCTGTTAGGAAAATGCCGAGTACTTCCTCTCTCCAGAGAATAGGTGTGCATGCATGCATGCGTGCACGAGCACACACAGACACACACACAATCTTGGTAGGAGAAAGGGGTCAAGGAAACTTGTGGCATAACATCTGTAGGGTCCCATAAATACCAGCATCCAGGCCATTCTGAGTATGGAATATGGAGTATGTGTATTTGCCGGTCTTCTGGGGATGGAACTGTTGTCCTTTGGTTGCTAAGCAGAGAACCTTTTCGTGGACAATTTCCTAGTCTCCTGTCCTGGGTGATCTGGATCCTGCCCAGCATCCTCAATCATGCTGGTGATGTAACTCATCAGCAGCCCCCCAACAGCCTGGCCTTGGGCTTGGAGCCCTGGTTGTTTGACTTTATTTCTGATGAAGCTCTCTCCCAGGCCCGCCTGTGGCCCAGGTTCCTCCTCTCCTGCCCCCTCCTGTGTGTTCCCCACATCCTGTCTGATGTGCGTGTATAGAGTTTGGCTTCACTGAGCTCTTGGTTCTTGGCAAGGTTTGTGGGTGGAGTGGGCCAATTGTACCTGTTTGCCTTGAACTGAGAGATGCCTGGACATAGGTCTTACAATTAAAAGACTGGAACAGTTCTGGGAAGACAGGCACAAATTGGTCACCCTGATCTGGTCATACTCCTACTCTAGTTGGGCACCTTTACACAGGTAACCAGGTACCCTGGTTTTCTAGGGTCTGTGCTGGGTCAGGAGTTTCCCAAATGTAGCATTTTTATGATTCTGGAAATTGTTTGGTATGGGCCATTCTCCTTGGGCCTGATGCTGGCTCTCTGTTAATTGTGATTCCACACCTACACAGAATGGATGAGGATGTCCTGATGACTGGATCAGAGGTCAGGTAGGGATACTGGAAAATAGATGTCTTCACCCTTGATGCTTCACAGCAAAGCCTCCGTGAGGTGGTGACTGTAGATGCAGGGAGGTGGAGCAGAAAATCCTTGGGGAAAACTACCTTATGCTTGGGATAAACATTTCACAATGGCTTGAGGGAAGGACTATGACATGGCATGTCTTGGTGGTGTCATAAAGATGGTAGTCAAACAGCCTTTGAGCAGGACAGGGTTCTGGTAGCCAAGGGACCCAAGTTGAATTGAATCTTCTCTATGGTTGATGTCAGTTGGTGGCAACACAGAAAGGGGAAAGATTGAAAATTGGAATTTTGGAGAAAAGAGAGAAACTGGTTAGACCAGCTGCTGTGTGGCGAAAGACAGTGAAGGACCATCTGGGCCAGCGAGGCCCAGGAGAGACTGCACAGAAGAGACTGGCAAATGAAGGTAGCTTGCCTTGGGCTGTGCTGGGTGGTCACCATCCTCATTTCCCCTTCCGACTCCTGTAATGTCTCCATTGCTCTTTTGTGTTGTCTATGAGGGGACTCTGCACAGGAAACTTCGAGAGCTTGAAATGTGGGTCTGGGAATTCTCACAGGACAGGGTGGAGGCAGTGTATTCTATACGTCCAGTGTGATGGTGAGTGAGGAGAGACGTTCGGTTGCACAGATGTGATGTCCGCTGCATACATGTGGCCATGTCAACAGTTCTAATTCTCTTCCCATCAGCACTGGCTAAGGCTTATCAAGCATGACTCTGGGTCAGGTATTTTTTTCAGTTTATGGGAAACAAGAAATGATCCTGATTCCATTGCACCATGAATAGAAGTTATGAAAGGGCTGTCTGGAGAAGAACAGCTGTGAGTGTCAACATGGCATGTGCAGCAAGGAGGCTGAGTATGGGGAGTTAGGAGCTCAAGAAAGCCATCCTAGGAGAGAAAGACTGTGGAGCTGCAACTCCCATTTCAAGAGGAACCAAGTACACTCCGGCTGTGGAGAAGAGAGCAAAAATAAAAACCAGCAATATTCTACTTTGTGGGTCAGAAACTGAGAGGGATCCCAAATAAGACAAAGTACTGGAGTTAGCATCTTGAAAGTCAGAGAAGAGCAAAGCATTCCAAAGTGAGGAAGCAACATAGGCACAGACTAGACCTGGGATTTTGAAGGAATGAGGTTCAGGCTGTGAACACAAAAACCCCCAAGAGCAAGGACTGTGGAGGTGTACTGGAGACAGCTTAACCTTCAGATGCCAAGCTCGACTTTGCACTGAACTTTGTCAGAAAAGGATATTTGAGGAAGGGGTTTCACGATTGGTGTTGTGCAGACAGAACCTCAAGTGGACAAGTAGAGACCAAGAGGTGAGGAGGGAGCTTGGAGGTTTTAGAGCCACTCAGGGGAGTGAGCTTCCGGTCCCTGTGACAGGATGCAGAGCTTTTCTGCAGTGCCCAAGGTGAGACAGGCCTGAACTAACTCTAGGCAGCGGGTGATATTTTGGAAGAGGAACTCAGAGACCAAGTGCACCCACTTGATATCACTACCAGCTAAAGCATCACTGAGACCCTCTTGTGAGCCCATCAGCATGCAAGGCCCTAATATTATATTCAGTTTGAAAGGTCAGAATCACATCTTATTCATTCTGTACCTCCCACTGGGTGGTTGTGTTGTAGGGATGCATTGCAAGGGAACAAGCAGGTCAGTTTTACCAATGAATTCATCTCCATTTTATAGTTGAGGAAATCAAGGCATGCAAAGGGCAGTCTTGCCTAAGAATACTCGGCCCCCAGCCACAGAAGCAGGCTCTTACCTACAGGCCTCTGGCCCCTGTGTAGTGCTTTTTCTGTGTCACTACTTTCCAGTTGAAGATAATGTCTCTTCTTGGCTAAACTACTGCCAGTTTTCACGTTGGTTATGACATTTTGCCATTACCATCTCTGAGCCAATTAGGTCTGGAGCTGGACTGGCTTGATTCTTTAAACGTTTGCACAGACTAGCATGGTCTGCTCAGGCCTCCCTGTGGGCACTGGCCATGATGCCAACTGCTTTTTGAATGCCTCTTTGGAGGAATATTGGACTCACTGAGATTCAGGTAGGTTCCCACCAACCCCTGATCCCACAGAGACAGGGAATCTCAGAATTCCAGGAGATACCTTTAGAACCAGATTTCTCTGGTAGGAAAAGGCAGGATGTTGCTGCAGGAAGAGATTTCTCTCTGCCGTCTCAGTGCACAAGAGAAAGCAGCGCTGCCTGTTCAGAACCCAAAGCTGTGTTTGTCTTGAGCTATCCAAATGTTTATCCTTGCAACAATGGGACCAAAGCAAGACTAGATGCACTGCTGTTCAGAGGTTCCTTTTCCAATATTTAATTTGTTTTCCTGAATGCATAGCTCAGGAGCTTGGTCTCCACATCTGGTCCTCTTCTTACCTGTCTTGTTGTCACAGGTGGGTCTCAGAGCTGGGGCATGGAGAGTAAGGCCCCTCTGGGGAAGGGCTTGCCCTGACCACCTCAGCATATCTGCTGGATAAAAACCCAAAGAGACTCACCTCTCCTGCAGGACCCTCAGGACCTGTCAGCACATCCTTCTGCAAGGGCTTATTCTCACCTGTGCAGAGCTCTCTTCTAGGCACTGGTATAAGGCTGTGGACTACTAGGGTGTGAATTATTTCTTTTGATAAACTAGAGACAGAGTTATAGAGCTCTGTGTAGTAAGTGACAAATGACAGTCACCTTTCACCAGCGCTTCTCAGGATAACGCCTCACACATCAGTGTGCTAACAGCTCCTTGACCAGGTCTCAGAATAGCCCACCTGGGCCTTGTCTCTCTCCTCAGCACCAGGGCTTAGCTTCACAAAAATAGCAGGCCCTTCTCCTGGAGCTGGAGGGCTCTGCTTCAAAGTAAGCACCAGGCTGCCCAGGGTTTATCTATATTTTTTAATTTAAAAGTATGTAGTGATTTCTGATTATGAAAGTGGCACATGCTTATTTAAATTTTTTGGATGGATTACTGATAAATTTCACTTTGGGATTTGGAGTTGGCCCCCACTGCGGAGCATTTCAGTGAAACAATTGCCACTGGGATACCTCACAGCTATGTGGGTATTTGGGGGGACTTGTTGGTTTTATCTCATGTTACCTACTTTAAGCTTAGCGTAGGAGACAAAGAGTTCTTTGTGCCAGCGATTGCCATGTTGTCCTGGTGAAGGGATCATGGATGTCTTTGTATGACTGCTTAAAGCCACGTTGGTGACACGTGAAAATACACAGTGCTTCATGGTTCATCTTTTATGTATCTGCACCCCTCCTCCTGCATTGCCACATCTCTCAAATATTTTCACCTTTGCATTGATTTTCTCCTCTTTGGACTTTATATGGATGAGGTTCCGTGTTCCAGTAGCCCTGTGAGCCTTGGTAAATCCTTCTAAGAGTGAGGCAGCATGTGTAAACAAGGGGGGCTGGAAACACACAGAGCAGGCTTTTGTATTGTTTGCTTGTATTTTATAGAATATGAGTCATTATTAGAGATAATCTAGTTCAGGATTGTTAAGTTTTTCTGTGAGGGGCCAGGTATTTTAGGTCTGGCAGACCATAGGGACTCAGTCACAATTATTCAACTTTGTTATTATAGTTTAAGAGAGGGGATCATGTACTTCCAAAATACCAACCACAATGTAAACCAACATTACTTTAATAAATAGGAAGGGAGGTAGGTAGATAGATAGATAGATAGACAGACAGATAGACAGACAGATAAATGCAGCCAAAGACAATATGTGGGTGTGAGTGTCTTCTAATAAAACTTCACTTATGGGGAAAAGTGGTAGATTTGTTTCTTGGGTAACAGTTTGCTGACCCTTGGTCTGCTTTATCTCCTTATTTTATAATGAAGGAAATTGAAAGGCAGGGTTGGGGGTGGTTGGGAAGACATTTCCTGAAATAAGATAGCACAAGGGCACCAGTGTTAGATAACCGACTTATCGTGGGGAAAGTGGCAGAAACAGACATATACATGGACATAGACAATATATAGGTGCACAACTCACACATCCATGTTAGCACATTGTTTGTATTCAGTGTCATGTTGATTTTCGAAAGAGTGATTGTCTCCCTAGGAAAACTATGTCTTAGGACCAACATGACCTCCCCTCAAGGTGCAAGTGTTTTCTACACAGCTGGGCTGCACCTCAACCCCTTTGTGGATCTAGTGTTGTGTGCTGCTCTTCAGAAACTGGTCTTGTCAATCAGCTACCAGCTCTTTCAGCCAAGATAGAGTTGTTAGAACTGCCTTTTTAGTTGTTTTCCCCTTGTTCCCATGCTACCACATTTGAATATTGCTCCAGGAAACGTATGCATCTAATCCATGAACTGAAAATATGTGCTTCTTGCATTAATGTCTGGGGGATGATCTATTGAAGTAGGGAGGAAGTAAAATGCCAGTCTTCCCTTTATCTTCTTAAATATATCGCATGGGTGGCATTTTACATTAACATTATACACATAGGCTGGACCATTTATCCTTATCTCCAAGGGCCCAAAAGAAAATATGTATCAAAGATGCCCTTCAAATAGAAATAATCCTATTGGTTTAATAGCGTTAAATAGATGTGTTCACTGCTATGCTGTTTGCACATGAAATTGGATCAGTTGCTCATTGATGGACATACGCTTAATCAAATATGTGACATTCACTCCTCATTTCTTCCCTTTGGTGGCCCAGGGTGCTGGTGACATTTCTCATCAGCCTCCTCTACTTTTCTTTTTCATCTGACCCCTTCTTTATCTTTTAACATTTTAGGTAAACTTAGGTAAAATTTTCATATCACCCACAAAAGCGCTACATAGCAAAAAGACCAGCGGTTTCAGACAGGCCTATCTATTTTAATAGAACGCACCCCTCACCCTTGTGGGGGGGGGGTCTATCCAGCTCTCTGGCTATGTGGAATAAACTGAGAATTTACTTGTATTGTTCTAACTATCCTAAATGAAGCTTCCTTTAAAGGAACTGCCTGGTGATTCCCCTCCAAGATTTAATAATGGTTATCTTGCATAGTAGTAGCATTTATGTTTTGGGTTTGTCTCAAAGAGTCAAAGAAGGTATGCTTTTTTATATTGTTAAACTTGCAAATTGATCTTTGATGAAAGACGCACTAGCTTCACTATTTGTGACCCAGAGTCACGGGGGACAAATGTGCCTCAGGGAAGTGATGCACCCAGCAGGTGCCCATTGGGGGAGGTCGCCAGCCAGCTGCCTGTCCCTGGCTCTGTTAGGTGTTCTAAGAGTTGCAGCATCACCGCTGGTGGCGCTGTTGCCCTGCATGATTAGACTTTGTCCTGTTGCTGTAATGAGATTCTACAGAAAACTTGATCTAGGAGATGTTCCAGGATAAAAATGGTTCCCTGGGAACCTGGGCAGACTTCATTTCTCACCCTCTTTTTGAGACTGCCAGTGCTGATCAACCTGGTAAAGCAGGAGCAGATCCTGCAGGAAGACAGCAGGATGCTTTGTTTTGCCCAGCGGTTCCCATTCTCATTTCACCATGGAACCCTCTCCCATGAAACACCTCTGGAGAAGAACCCACTTTGGGAAACATATAACTAGCCTGAGTATTGGCAAAAGACAGTCGGTTGGCCATATATGACTCACTGCCTGTCTTGTTTGGCTCATAAGCTAAGGATGGGTTATACATAATTTTTTTAAAATCCAAAGAAGAATATTTTGTGACATGTGAAAATCTTATGAAATTCAGATTTCAGCGTTCATAAACAAAGTTTTGTTGGGAGGCAGCCATGCCCTCATTTACATATTGTCTGTGACTGTTTTGCAACTCGCTATGATGGCAGAATTGAGTAGTAGCCACTGAATCTGAAATTCCCGTCAGCCTAAAATAGTTACTGTCTGACCCTGTAAAGGAAAAGTTTGCCAACCCCCAAGCAAGATTATCAATTCCCTGCCTACTCTTTGACTGTCAGTATTTCTTTCTAAGTGGCTAATGGGACTTTTTTCCTTCCCCCATGACTTATCTCCATTTGCTCCTGTAAGTGCAGCAGACCCCGCAGCAGAGTCAGTGGGACCCAAGTTCCACAGCAGGGTTCCCGGCTCCGCTGGGCATAGGAATTTCCATTTACCAAGGTGAGTGGGATGCATGTGGAAATTCCTGGCAGGGTCACTCTCTCCGTCTCCCCCTCTGCCTGCCTGCATTCTCGGCAGCTGGCAGACCGGGACCCACCCAGCAGCCCAGAGTGCAGTCGCTGCTGTGAAGGGGCTTCTGCCCGCAGGCGACTTGCCCCAGCCCTTTCGACTGCCAGTGTGCCCTGCAGCTCTGTAGGCCGCGCCGGCTGTGTGCTGGCCTCTCCGTGCCTTCTGCAAAGGCGGCTGCTAATTTTACTAGCTGGTGTGTTGGCTCCTTCTACCTCCTCCGGGAGAATGAAGGAGAGTTTTAGAAATCAACCCTTGGACAGCTCTGGAGAGAGGAAGAGCCTTCCTCTGGCCAGGACAGCCTACGTCATCCTGGCCTAACTTCTCTGACTCCCAGGGCTTCTGGAGGCAGGCACCTATGCTGCTGACTCCCCTCTCCTTTGGAGTTATTTTAGGGGGATTGGGTGACTGCTTTGTCCTTCAGCCTCACCTCTCCGGTCGCTCATCTACTTCTATCCATTCATTCATCCCTCCAACCCACAGAGCGCATTTGGTGTTGCCATCAGAAAAATGACAGTAGCGCACGCTGGGTGCCTGATACGTAAGGCAGGACACTTAGATCTTCTTCACCAGCTTTTCTTGCTTTGGTTGTCTCTGTTTCAGCCTCTCTGTGGGGACTGCTTGGGAAGAGCCTTGCCCCTTTGCCGATGCAGCATTAAGTGAACTGGGGCTCCTCCTTCCTTCTGATCTCTGTCTGGCTCCTTGTATTTCTTCTTCATTTGCTTGGCACCCACATGGCAGATAGATGGCGCACACAGCACCCCAAATCTCTAACTCCTGCTTTTCCTGTCTCCCTGGCTTGTACATCCTTCAGAAGGAATGTCGTGACCAGTGGAATGTGGAGGGCCATGATGTGAGGTGTAGGGGGTGCTTAGAAGCCTGCCTGTGGTTCCCAAGTTGTAACTCCTCCAATCTCTTGGGTTTTTACTCTGGGCGAGTTGCTTCAGCCTTTGGTGCCTCAGTTTCCTCATCTGTTCATTGGTAATAATTATAGTACCTGCTTCTTGAAGTGAAAATTTACTGCACTGATGATGATGGTATTATTTTTATTACTGAAGTGTGAGCCTTGTTACCAAGTCATGAAGGGGATGGTTGGGATGGAGACCACATGGGGAGGGAGTGGAGAGTAATGAAGGAGCAGCCCTCAGACCTCACCAAACCTAGATGTCCTCCAAGGTGCTGAGCGAGCACTGGCCATGGCTGTCTGTAAGGGTCAGGGTGTCTGTCCCAAGGCGGGATCTCGCTTAGGTCCAGCCAGCCGATGATGCTTGCACTTGCAGACAATTCAGGCTCTGTCATTCCTGAAGCTGGCTCATGCCAACCTGAGTCACTATTGTCAAGCCAGCCAGGAAATTCTCACTTCATATAACCTCACCGAGCTGGCTGGGGGCCGGAGGGCGGGCTGGGCTCTCCTGGGGAGCTGTACGTTGTAGGCGTGTGTCACAGGAGACAACTTGGCAGGATGACAGATGAGAGCTGTATAAAGAGGTTCCTGTGTCCAGTCATCCCTGGACATGGGCTTGGGCTGACCGAGTCGGGTCTGGTTTCAGAGGGCGCGTCAGCACTGGTGGTGGGGAGGTATCTTTAGCATCACTTTGGCGGGCAGCAACCACACATCCAGTGGAAGGGTGCAGGAAAGTGTTAAGTCACCAGAAGGGCATTGGTCAGACCTCTCCTCTGAGCTAGTTAAGCATTCCTTCAAACATTCTTGAAGCACCTACTAGGTGCTAGGCGCTATTCAAGGTACTGGACGCATGTTGGTTTATCCAGTGAAGTCTGCAAAATGAAATCATCCAAGCTGTTGAAAGTGAAAATGTTATGCATGCATTTTTATGGGATGCTTTTAAGTGGCAAGGTTTTTGAAATAGAGTTTGGTGATAAATTAGAACCTGTGACCCAATTGTCAGTCCTTGGACACGTATGGAGCCTGCTTTTTCTAATCCTGCGTCTTCCTGCTGCCATACCCAAGGGACCTGAGCAAAGGTGTTGATAGATTGAACAAACCCTCCCTCCCTCCCTCCCTCCCCCTCCCTCCCTCCCTCCCCCCTCCTCCCCTCCCCCTTTCCCTCCTTCCCTCCCACACTCTACAACCTCCTCCTCCTCCAAACAAAAGAAGCTGGTGCCCCCTGGAGACAGCTATGTAGCAAATAGAATGCCTATATTTGGTGTCTGCCATCTTGGGCTGGGAAGAACTCACTCCTCAGCCATTCCCCCAGGGTCTTTGGGGGATCCTGACAGTTAGCAGTGCCTATTTGCAAGAATAATAGCCTGGTGGACTGAGACTCCCCTTTGTGCCTCCATTTTAGCTGCAAGGAAGCTTGTTTAGCAGGGAGATTCAAAAATAGAGATGATGATGACAAAATCAGTCCCCAGCCATTGTCATCACCAGGGAGCATGTGCTTGGAGAGTCACACTCAGGACCACATGCGAGCTGGTGCTTCCAAGTTTAATTTACTCAGCTATGTTTAGGAGGAGGCAGACGGACTCGTGCCTGCAGGCCCCAAACATCCCAGTTTGGTGCACTAGAAGCCCCGTTTTTAGGATGTGGATCCAGAATGAGGCTCTTCTAGAAAAGCAACCACTTCAGGAGAGCAACAACAACAGAAATCCACCATTTGCCCTGAAATTTTTGTTGCGGAAAATGTACTCTAGTGTTTCAGTAGTGAGGGAATTAGGACAGGATCATTGCTTCCCTGCCTTTCTTAAGGAATGAGGACATTTGAAAATGCCATTCAATGCACCCATGCCTCTTAGCACCAGGACTATCTTTTTGCTTAGCTGCTTAATTTTGGCTCATAAAATTGACTCGGTGCTGATGTGCTAGGAAAGCAGGGTCCTGCCTGCTTGCTTCCCAGCTCACAAGCCAAGGGACACAGGTCTTTACCGAGGGCATCAAAGAGGACCTTGAAACTGCTTGTGCCTCTCTCTGGGCAAGCAGACTTGCTTGTTGGAGGGGGGTCAGTGAATGAACTAGGCATACTGGCTTTTCCCCCTGTGCAGAACCCAGGCTCCAAAGGATGAACCTGAAGGGAAGAGACAAGAGCTTCCTAGACTGCTTTCCCAAAGAGGCTTCATTTTGACTTCTTCCAGGTTTTTCTTTTTAGTCTTTTTTCTCCCCGTTTTATGGCTGTTGGTGAAACGATTATGTTAAGAAAAAGCAAGAAAAGACCCTGTTCCCATACCACCCTCCCTTAAATTCAGGCCTTGCTTATGCTAAAAATATCTTGAAACAGAGGCAGAATCACAAAAGGGCGGCATTTCAGTGTGAAGAGCCTGTGGGCTCCCTGGTACATCACAGGCTCGCTGGGGGTGTTAGGCTGGGACAGCTCACACAGGAAGGTGTGGGGTTTGGAATCCCGTCAGGAAGGGTCTCAGCCACTCTCCTTATGTATCATTCCAGATCTGTCCGGAGCTAATTAGGAGCTAATTATATCAGCAGGGGACACAGTCTAGCCTGCCTGGGTTTATGCCCCCAGGGAGGAGGGGGATTAACTTCCTGCAAAGGAAAGCTATTGTTTTTAATCCCACAGGTCCCTTCGTGGGCTCTCAGGAAGCTGCCATGAGGTTATTGTCTCCTCCTGAGCTGTGTGGTGGGCACCTTGGTTTCTTGGCCACCTCAGATTTTTCCAGAAGAAAATTTAAATAATCAGGAAGAGGGCAACATTGTACTCCCTTAGGTCCATGCAGAGCATCTCTCTTGGGACTTGGGGATTCGTGCAGTGTTTGGGATATGAAATGTTTACATTTGGGATATTGTTACAGGGCAGGGAGAGGAGCACCCCAGAAACTCCAAGCCTGCCCTGTCTGAATGGGTTCTGCCATCCGCCGCATTAAGACAAACATATAAGGCCTTTAATGGAAAGGAACTTTAATACAATACAGGGTACAATACAGAAAGGACAAAGAACATAGTTACTAAGTTAAGCATCCAAGGTTGACCCATCTCCTTGAGGGTAAAAGTCCAGCCAAATAGGATTGGCCCAAAGCAAGGCCCAAAAGCCTGCCACATGTTCAAAGGACCTTTCAGTAGAGACCCATAGACAAGGGTCAGAAAGAGTCAGACAAATCCGGGAGGAAAAGATCAAAATGAAAATGAAAGCTGCCATGGTTAACCTCCCCACGGGTCTCTCACTCACATCTGTTCTAACCAGTCGAAGACCAAAAAGCAAGTGCAGTTTCTTCACATGTCCCTCTGCTCTACGTGCCTCCTCCAGGTCTCCTTGCTGCTCTCCATCCTGCTTCCTTCTTCCTCCCTTTCTTCTGTCCTCTCTGCAGAATCTTCTTTCCCTGCTCAGCTCCACCCACTTAGGGCGGAACCGGGATTCTGGAACTTCCCCCTTTCCCGGGATGACCCTGTTACAATATGAGAGCAGAGACAGCAATCACTTTTCATCTGAGGAACTGTGGTCGGCAGAAAACCATGTTCTAATCCTGGCTCTGCTATCATCTTTTGGTGACTTTGAAGACATCAATTCCCTTGGTCTTGGTGTCTGCATAGATAAAATGAGCGGTAGCAGTAATCTGTCAGTAGTTTACTTCTTCACAGCCCAAAACCCTTGTGTGTTTTTTTCATTCCCTTTACTGACAGAGAGTCAGCAGAGCCTCCTTCGGTTGGCAAAGGCAGCAGGTGCACACACGCTTGGTGCTGTGCTGGAGTGAGAAGAGCGGTCCTTTTCTTAGCTGCCAGAGCAACTGGAGAAAAGCGGGAGGTAGTCAAGGGGTGCACCTCCTTGGCGTCCCCCAACTTAGCATGCATTTAGAATAAAGTCTAAACTCTCCATTGGATCGAGCCTTTGCCTCTTACTCATGAATGATTCTTGTCATTCCCGACTCCGAATGTCCATATGCAGAGGTGATACAAAGGACCATTTGGCCGTGGGAGCAGGGCCTCTGATGGTGGAGCTGGGAGGAGAAATGACGACTTAAGAGGGAGATCATATTTAGAAGGGCCAGGTCCTCCCTGAGGAGTTGGTTTCTTATAAACCATTCCAGTCTTAGATTCCCTCCTGGAATCCTCTTTAAACAGCCAAAAACCTCTGAGGGGATCATGTTCTGATTTGGTAACCTACTAGCACTGAAACTGACTTTGAGGACCTCCTTTCCGATGGAGCAGCTGCTGGAGAGGGGGAGACCCCAAGGGAGTGATGGTCTTAGGCCTTTGGTATTTGCGTTGCTTTCACAGAACCACTGCTGATGCCAACTACCGTGTTCCTGAAAGTCCATTCCTCCTCCAGAGGCCGAAGGAGCACGCTCTCCTTGTGCCCATGAACACCTCACAAGAGGCACACTCAGCCAACATAACACCCGGCGGGGCACACGAGGAGCTGAGGAACGAGAAGGCGTTACTGTGGCGAGTGCCGCTTTTTGTTTCTGGAGCAGGGTCGCATATCCAGGGGGTTGGTGGGAACTTCTAGGGATAACCCCACATTTATAAGGGTATGGACACTATGGGTGATTATCAGAACTGGGTTTGCACAAGTTTCCCAAATGAAACTTCATTTTAGGTAAGCCTCTTAAACTTAAAAAGTAGCTGCCACAAACCCTCAATAGGATCACTGTTTCAGTTTCATTTACACGACTTCTGCAAAGACTGTATCCTCAGGAGCAGGCACTGGGCCTGTCCCTGGGTGCTAAATTATAAAACATTACTCTTCCTCTGACCTGGACTGACTTTGCAAACCAGTGAGTTTATCTGGTAGTTTTTCCCAGGAAGTTTCAGCTCAGAAGCTGGTTTCCATAGCACCCTGGCCCAGAGGGAGTGGCTGTGTTGGGGGTTGAGTGTTCTTGCCAGCAAACAAACCTTGTAGAAGCAATTTGGGACCCATCCTTCCCCGTAAGATATAATTCCACTACCTCCAGTTGTGATGGAGAGTTCTAGCTAGGAGGACAGAAATAAGTAACCAGATTCCCTTTCATTTAATTCTCTTTCAGGTAGCCCCTGGTGCTAATTAGTTCTACTGTAGATTTTGTCAGACCTTAAGTCCCAATCCCTTTGCCATAGGAGGTGTATTTAGAGATGCAAAATGACATGAAAAACAATCCGCTTTCTTGAAAGATAATTTTGTGTACATTAAACAGACACATTAAGCCATTTGCAAGTGAGTTGTTTGTTCTAGGGATCTGGAGGAAATCTGAATTTCTAATTGTGGGTTCTTTAATAATTTTCAGAAGAACTAAGGGTAATAATTAAATGTCTTTGAACTTCCCCAGGCTTCTCTCATATGATCTCAAAGCATTCTCTATCTTGATGAAATCCTTAAGAAGGTGGAGAGACAATGGCCCCAGGAGGAGCTTTTTAGCAGAGAGGGGAAACCTAAGGCAAAGAGACTCAAGAAAAATGTACAAGGTGATTTTTGGAGCCTCAGACATGGACTTAATGAAGGCTTTTCATAGCCTTGACTGCTAAGACTTGGAAGAGGGCCAATGGCAAGAAAAAAGAGAAAAGGGAGGTAGAACTTAGCAAGGGTATTAGTAATGAGATTACAGGTTCATGCAACATTTCATGGTTCTGATGGTTAGGCTTTGAAGAGATCTGGTCCAGGAATGGTGAGCTAGTTCCCTCCTCTGGGGTCATTCTGATTAATAAGCAGTGATGACTGAGAATGCTTTGCCTAAGATTCAGTACTCAGCAACAAAGAGTAACTGGGCCTCTCCTCTGAAGAATACTATGACTGATCAGTGAGTGATGTCTGCTGTGAGTGATGGCTTGGAAGGTGGCAGTACCAGTATTATATATGCCTTCTTATGTCCTCGCAGCCTTTGTTCTAGATGACATTCCTAAAGTTTACTTTATGATTAAAGTGAGACTTGTCCAAGGTCACACAGTCAATTCAAAGCAGTATGTGGATAAGACCCCCTGTTTCCTGTCTCTGTCTGGTATTTGATATCCCAGCTCCATAAGTTAGAACTGAATGAACAGAAAGTTATCAGCTTCCTGTATCAGCCTTTTTCTTTTCTTTCTTTTTTTTTTTTATTAGTTATATTTGACATCTTTTGTAGTCCCCAGGGGGTACCCACCACCATTTCACCCGTGCACCATCACCTCAGTCCCTTGTGCACCCTCTGGCATCTTCCCCGTCTT